>JAQPPZ010016980.1:4200000-4762419 GCA_028583015.1 Wollemia nobilis | reverse complement strand
TTATTTTCTTAGGTTGTACCTTGAGCCATTACCTCCATTTAGACACCATTTCTTGTTTGTATACAGCTATCCCTTATGCCTTTGGGCATAAGAGGATATTATCCGCAAACGCAACTGCTTTTTAGAATACATCCACAATGCCCTAGTTCATTTTTTTAGGGTTATTCCAACACCAAAACACACTATAAAATTTTAGTTTTATTTACATGTTTTTTCTTATTTATTTTTACTGCAAACATTTGAAAACAGGCTCCAAAACCCATAAAAATAGGTTTCCTACATTCCTAGACATGGTTCCAGCAAAATTATGTTTTTGTCATCAATTTTTAACATAGTCGCTAGGTAACCTATGACCCATTTTAGTCGCACCCTACCCAGAAACCTATTCTTTTGTTCCACAGAAAGGTATGGTCACCTTCAGAATAGCATCCTAGTCATTTTCCCACCTCAAACTTGACAAAAATTAGACCTCTCAAGTCTGTTACCTCCTTATTAGTGTCCTTACCTAAGGTCGAATCACACACACACACATACACATCCCTAGCTATGGAAGCTTTTTCTATGCTACTCCCTTTACAAACCATTTCATCAACCCATCTAGAGGACAACACCTCTACCCATTCTCATCATTCATCCATGTCTTCTCACTTTAATGACGGTACTTTACATGTCTCTCCTTATCCACACAACCTAGATTCGTAGGCTTTCTCTCATTCTGATGATGAATTTCTATCAAATTCTTCTCATTCAAGCCAAAAAAATCCACCTACTACTTCTCATTCTGATAACAAACATCCCTCTATCCCTTATCACACTGGTACTAGGACCCCATCCCTTCCTTTACATCCTTTAAGTCTACCTCATAGATCGAGAAATAGGATTTCATCCTATGATCCAGATCTTAAGCGTCAAGATCATTGCATGCCTCTTCCCTCGAGCTCTCATGTGAGCTCCATCCTATCATCTCCACATTCATCTCCTCAAATATCATCTTCTCCTCCTCTTCCCTCTTCACCTTGATTTCCATTCTACATCACTTAGCAGTGTCCATGCTATCACGACCTCATTATCCTCCATTTTCACTTTCTTCCTCTCACTCATCTTAATATTCACTCTCATATCGATCACCATCCACCACTATGATCACACCAACTTATCCTACTTTTACATCACTATCTCCACCATTACCTTATTCCATTGAATTGTAACCCATCTTGGCACATGTTGATAATCTTGATTTGCATCTCAACCACTACAAGTTTCATGGATCCACTCATCACTTATTTAAGACATATTCTTTGATACCTCCACTTCTACCCATTCCTCCTCCTTGAGATAAATATCCTACATAATCTAGGTATACACCTTATCCATCTCTACCTAGTACACCCCTCACTCTACATCGTGACCCACATGATCCACTAACCCTACATCAGCTCTCCCAAAGCCCTTATCACATACTTTCCAATGATTGCATTAGGTCAAGCTCTTATATTTACCTGAGATAAAGGCATTCGATCCACACCATGTGAAATCAAAAGTATTCAATGAACACCAATTTTGTGTTTATCATTGCCAACATGGGTATGATATCAACACTTGTATTTTTGAATGCTTAATTTGTAACATAATGGATGAGGGGGACCTATAGTGCACTCATTATTCTCCCCTTCTACTACTCATCGAGGCACATTTCTAGATTCATCGCCCCATACCATACCACCACAACATGGGTACTTCATCATCTTTATCCAGACCTCGACAGACTCATCAAGTCCATGATCATATATCTTATTGAGATGGTAGTCGCACTGATCTTGTAGCTATCCTTTCACGATCTTTATGCCAGTATCCTCCACCCGCTTAGCATGATTGTAAGATTGGTGGTGTGTATCATTATTTATTTATTTTTGCTTAGTTTATACATCACGTCACCTCTAATCATCATTTCTCCATGTCCACCCTTCTTATACAAATTGAAGGAGGAGGATTTCATCCTCTTCCCACCCATCCTTCATACTAGGGGCAGTTCTCATTTCACTCTACCCACATTCCTCACCTCTAGGGGAGATATTATCTACCTTCACGCATTCTACACATAATACACTCACCTTCCACATTGTACATATTACTTTCAGCTTTTATATTCACCTTACCTTATGTTCTCATTTCTTATATTTTCTTCTAGAATTATATCAATGTTGTATGGTCACGCTATGAGCAGCTACATACCTTTGATTTGATTTGAAAAATCTTCCCTTTCTCCCTCTTTCTTCTTCTCTTTCGTTTCTCTCTTTCCATATTCGCTAATCTCTCCTCTAGAACCTTGTTCATATTGTATGGTCATGCTATTGGTCATGCTATGAGCGACAACATACTATTAACATCATTCAACCTTCTTGTTGGTGTGAAAAAAAACACCGAATGAGTGGGGGCGCGCCCAACGATCCTCGACCAGCATTGAATGACCATCTAGCCTGGGAGAGGTAGTGCGATCGATCTTTGAAGAAGGATAACTCCTTCGGTTCCAGCTACCTATGCCACAAAGTGTGAAGGGATAAAAGTAAACGAGAGAGAAAGTAAAGGGAGGTCATAGCTAGAACTGATAAGGATGGGATATGGCTGCATCAATATGCATGCATTCAACATTGCTAGTGGAAACAACAGCACACCACCTAACAAATCAACTCATCTCATCTTCACTTAATGTTCGATGCAACGGGTAAGGGCAAATTCCAGAACTAGCGGGAGCGTACATGAAATTCATATTGTAGAATTAGATTGCTCCCACCTGATTGTCTTTAGCAAAAATAAAACCCTAACACCTAGAGGTGGATGCAAATTTTAGAACCACTCAGCAAGACCCACGAAATCCAGATTGCAGAATTAAGTGAACGAGCTTAAATGGCCATTGCGAAAATAAAAATCCAAACTTAAGCAAAATGAAATGAAGACAAATTGAGAGACCAAATAGTCATATGATCTATATATATATATATATATATTTAAAATATTCTTAATATATTATCGCATAGAATTGTTAAAAATAAAATAATTAAAATAATATAAATCTAAAATAATTTTAATAAAAAGTACATTTGCCTAAATGTATATTCTTATTTAAAAAAATTCTCCATGCAGGACAATGCACTGTTTAGGACTTTGTGGTCTCTTTAAATTTTATAATATTGTTTTTTCTTTTATATTCTTACTATTTAATTATGTGTAAACTCTATAATTAGATTTGAAGAACGTTGCTAGACCACCAAGGAAATCCCCTCACAGAAGAATAATAACTCTTATATCTATTGAGCAATTTGTTTTCTTACATCGTAGACAAATTCATGAAGTAATTGGTGGTGCTGAGGAAAGTCTTCATACCATAAAATCAAAAAAACTACCAACAATGGTGATGAAGTCTTCATACCATAAAAAATTTATGGTGATATTCTCAAACTGCAAAATAATATAATTCAAACTCTAAGGGCACAAGGGATTGGAAATATTGCCCAAACAACTAACCTAAAATCTTCTACAAACTAGAGTCAGGGATGAAAGGAAGCAACAATGTTAGGTCTTCAGGACCAAGAGGCTCACTAGTGGGAAGAATATGTGGGGAGACTTAAAGCTGGACATATCAACTCATGAGAGGAAACTGATTTATTGTTCTAGATAAAGAATGAAGCTACAAGGGAGTACACTCCAAAGTTGAGGTATAAAAATCTATTGGAAGATAGCAATGACAATCGAGCCTGGTGGTGGAAGACACTTTGGAAGTAGAAAGTCCCATTGAATACAAGACTGTTATTATGATCTGCCATCAAAAATTAGGTTCTAACATGGGAGGTTTTACAGAAGAAGAATTGGAATGGTCCAGGAAGGTGTCATTTATGTAAGTCAAATAATGAAATAATTGATCATTTATTGGTTGCTTACTCCTTTACTAGACATATTTGGAGGGAGTTTATAGCACAATTAAATCTTCCTATAGGATGACAAGAAGATTCCTTAGGAGAGTTCTTAAAATATTGGTTTGAAAATAGGTCTTACAAAGGTTTTATAGCTCTTACATTATTTGTTTCTTGAGGAGTATGGTTAACTAGGAATGCTTTAATTTTTCAAGATCAAGAGAAGGCTACTTGGCATGTCTCTGCCCAAATCATTGGCAGTTTAAAAAACTGTAAGGTTTTGACAACAACAAAGGTAAACAGATAAATCATCCCTCCAAATATTGATAAATCAAAGGCCTGGATTTTTTTGATGGGGCTAGACAAGGGGTCCATGGAGTTTGTGGAGCAAGAGGATTACTATATTTTTTTTACTCTCATTATTTTAAATTCAAGGTTGGATAAGGAGAAGGTTCTAATAATTATGCTAAAATTATGGCCCTCAAATTGTTGGTTCAAGTTAGCGAGAATTAAAATGAATACAAAAAATTCAAATTTACTGGAGACTCGTAGGTGGTAATAAACTGGATTCTTGGTATTTTTAGGATGGAAAACATGATTCTACAACCCATCTTCTCTCAAATAAAAAAAGTTGTAAATTGAAGTGAGCCTTTTACTTTTTAGTATATTTATATAGAACTAAATATGGAAGCAGATGAACTCTCAAAGGAGGCACTTCAGATTGATCTAGGTATGTGCTTAGTACAAGAATTCAATGAGGCTAATGCACTACAGCTAGTCAAAATCTCTATCTGGGGTATTAATACATTCTACAGTTAAAGCAAGCACAGATAAAACAACTTTTTCAAAAAAACTCAAAAGTTAGTGATTTAAAGGATATTGTTTGATAAATTAGAAATGTGTCTAAGGTTAAAACTTAGCATGATAGATATATATGACGTATAAATGACCTGATTTTTAGGTCACTATTGAAATGTTAAAGAAATGCCAAAGAGGCATATGAAAAATGTAATTTCATATTTTCTTAATACAAAACTAAAACTTTTAAAAAAATAATAATAATATGTTGAAAAAATAAAATCATAGTACCCCAAAAATATATAATTATTTAATAATTTTTTTTTATTTGTGGAAAACATCCCAAAAGGGATGCCACTTTCGGGTAAGACCCAAAGAGGCAGGGATATCCATTTCGCCAAAAATACCCAGGACTTGGACATGGCCTACCACCTTTGACATACTCAAGGAGCAAACAAACACACAAAACCAATTTAAAAATAAGTAAATAACAACAAAAATAATAAAATAAAATAAAAAACATGCTCCTTGAGTGTGTCAAAAACAAAAGCACAACCAAACACGCACAATAAGATAAAAAAAACCACAACATGAACCACATAGAAAAAACACAAGAACCACATAACAAAACATAAACAAGACAAAAACAACTAAACACTACAAAGACATAACTAAAAAAAAACATGAAAAATAAACACAACCAAAACCTAAAAAATTAAAAAATATAAAATAAAAATAAAAATAAAAAACAACCAACATCAGACAATAAACAAAAACAAAAAACATAGAAAACACTCACACATAAAAACACGAATTAACCATACAAACAAAGAGAAACCCAAGAACAAGAACCAAAAAAAACACAAGAACAATAAAAATAAAAAAAAACACAAAACAACAAAAAAACAACACAAAGAACACAAAAACAAAAGAACCCACCCACCTTAAAAAACTAAACAAAAAAAAAATTGAACATAACAATGACCTATATTAAGGCAAGAATCAACAGAGGAAACAAAATAAAGAATAGAATGAGCTAGGGAACTAAAAAAAAATGAATGAACCAAAGAGAAGCAAAAAAAAAAAAAAAAAACAAGAAGAAACTAAGTACCTTCATAACTGGAGCCATCCAAAGAAATGATAGAAAGAAGAGCTTCCCTAATTTGAGAAGCCCACCATCTAGGAGGGTGGTCATAACAAGTAAGATCACCTTTGTCCAAAATCCAATTAGTTAAAGCATCAACACTCTTGTTTTGATCTTTAACCACATGATTGTAATCAACTTTCAAAAATCTCATCTGGATTAATTGAATCTTCTCAATAATTCTTTTTATTCTCCAATCCACCTTATAATTCTTAGAAGGAGTCTTCAAGAGATTAATCATAAGTTGAGAGCCAGACTCAACTAACATTCCCATCCAACCTTAGTAGCCTCTGAGTATAATTATTTAATCATTTTTAATCTTAAATAAACGCATTCAGATTCAGAAATCAAGAGTCCATTTTATTTATTTAATTGATCCCGGGTGCCGTATCATTATGTACATCCATATATTTAATTATTTGGTCTTCTCCTTCTGAACGGACACTTAAGACCATAATAAAGCCTTGAGTTGAGTAGAAAAATCAAACAAAAACAGTAGTCAGCTCAAGTTTTTAATGTAATTCGACGCACAAACTGTCGGCACTTGCGTTTGCCACCACAGACTACTCGGTCGCGAAACCCAGTCTGTTGCCCTCTTAACCTGTCAATAGCCAGATTAAGATACCTTAATAATATATAATATAATTTAATATATATATATATATATATATATATATATAACCCGAATCAAATTGTCTACCTGAATTTCCATGCTTAAGACATACAGGTAATCAGTAAATGTTCTTTGCAGCGCCACTGTTAACCAATGAAGAGGATACCGATGTATAACATCCATCCAGGGATTCCCGGACAGAGAATCCTCCAAATCATTAACAGCCCTCCAGAAAATGGAATTGCACTTGAATCTGGTTCCGAAGGCGATCATCCAGATCCTGTCCCCCTTCTTCACCCGCTCCGCCCGTTTGCCTCAAATTACGCGAACTCTTAAAATTGTATCCAAGTTTAGAATGGTATTATTGCCTTTATTGTAAAATGTTTATAGTCACGATGTTTATCATGGGGCGTCTCTAAGTATGAAAAAATATGTGTTAGTTTATTGCTTTTCAATATACATGTAAGGGTTATTTATACTATTATAAAATTTAGGAAATCTAAGATTTTTTATTGACACTGTTTTAGATTTACAATGAATTATTGTGGATATTTTAGAAAATTGAATTTAAAAATTTACATCATCCCATGTGGGTATTACTTTGTCTCATAAAGGAAATAAAAATGATCTTTGGGTCTCTAGTTTGGATAGAATGAAAGCTTGTTTGGTAGATTGGAAAGGTAAGTTTTTAATCATAGCAAGAAGGTTATAACTCATAAAGAGTACATTGTAATTCATCCTTATATATCATCCTTATATATTATGTGTCTTTCAAGATTGTTAATATGTATATCATTGAAAATTGATAAAAGTTAAACATACTTTCTTTGGAAAGGATGCAAGGAAAAATTTATGTTTTTTTTTTTGTATGTGGGATATTGTTGCAAAGGAAAGAATATTAGAGGAGCATACTTGCAGAATTGTAGACCTATGAGTTTGGCCTTAGGGGAAAAACATGGGTGGAGATTATTCAAAGTTAAAAAAAAAAAATAGATAAAAATATAATTTCAAAAATATATAGGTTTTCTTGATGCAATAAAATTATTTACAAGATGAACCCTACCCAAAGTATTGCCACCATGGAACTTCATATCATATAGTTTGAAATTGATCAAGAAATATATTATATGGTCAATCAATGAGAGGAATTATACAAATTTTTGATGTAATGCTTGGTTCAACAATTATCCTCTTATATAGGATTCAAAATGGAAAACATTGATTGAAGCATGCCTAGATTATAATGGTCTAAATGTCAAAGATTATATTATTCAGCAACAACACCAAATCATGGATTTCTATTAGTAATGTGGTTGAAGGGGAGGAACTCAATCAAGTTGTAGATACACTTCAAACCATGTAAGAGATTTATTAGATAATTTTTACACAAAAGGATGAATTGGTTTGGAATCTATCAAAATATGGTGGATACTTGTTCAATTTGGGTATGAGGATTTAGAGCAATCAAAATTTCCTACTTCAAAATATTTTGGTCGCTAGAGCCTCTCCTGAATGCCTCAACATTCCTTTGGTTAGTAGTTCAAAGTAAGATTATTATAAGAGAGTCTACAAAGAAGAGCATGTCATTGACTTTTCAAATGTACCTTGTATGCAAATAGAAACATCAAACCATTTACTTCTTTATTGTCTCTTTGCTCACACCATTCTGGATTACTTTTTAAAAAATATGAAAATATTTTGGGTCACTCTATCAACATTGAAATAGTTGATAAAATGTTGGACTAATTGTTTCAAAGCTAAAGAAATGTGTATTTTGTGGAGGATTGGTCCTACCATTATTTGTTGGAATTATGGTTATAAGGAATAATATAATTTTTAAAATCAAATCTCTACGAAATATGTATTTTGTGGAGGATTGGTTCTGCTAGGAAGCTTATTCATTTAGAAAAAATTTATTTCAGTAATTATTTCTTGGATAAATTCTCCATCCACGAGCAAGTTTGCATCCTTTTTCACACAACTTTGTCTTATCAGTGATCACCTTCCTATCTTATATTCTATCCAAACTTCCTCTATCTCTCTTAATTCCATATCACTTTCTTTCAAATTAAATGTGTCCCACCTTGATAGTCGTGTCTACTATCACCTCGTAGAGCATGTTTGGAATAGATTTCCTAGACCAATTGTTAATGTTGGTTGGATCAAATGGTTTGAAATAGTCATTTCCAATAGGGTTTCATCCCTTATATGGTATGGGTGCTATGTTGCTAGGAGGAAGAAGATTCAAGAGAGTCACCTTCATAAGGAGATCTCTCATATTCATTCCATGCTTATGAAATACCCTACTAACACTAGTGTTCAATGTGATCTTTCTAATGTTGAAAATCAAGCCAAATTTTATGAGTCTTACCGTGCTAGAGGGGCACATCTTAGATCTCACCTCAATTGGATCTCCCAAGGAGACAAGGTGACTAAATATTTTCTTAACTACCTCAGACATAAGAATATTTTGAAAAGGGTCACTGAATTGGAAAACCCTTCAGGTCATTCTCTTTCTGACTCTAAAGAGATCATGAATGTTTTTGTAGATCATTTCTCTTAACTTTTTGCAGTAGATCCAAGGTATTTCATCCAATGTATCTTAATGGAATATGTGCAAAAACATATTCCCTCCCTAGTAGACCTCATTATTTGGGATCAACTTGAATATCCTCTTTCTGTTAACGATCTCGTAGAATTGCTCTTTTTCTATGAAGAATGACAAAGCTCCTAGCTTGGATGGGCTTCCGATGGAGTTTTATAAAAAAAATTGACATATTATTTCATTTTATCTTCATCATGTTTACCTGGAAGCTCTCCATAATAGTTCCCTTGGAGCTTATATGAATGCAAAGCTATCAATTTGATTTCTAAAGGTACAATTCATAACCAAATCTCCAATTGGAGACCTATTACCCTCCTCAATATTTTGTACAAGATCATAGCTAAAGCTATAGCTGTAAAAATTAAAATTGTTGCTCAAGAGATTGTTCACCTTGAAAAATATGCTTTTCTTAAAGGTCGTTATATTTTAGATAATCTTATGATGGTTTGGGAAACTTCGCAATGGGCTATCGACTCCAATCAAGATGCCCTCTTAGTTAAGTTAGATTTTGACAAAGCTTATGATAGAATTAGATGGGATTTTATTCTTAGTATGCTTTCTTGGCTTGGTTTTGATCCAAAACTCTATAATAAAAGCGGTATGCTCTTTGGTGATGCTTCGACTTGTGTTCGAGTTAATGGAGCTCTTTCACCCTCCTTCCCTCTTTAACAGTCTATCAGATATGGTTTTCCCCTTGCTCATTTTTTGTATATTTTGGTTGTCAATGCTTTTGGTTATCATCTTCATAAGTCTCATTCTGATAGCCTCATTCAAGGTATTAAGATTCCTAGGGATAAGCATGCTCTTAACTCATATTTTATTATTGATTCCCTTATTTTTCTTCATAATATCCAACAAGAGGTGGAAACGGCTAAAGAGTTTGTTCAATTATTTTTGGATGTCTCTCGCTCTCATATCAATGAATCTAAAACTAAAGTCTTCTATACCTCTTCCTCTCCTCATGGATGCAACTCCTATACTAAGTGGAAGATCATCCCTCATGGTATGATTGTGTGTTATTTGAGAATTCCCTTTGGAATTGATATCTCTCCTAAGGATATGAGGAACTGGGTTATGGAAAGACTTCAAAAAAATTTAAAGCTTGGCCAACTCAATTTTTTTCCTTAGTAGGAAGAATTCAAGTTGAGAATAAAATTATGATAGCCTCTAATATTTATTACTCATCTTGTTGGATGGCCCCCAAGGTAGCCTATAATAAATTAACTCATGCCATTCATAAATTTTTATGGACCAAATGGGATGGGGAGGTGGGAATTACACCCATCTCTTGGAAACTTTGTACTCAACCTAAGGCTTTAGGAGGTCTAGGCATCATTGATCCTCTTATCTAGAGCAAAAATTTAGCTGCAAAATGGGTTGCTAGAGCCATCATTGGTGATGAAAACTGGAAACACCTATTTCATTATAGAATCTCTCTAGCTACTCACAAAGGTAAATGGAAAGAAATCCATTGGGAGTATAAGATCCTTAATGCACCTTACTTTACAGTTAAAGACCATCAGTTTCTCATTTATTAGCTTGGAATTCTGACTCCTTGAGACATGGTTTGAGAATCGATCTAAAGAGTCTTTGGTGAAATAAACTTATCCTCCATAATGATAAACCTTTAGCTTTATGCAGTGTTATTCATGGTCTAGCTTTTTTAAAGAAATGAATTAATAGAATTAGAGATATCTAGGATTCGAGCAATTGCTCAATTCTTACCTGGAATCATATCTGTAATTATTTCTCCCTTTTCTCTAGGTTCAAAGAGTCTTATGGCTTAGTTGTGGCTTTCATTCCTTGTTATTTCCTTATAAAGTTGGGAACATCTACCCATAATATATGGAATGACTAGAGATGGCTTAAAAGTAATAGAATCTCTTCCATTACTTCTAATTGTATATTCAAAAATATTTTGTGTCCTCCTTCTTTAGACTCTAAGCTCAATGTCAAGTGGTAAGTAAATTTACCAATGTCCAATGGTAGTCTCTTACTACTCAAATTTGGAAAGTTTCTGTTGAATCCAAAACTAAAATTCTTGGATGGAAAATTCTATATTAAAAACTTCCTTGTTTTGAAAGTCTAGCCTTGATTTTACATATTTCCCCTCAATGCAATTTTTGTAATGATTTAGAAACTCTTATTCACTTGTTTTGATTTTGTGACATAGCTAAACAGTTTTGGGATGTCTTCTACACTTTTATTTTTCCCTCTTTCACTAGATCTTGGAAGCTTTCTTTATTTGATTTTTATTAGCTGGATCAATGTCCCAAACTCTAGGATATTTGTAGACTCATCCTTATCAAGCATATTTGGAAGTGCAGATGCAAAAATGTGTTTACTAGATCTACTCCTCCATGGGATATAGTTTTAGCAAACTTGACCTTTGATATTTTGTTACATGTGGGACGTATTCATTCCCAAGTCTATGGAACTTCTAGCACACCTCGATATGTTATTGAAATACTTCATTAGCTTTCTCATATGGTTCAAGATCTTCATAAGGTCCAAATAGAAACTAAAAAGAAGGTAGTTAACAATTATGAGCAATTTGAGGTTTTGATTACTTATATTTCTTCATTGAAGACTTCAGAAGATATCACAAAAAACACACCCATAATTTCTTCATATAATAGGCTCTCCCACGGATGAGTGTTGATATATGGTGTATTGCAATAAGATATATCTATAGTATTTTTATTGTTATTAGCTTCTATTCTTATATATATTCAGTTATGGATGCTTTACTCCTTATCCACCTCATTTTGTTTTTTAGTTGGTGGACAATGTTAGCTCCATAATATTGTAATGTTCTAGTTAATGAATTAATATAATCTAGATTTTTCTCCAAAAAAAAAAACTAATACTTTAAATTACATTCACAACTTAATGTCATTTGAATAAAGAAATATAATAAAATTATACATTCAAGTACAATTATGAACAACTATTTTCATAAGATAAACAAAGTATTCAACCTTTATACATGGTTAAACAATCAATATTACAAATATAATCAGCTAGACATTTTATCAAAATACAATTTTCTTATTTATTGCTCAAAGAAGAGATGTCATCTAATCCCTTTACTGCCCAACCAAGTGACATTCAAATGAATGTTCCCATATCAACTTCAAACATAAATTTTTGACCCTTCACAAATAGGTAGAAATACAAAACCAACCTAACTATAAATACCATCATGTGCAATGCATCTACGCATACTTTTTATGAATACTACAAGCATATTCTTATAACTAGATCTAGATTTAGTGCAATTATTAACTTACACTATAGGTGATGCAACTATTGTGCATACATATAATAGCCTTATTCATGATTATACGATAATAGTTCTCCCAAACAATCAACATATTATATCTATATTCAAAGTGCATAGGTTTGATATTTTAAACTTACTCTCTATCTATTTAGGATGTATTTTTCAAACATTGAATCATTTTTTCACTCAATCGGAATGGATATATTCATTCATGCCATGCTACTACATTTTAATTCATACAAAAATGATGTGGTAAACACTCGCAACAAACACGAAAATATTGAATGATGAAAATTTGATGTTTATAATGCCAACAAAAACTATATATAAGGATTACAATGCTTTTGGATAGGTGACATCAAATAAGATTACATTAAATGATGACGGTTACAAGGCTTATCCAATACAACTACTAGCCAAAAAATATTAAATAAAACAAGTGGTCGTAAATAAAACATGATTTATCGACTTATTACAAGCAATGTGAATACATTAATCTCTATCAAGAAAAGGGCAACAATAGTTTTCAAGGTATTAGTTTATTCATTTCATCAAACTATTTAGTTATGAATGATTTCATAATTTATTGATAAAATCAACTTCTAATATCAAAAATGTAGTCGTGTTATTGAGCAACAAAAAATGCATTAATTTCAAATTGATAAAAGTCACTAATCCAAAAGTATAACCAACTTATTTTCAATAATGGTGATTCATGATTGTAGTCATTGTTTACATAAGGAGCATATAATCTGTACCTTCATATTTAAAGGACAACCAAATTATAAAATTAGGCATGGCTTAAGAAAGGATAAAATAGTATAGACACTAAGTCTAGCAGTTATTTTCCTTTTTCCTTTTATAGGATAATCTTAGAAAATAAGTTAACTATAGTTTTGACTCCAAAGTATTTGATAGTTTTTCTAAAATCTGAAAATGCATCCCTTGAAACTCAAGTGTTGTAGCTTTATATTGATGACAAAAAATAAAGTATGACTTGTTATGTATTCATAATTTTTTCATTCTCTAATATGCCAAGTTTAAAAGGAGATACAAAAATAGAGTCATGATGTCCTTCACCAAACATCATATATAGTTATCACATAAGGACCAAGTTTACTTACTTCCTATTAAGGGGACAATTTCTAAAATAAATAAGCATATTGCAATGAAGAAAATGTACAAATTAAGATACCAAAAAAATGTATTCAACTACTTGAAACTTCAACATAGAACAATGCCCACCTTTCACATACATGTCAACATATGGAAGGTTAGATTCATTTGTCTATCTCATAATAGGTGGTATTATCTATTGAATCTGAATGAAATACTTCTAAAAATAGTAATGGTGTTTCAATAGAAAAATAAAAGAACAGACTCATAATAAAATGAAGTATATTTTAAAATGGGGCTTATAGATTAATCAATGTTGAACAAAGCATGCTAAGTTTAAAAAATTAACAAAGTGTTGGCATTTTTACCACATTAAAATTTTGTAAAATTTTGCCTGAAATATGTAAACCATTTTGCCAGCAAAATTCATAAATTCATTTTGAACATTTTCGCCACATTAAAAAGATTCCATTTTTCTAAATGTTTTATGGGTGCAGTTTCGGGCAAAATCCGAGTGAAATGCCTTTTCACCCCCAGGCGCAACGAAAATCTTTCTTTGAGCATTTTTATGGTGAAAACATTTCTTGGGTATTTCGCTAGCAAAATTACTTCTTGATCATTTCGATGGTAAAATCACTTTGCCAGCAGTTTCACTCCCATTAGTAGCAAAATTTCTTTTGATGGGTCCATTTTTGGCAGTGCAAGCTTTTCCCAAGTGAAGCCGTAGCAAAAGGGAAATATTGGGGCGAAACTCCATTTCACCTAGGTTTGGAGCAAAAGTCCATTTCTGAGTGCATCCTGGGCAAAAAAAATGGCAAGTGCACATTCCAAGCGCAAGTCTAGGCGAAAGCCCATTTTGGGCATGACTTGGGAGAAATGAAGATGAAGACCCATTTTGGGTGAAACTTTGAGCAAAAGCTCATTTTAGAAGAAAACACCATTACCCCTACATTTTCAGTGTAGATATTCTTTGGGAAAGGATTAAGGTTGGTAAAATTAATTCATGTGGTGATGCAATAGATATATTTGGGATCACCTGTTGAGTTTAAGTATTGTGCCCTTGACTTCGATGTAATATTATTCATTTTCAAAGTTTTGTCCACTTTGGTGGGTATTCATTTCCAAAGAACCATCATGGAGATTGAAATTAGACCGATTATTTTTTCCAAAACCTCGATACACCATGTGACGAAATCACTAGACGTTTTCCAATGCATTTGCTAATTGGTTCATTGTTATTTCCAAGGAGGAATTGTTGTTGTTCAATCTTTGACAAGCCAGAATTTTGTTTTAATGTGCATTTAATTATAAAGGTGCAACCCTATATAAATACTAAGTATTTTTATGTAAAAAATAGGATAGACATTTTTTTGAAAAACTCCGAGTTTAAAATTTTACCTTAATCGAAATATGCTTGACTCTAGTTCCTAGAGCAGTCTTTGTGTGTAAGCTTTCTACTTGTTATTTCTATTAAATTCATATCTTTGTTAGATAAATTAAATTATGCATCTGAATTTGATTTTTGATGAAGAGTGAATGTTGAAATACTACCTGTAGGTTATCTTTGCAAGTTGTGATTGGTTTCTATGTTATTCTTTCGATTAAATGTTGGTAGAACTTAATGTGATTACTTAGTTGCTAGTTTATCCTCATATTATGTTTTTGGATCATAGCCATATTTCCCATTCCTTTCTATCATTTCCCATATCTTTTTGTTACCCTAATCTTATACCAATTGTTAGATTAGTACGGGAACCAGCCCTCTCTGGAGATTGACCCGAAGGACATCTCTTTTCTTTGACTTCTCAATGTTGGTCAAGTCTAGGGCACACATGTTATGTACTTAGGCAGATTTGTGACCATTAGCTTTTGGCACACCCGGTGGGATAAATAAAGTTCTACTTTGAATAGTATTAAGGTTTGATGTTCATCTTTTTACTATTTTACTAGAACATCTGGTGACTCAATTTTACCCAGAAGCCTTCAAACGTGAAATTGAAAAAATATTTACTTCATGATCACAAGATCAAAGGCCAAAAAATTTTAAAACACTATTGAGTTCTTTGAGATTGACACCCAAGTGTTAGGATAGCATCCTAGGTTGGTCACCCCAACTATCCCATCCATTGCAACATCTTCAAAGGTAGCTGATGTGTTTTTTGTTCCTTCAAGTTCCGCTAGCACAACCACTAGCTTTCCTCATCCTCAAGAAAACACTTCAATCCAAATGGCCCAAAATATGCCACCTCAACCACCTAGACAATTCTTGACCTGGAATCACTCTAAAGCTTTGAATTTGCAAGCTTAGAACTTGATTCTGCAAGCAACGTTGAAGGCTTTGCCTACTTACGATGGTACGGACAAGATGAATTACGAGTATGTCTAGGATGTGGCTTCTCTAGAAACCATTCATAGAATTATGGATAAGGATGTTATGGTAATATTACTCATGCTCTCTCTCAAAGGTAAGTTTCTTTACTAATACCGATCTTTACAACCCACCACTATTACCACCTGTGACTAGTTGGTTGAATTGTTGATCAAATATTTCAATGAACAAGCAGATTCGTTCTCTTTGTTGCATCAATTTACCACCATTTAGAGGTATCCCCAGGAGGAAATTATTGACTTCAATGTCAAGTTTACCTTAAATTGGTAGAGACTCCAAGATGTTCTCCTATCAACTCATGAACAAGCCACATTCTATTATCTTTGTGCCTTCAATTATGACATTAGCATTGACATCCGTCAGTCCAATGTTGATACATTTTTGGATTTGTATTTTGCTGCACAAAAGGCTAAGGTTGGTTTGATTTCTATCGATAAGCTTCCACTGAAGATGATGATTCCTATATTTTTAGATATTTCGTAGTATTTGTACTCCAATGCTCTTCTCAGCCCTTGCCAATATCTCCTATGTATTCGGTTCCTTCATGGAATTCGAGTTCATATCAAACTGCGATGATAGTTTCTATCCCGTAATTGCCTGTTCCATCTATTTCACAACTACCCACTCTGGTTCAATTTGTAGCACTACCATATTTTCCTGTACCTCTTCCATTACTAGCTCCTCCAACATCCTCAAATCCTGATCCATAAGAGAATTTGCTTAAATATATGTAGTCAATTAACTTAGCCATAAGAGCGATGAGCAATGAGATCATGGTGATTAAGAAAAATCACGTTGAAAGAGATTTCTAGCCTAGGATATTTCAACCTTCGTCGATCACCAGGGAGCAAGCAGCTTCAACCAACAAGGTGCTTTAGAGAAATTCGATCATATTGACAAATGAAGAAGTTGGCCCATTGGATAAAGCGTACTAGTGCTCTACCTACAATGATATGCATGGTGAAGAAATGTACATGGTTCATCTGAACTACGTGCAAACATTGAAAAAAAGCTTTTATGATGGTCAGATCAACATGATTACAGAAGTTGATCATAATTTCATGGTCCCTTCTGAAGAACAAGTTTCGGTTCTTATGAGAGATGGAAGAAAATCTGTCATAGTGGACCCAGCTAAAATGGAGCTGGTGAAGGTATCTACTGACCTGAAGGTAAAAAATTAGAAGAAACAAATGCAAGCAAAAGCAGTTGTTCTAGCACCCAATCTAGATGCACTCATCTTTTTAAAGGATCTCTTGCCTCCACAAGCGATAGAAAGATTGTAAAAAAAGGCTTCAACTTCGCAAGCGAAAGCTGAAATGGAGTAACATGCCAAAGAAAAGCTCAAATACCTATTTTTACTAAGCATTAGAGAGTAGAGGCTACACAAAAGTATCAGAGAAAATATGAGGTTGCCAATGAAGGAAAGGAGCCCAGTGCATCTACGTACAACATCATTGAGGAGCTTAAGAGGATTCCAACCAAGGTTAGTCTCTATGATGCATTACAATTGCCTGGACAAGTTGACTTGTTGCAAGAATCATTGAAGTTTATAAAATATAAGGGGAAGAATCATACTCATAAATTTTTCACTCAAACGCTAACCACTTCAGCTACTGGAAAGAATAGACCACCCACTTTCTACTTGTCTCTCAGGATGGAAGGCTAGATTGTGCATAATTGCATTATTGATTCTGGTGTTGCTATGACTGTCATGCCAAAGGCAATTTGTGATGTTATGGGTATGGAATATACAAGAAGTAGCCCTAGAATTTTACAATTATATGGAACCCCTGTGAGGCTAGTAGGGGTCATCAAAGAAATCCCCATTATGTTGCATAAAATGCCTCAGATAACTGTGATCCAAGAGGTGGTTGTGGTTGATCTAGAATCATATTTTAGCATATGCCTTTCAAAGGAGTTCACTACCAAGTTGGGAGGCTACCTTTCTTTGGAATATTCTTATCTGGATCTCCTTGTCAAAGGGAAGAGAATATGAATCTATAATGAGAAGCCTTCTACTTTTCATATAGAGAATATTGAAGAAAAAGAAAAATCCATGAATTTTATCAACATGATGACTGAAGAATTGGAAGAATTGGATTTTATGGAAGAATTTTTGGACGAGCTTCGAACTAAAGACGATTTTTCAATTCTCAATTTTAATGCCATTATGGAGACTAAAATTGGTTGTTACACCATTACCAAGCTTGAAAAAGTTGAAGTGAAGGTGTTTTATGATCAAAGATCTTATTCCCAATCAATTATGGAAGTTGTACTTCGATGGTGCAATATGCAAACATGATGCAGGAGTGGGGATCATTCTCATTTCTCCTTCTAGCATACAGAAGACTTATTTGTACCAATTAACTTAGAGTTGTACAAATAATGTTGTCGAGTATGAAGCATTATGCCTAGGCTTGAAGAAAGCAGAGAAGCTTGGGATTAAACAACTATAGATTTTTGGATATTTTGAATTGATTGTACATCAAGTAACGAATAAATGTATCTTCAAGCAGCACTACCTAAAGGTATACCGCAATAAATTTTAGGACCTATTTGAGGCTTACACAAAATTGAACATCCAAGTGATATCGCGAGAGAAGAACAAGCATGCTGATCTCTTGGCATACCTTGGCACCAATTTTTCTCCAGGTTGAGCATGTGGTGAGAAAACCCAAGACTATGAGGTTAGTTTAAAGACCTTCAATCCCTGACAAAAATATCTATTGGTAAGTGTTTGACAGTGATGAAAATATTGTAAATTTCCTTTTAAGAGAAGCTAGTAATGTGGAAGAAAGAACACTTGATTGAGGAAGAAGCTAAGGGATTGATCCAGTTGAGGAATAATCACATTCCAAAAGGATTGATTACACTTGAGAATATTTTTTATCATAATGATAGAGCAAAAAAATATAATATCAAAGTGGAAAAGAAAGAGTACACTAAACTACAGTTGGGACCCAAGAATTCGATCAAATTTGGCATCAATTGCACTCTAAAAGTGCTAGAGCAGATCAAGAAGTTGTGCCATGAGTACCCAAACATTATCACTTGGAGCTACCAATATTTGAAAGGCTACAAGAAAGATGTGATCCAGCATACCATTGAGTTGTAGGAAGGAGTTAAACCCTTCAAGAAAAAGTAGAGTTTAGTCAATCCTAATATTTAAACCTTGATGAAAGCGGAACTACTAATTATGTTGGAAGCCAAGAACATTTACCCGATTAAGCATTCTACCTAGGTAGCAAATTTATTTCCTGTGAGAAAGAAGAATGGGGATATTTGCCTATGTGTTGACTTTCAGAATTTGAATCAGGCATCTCTGAAGGATTATTCCCCTTTATCTTCGATTGACCAGATTCTTCACATAGTTGTAGGACCTCAGATATTTTCTCTGTTGGACAGATTATCTGGCTATAATAAAATTTGGATCAAGGATGAAGACCAATATAAAATGACATTCACCATGAAATAGGGAATATTTTCTTATTAGAGAATGTTGTTTGGTCTCTCGGACGCTGGAGCAACTTTTCAAACAGAGATGGATGTAGCTTTTGGTGATTTATTAAATCATGGTATTGTGATTTATCTGGATGACATGACTATCTTCTCTCATAATAGGGAGGAGCATAGTCTACATTTATGATAAGTGTTTGAGAAATGTTGAGAGTTCGGAATATCCATAAACCCAAAGAAGTCCATCTTTGTGGTAAAATAAGGAAAGCTCCTGGGCCATGTCATTTTGAAGAAAGGTTTAGCTATTGATCCACCTACATCTGAGGCTCTTCTAAAGCTTCCATTTCCAACTAACAAGAAGGATTTGCAGTTATTATTTGGGAAGATTAAATTTATTTGAAATTTCATTACGAATTTTGCCCAAGTGGTAAAGTCGATGACTAAGATTTTAAAGAAAAATTTTGAGTTCAAATGGACCAAGCAGGGGAAGTGAGCATTCAGAGAATTTAAAGAAAGAACTACCCAAGCCTCAGTTTTGGTAAACCCTGATTATTCAAAATATTTTATCCTGTATTCCATTGGTGAATAGGAGAGTTACATAGTGCTGCTCACGCAAAAGGAAGATGGTGGAGATGAGTAGACAATTGTTTTCTTAAGCCAATTCATCCGACAGCATGAAGAAAAATATAATTTCATTGAGAAGCAAGTATATGCGGTGATGAAATCCTTGAAGAAGTTCCAGCATTTTGTTTCCTAGAGAAAAATAATAGTTTATCTTGTTCACCCAGATGTCGGAAGTTTCATAATTCAAGGAGAGCTTGGAGACAAGAGAGTTGGTTGGGTTTCCAAAATCTAGGAGTATGATGTTGAAATCCTACCAACCAAGTTGGTTTGAGGTTGAGCACTATGTCCAGAGTTGGCAAGAAGCACTGCTTTTGAATCCATGATTTGCCAACTTGAAGATTCAGTAAGTGGAAGTAATTTTGCTAATAATTCTACAGTTGATCGTGATTGGATAGAGTACCTTATCGAATATTTCCATTCAGGAAGGTGTCCTTCCCATCTCAATGCTTCATAGAGAAAGAGATCCAAATTACAAGCTCTCAGGTATGTGATGTTGCCAAATGGGCTATTCCATAAAAATATTGATGGAGCATCAAAGAATCAAAGAAGCCAATAATCCTAGAAAAAATTCATTATGTATTTTTAGGAGATCATTATGCAAGGAGACCTATGGCATTGAAGATCATCAAAGCAGGTTATTTTTGGCCCACTCTTTTTGCAGATGCTTTCAAATTCAATCAAAGTTATGATAAATGCCAAAGATATGTTGGTAAAAGCAGGAATGTGTCATTGCCCCTTCATTTGATTCAAGTAGAAGCACCATTTCAGTAATGGGGCTTAGAATTTATTGGGGTCATTTATTGGGCACCTTTTGGGAGAAATACCTATATAGAGTGAAATATCAATTCAAAATCCAATTCTAAATATCAGATGTATAATTTCTTTTCTTTCTTGACTGATGGCTTCTAGGAAAGTGAGGATAGGCCTTGAGGTTCATAAGCCTTATATAGCCCTTCATCTTTCCTTCCCTTTGATTAAACCATTCTCTAAGATAGGATCATCATCAAGTCACCACTTAGAATTTTCTTAATACCACCAGATTACCTCTAATATGGTTCCTATTATACCAGTTTACCAATTTCCACCATACTAGAATGGTTGCCTATTTCTAGCAATAATGCCTCCTTCGAACACCATATTTTAACAAGAGCACTAATGACAAATACTCTTACTCATGTCATCTCCAAATATCAACTAACTATAAAATTATCTTCTCTAATCCTATTTAACCACTTTTGACAATATTGGCTCATAATTTTTCTAAGTTGATAAAATTTCCCATACTCATTAATGCTCTTGACAAATTGAGTCACTCATTGAATTGATATAAATAGGTCATTTAGTATTTAATCATCCATTAATTAGGTCATGGATGTAAATAAAATAGGTAAATAAGTCTTAAGGGTTTTCTTCTTCCAAATACCCTAACACCTATTTGCTAATCTTATCATCAAGATTTGTACATCATATCCCTCTTAGAAGTATTTTTCAAAGTCATCATACAACCATATTTCAATGGAAAAATTATTCCCCTTTCATCACTATATTATTCTTCTCCTTATATAAGGATTTCCTTACCTCAAGGTCAAATTAGGAAGTCATCAATCAAGAAACATGTATTTAATAAAGCCTTCTTATAGAGCCTCCTTAAGGGAGCATCAAAGAAAAATCAAAGTAACATCAAAACACTAAGGAGAAAGATTAAAGGACAACTAGGTAAGACAAGTTTCTTTATCAAATGATATCCACCTTTAAGGTTGATGTCCTCAAATGTTAGCATAGTTTTTTTTTTTTATATAGCTTTACTTCATTTATCTTATTTTATATAATATTTTGCTTTATTAAATTTCAAGTATATTAATTATGCTAGTTAGAGTGTATACGTGAGCCTATATTTTTCCTCTAGATCTACCGTATCCAACAATCCAAACTAATCTTATCCACTTTGCACCTTTTATTTGAAGTTTTATTTAACTTAGACTAGTTGAAGTGTTACCTACACTTATATGTCGTATGTCGTAGTGTCTTCTTTTATATATATATATATATATATATATATATTTAAACATTTATTAATATTTTATTATATAATTATTAAAAATAAGATAATTAAAAAATATATAAAATTAAAATTATTTTAATAAAAATATATTTATTTAAACGTAAATTCTTATTTAAAAAAACTTAGAACAATGCACTGTTTAGGACTTAATAAAATAATTAAAATAAAGTTAATCCAAAATCATTTGCATAAACGTATATTCTTATTAAAAAAAAATCTCTATGCAAAACAACGCACTGTTTGGGACTTTGTGCTATCTTTAAATTTTATAATATTATTTTTTATTTTTTATTTTTAATATTTAATTATGTGTAAACTTTATTATCCTAAGAATACTGTTAAGCATATTTCTTTACAAAATAATAGTAACTCTTATATTTATTGAGGAATTTGGTTTTTTACATGGTAGACAAATTTATGAAGCAATTGGTGGTGCTCAGAAAAGTGTTCATACCATAAAATCAAAGAAACTACCAGACAATGGTGATGAAGTTGGATCTCTCCAAAGATTTTGACAGAGTAAATTGGTTATATTTAAGAATGATACTTACTCATATTGAGTTCATATTGGATTATGTGTGCAAATGGTAAACTGGATTATGGGATGTCTTTGTTCAGTTACTTTTATAGTTTTGGTTAATGGGTCAGTCTCTTAGTTCTTCAAAGCTTCTCGAGGTATTAGACAATGTTACCCCTTGTCACCATTATTATTTATTTTGGTAGCCGAGGGATTAAGTAGGTGTATTATAGAAGCAAAGAGGAAAGGAGAAATAAAGGGAATTAAAATAGGTAGAACAATGGAAGTTACCCATCTACTTTTTGTAGATGTTCTCCTTTTCACGGATAGAACAATTGCAGAGAAGTTAAAAAATTCTTTAGATATTTTTGTCTAGCAACAGGTATTCAAATTAATTCACATAATTCAAGCATTTTTTTAACTGTGTGAATCAAAATCAAACCTTAACAATAGGTCAACTTCTCCCCTTTAACAGATTTGATTTTCAAATGGGGTTTAAATATCTGGGGTTCTTTTTGAAACCCAATGATTACACTAAACAAGACTGGAATTGGTTGATAAAGAAGGTGGAAGGAAGAATTAATATTTGGTGCAAAAAATGGCTCTCTTTGGGGAGAGATTGACTTTGGTCAAGTCTGTGTTGGAGGTAATACCGGTATATTGGTAATATTTGGCTCATATACCAAAAGGAGTTTTGAAAAAATTAGATAGTTAAGTTGGACAGGGAAAAGGGAAAGGGAAGGTATTCCCTTGGTTAAATGGAAATCCTTAGCCAAGCCCAAGAAAAATGAAGGTTGGGGACTTAAGAACATCTTCCTATTTAGCAAGGATCTAGCATCAAAGTGTGTTTGGAATATAATATCAAAGGAAGGCTTATGGAATAAGATTATACATGAAAAGTATTTAGAGCCTAGAGCCACTCAAACTTGGTGATTGGCTTACCTGAAAAATAGGGGATGGTTCAAGGATAAGACTAGGATTAGACCCTTGGCTAGGTTGTGGTGATATGCACAAACTACCAAATAATATTATTCAAACCCTAAGAGCACAAGGGATTGGAAATCTTGCCCAAGCAACTAACCCAAAATCTTCTACAAACTAGAGACAGGGATGTAAGGAAGCAACAATGTTAGGGCTTCAGGGCCAAGAGGCTCACTAGTGGGAAGAATATGTGGGGAGACTTAAAGTTGGACATATCAAGTTGCGAGAGGAAACTGATCTATTGGTCTGGATAAAGAATGAAGCTACAAGGGAGTACACTCCAAAGTTAGGGTATAAAACTCTATTGGAAGATAGCAATGATAATCCAGCATGGTGGTGGAAGACACTCTGGAAGTAGAAATCCCCATTGAAGACAAGACTATTCTTGTGGCTTGCCATGAAAAATAAGGTTCTAACATGGGAGGTTTTGCAAAAGAAGAATTGGAATGGTCTAGGAAGGTGTCATTTGTGTAAGTCAAACAATGAAACAATTGATCATTTACTGGTTGCTTGCTCCTTTACTAGAGATATTTTGAGGGAGGTTATAGCACAATTAAATCTTCATATAGGATGGCAAGAATATTCCTTAGGAGAGTGCTTAAAATAATGGGTTGAAAATAGGTCTTACAAGGGTTTTATAGCTCTTCCATTGTTTATGTCTTGGAGAGTACGGTTACCTAGGAATGCTTTAATTTTTCAGGATCAAGAGAAGCCTACTTGGCAGGTCTCTGCCCAAATCATTGACAGTTTAAAAAATTGTAAGGTTTCGACAACAACAAAGGTAAACAGACAAATCGTCCCTCCAAAGATTTATATATCAGGGGCCTGGGGTTTTTTTGATGGGGCTAGACAAGAGGTCCAAGGTGTTTGTGGAGCAAGAGGATTACTATATATTTGTTTTCTCTTGTTATTTTAAATTCAAGGCTGAATTGGGAGAAGGTTCTAATAATTATGCTGAAATTATGACCCTCAAATTATTGGTTCAGTTGGCAAAATCAAAAGGAATACAAAAAAATTAAATTTACGAAGACTCGCAAGTGGTAATAAATTGGATGCTTGGTGTTTTTAGGATAGAAAACATGATTCTACAACCCATATTCTCTCAAATAAAAGAAGTGAATCAATGCGAAGCTTTTACTTTTTGGCATATTAAATGAGAACTAAATATGGAGGCAGATGAACTCTCAAAGAAGGCATTTCATATTAATCTAGGTGTGATCTTAGTACAAGAATTCAATGAAAGTAATGCATTGCAGTTAGTCAAAATTTTTATCTCGGGGATTAATACACTCTAGTTAAAGCAAGCACAAATAAAGCAATTTTTTCAAAAAAACTCAAAAGTTAGTGAATTAAATGATATTGTTTGATAAATTGAAAAGATGGCTAAGGTTAGAACTTAGCATGATAGAGATAGATAATTATGATGTATAAATTACCTGATTTTTAGATCACCATTGAACTATTAAAGAAATACCAAAAAGATATGTGAAGAATGTAATTTCATATTTTCTTAATGTAAAACTAGGATTTAAAAATAATAATAATATGCTCAAAAAAGAAAATCAATGCACCCCAAATGTATAATTATTTAATAATTTTTAAATCTTAAATAAACTCATTCAGATTCAGAAATCAATAGTCCAATTCATTTATTTAATTGATCCCGAGTCCCGTTTCATTGTGTGCATCCATATATTTAAATATTTGGTCTTCTCCTTCTGAACGGACACTCAAGACCATATAAAAGCCTTGGAGTGGAGTAGAAATTTCAAACAAAAATAGTAGTAATTCGACGCACAAACTGTGGGCACTTACGTTTGCCACCACAGACTACTCGGTAGCCTGGTGTTTTATGAGTTGGCGTACTTCGAGGCGAAGGGGCGGGTGAAGAAGGGGGACAGGATCTGGATGATCGCCTTCGGGACGGGATTCAAGTGTAATTCAACTATTTTTTTGCCCTATAAGTCATAGTTACTAGGTAGGGTGCAACCCAATATAGTCACTAGGTACCCAAAAACTGAAGCAAATGCTCCTAGAAATGGTGCAAAAACTAGTTCTGATGTAGCCCATAGCAACTACAGATTTGTAGGTAAGTTTGGGGGACGGATTTACCTTCAAATAGGATTGTTATCCTTCTTGCCAATAGATAGCCTCCGTAGGCTACAAACCGCTTAATGAAACTAGCATCATTGAAAGGTATAATCACCCTACTTTGTGAATCTTGAACTCTTGCAATATTCAACATTGTGCAACCTTGTAATATTGTTTTAGCAATATTCGACATCGTACCACCTTGTTGATATCTTGATTCTCCTACCCTCTTGGAAAACTCGACACTGCATCACATTGCAAGAGTGATTGCAAAACTTGGCACCGTGCCATCTTGCAATATTGATGTGCTTTTGTGTTTAGAAAATTTTGATATCATGTTATTTTACTAATATTTGGTTGTTTCTGGAAGTCTTCTTACAAAATTCAGCACTGCACCACCTTGCAAAAGTGTTTTGTGAAACTCGACACCGTGCCACCTTTGTAGAACTTGTCTTTATTTCATATTTGGCTTTCTTAGATACTTATTCTATCTATAAAAGCTAATTTACTATTATCTATGGTTGCAGCTACTTGTCTACAGCAAGCTTTGCTATCCTAAAACTCAGATCTGATTTTAAAGTGTATTTTTACCATAGTTTCTAGGTAGAGTGCAATCCAATCCAGTCACTAGGTACTTAGCGACTGAAGCAAAAGGTGCAGTCAAATATCATAAATCCATCCAAAAGGGCTTGTAGAAGCTAGAGATACAGGTAAAATCTGTAAAACTAAAATGTTTAGTTTAGAAACAACAAGTAGGGTAAATAAGGAATTACAATTTTTTTATTTTCCCACAACCTACAAAATACTTACCACTCTCCATTCTCCCTTCAAAATGTCATCCTTTACAACCCCTCATCATTCCCTAAGTGACAATGTGAAAAAAAAGTCATCTTCCCTTTGGTGCCTAAAAATAATTAATCTTAACATACAAATTTTCATTACCTATTTAATTTTTAAATTTTACCACTTGTTAGGTTACAATGGACAATGGAAGGAAAATATTTTCCTAAGGACACATAACACTCTTTCCTCCCATTTTATCTAGTTGTGATAAAATAATACTTTTGAACTCAATTTGGAAAATTCATTTTATGCAAGGAGACCAACACCATTTTATTCATGAAAATAAAATGTTATTTTTGTTCACAGAGACAAAACTACTTTACTTATAAAACAAAGTCACTTTATTCACAAAATAATGTCATCCAATGCATTCAAATGAGGTCTCTTTAAACTTGACAGATATGCATTTATGTATTATTTTGTATTCAATAAACATTATTCAAGTGCACAAGGAGGCCATTATGCATTTACATGAAAAAATTATTTTCTATGCATGTATAAGTGGTGTGTTAGGTTTATCTTTGTTGACTACTTCTTCTAGTTTTGTCATCTTCTCCAAGATTTTATGTTCCCTCTTATACCTCTTGGAGGGTGACCTATCTACACTTGTAGCAAATTTTTAAGTTAGTCAATTTCATATATATATAATTGATAATAAAAATCAATATTAATTAATCATTAATTGCTAATCATGATAATTAATACTTTTTCTAAAATTAATAATTTCATAACATATAGTAATTTTTGGGATGAGACATCCACCAACTCCACCCATGCACATTGTCTTTCCTACGCATATTTTTCATCACTTACATGTGATGGTCTTTAAGACCCCATGTTTGCATTTGATCACTTTGTGTTGTTTCATATTTTGTAGCATGCATTTTTCTTTTTTTGAGGTGCTTTGACTTTGTTTCACTTCATAAAATAATGGGCACCTTTTGGGGGAAATACCTATATAGAGTGAAATATCAATTCAAAATCCAATTCTAAATATCAGATGTATAATTTCTTTTCTTTCTTGACTGATGGCTTCTAGGAAAGTGAGGATAGGCCTTGAGGTTCATAAGCCTTATATAGCCCTTCATGTTTCCTTACCTTTGATTAAGCCATTCTCTAAGATAGGATCATCATCAAGTCACCACTTAGAATTTTCTTAATACCACCAGATTACCTCTAATATGGTTCCTATTATACCAGTTTACCAATTTCTACCATACTAGGATGGTTGCCTATTTCTAGCAATAATGCCTCCTTCGAACACCATATTTTAACAAGAGCACTAATGACAAATACTCTCACTCATGTCATCTCCAAATATCAACTAACTATAAAATTATCTTCTCTAATCCTATTTAACCACTTTTGACAATATTGGCTCATAATTTTTCTAAGTTGATAAAATTTCCCATACTCATTAATGCTCTTGACAAATTGAGTCACTCATTGAATTGATATAAATAGGTCATTTAGTATTTAATCATCCATTAATTAGGTCATGGATGTAAATAAAATAGGTAAATAAGTCTTAAGGGTTTTCTTCTTCCAAATACCCTAACACCTATTTGCTAATCTTATCATCAAGCTTTGTACATCATATCCCTCTTAGAAGTATTTTTCAAAGTCATCATACAACCATATTTCAAAGGAAAAATTATTCCCTTTCATCACTAGATTATTCTTCTCCTTATATAAGGAGTTCCTTACCTCAAGGTCAAATTAGGAAGTCATCAATCAAGAAACATGTATTTAATAAAGCCTTCTTATAGAGCCTCCTCAAGGGAGCATCAAAGAAAAATCAAAGTAACATCAAAACACTAAGGAGAAAGATTAAAGGACAACTAGGTAAGATAAGTTTCTTTATCAAATGATATCTACCTTTAAGGTTGATATCCTCAAATGTTAGCACAGATTTTTTTTTTTTTTTTTTTTTTAAACATAGCTTTACTTCACTTATCTTATTTTATATAACATTTTGCTTTATTAAATTTCAAGTATATTAATTATGCTAGTTAGAGTGTATACGTGAGCCTATATTTTTCCTCTAGATCTACCCTATCCAACACTCCAAACTAATCTTATCCACTTTGCACCTTTTATTTGAAGTTTTATTTAACTTAGACTAGTTTAAGTGTTACCTACACTTATATGTCGTACTATCTTCTTTTATATAATACAAATATATATATATATATATATATATATATATATATATATATATATATATATATATATATATATATATATATATATATATATTTAAACATTTTTTAATATTTTATTATATAATTATTAAAAATAAGATAATTAAAAAATATATAAAATTAAAATTATTTTAATAAAAATATATTTATTTAAACGTAAATTCTTATTTAAAAAAACTCAGAACAATGCACTGTTTAGGACTTAATAAAATAATTAAAATAATGTAAATCCAAAATCATTTGCTTAAACGTATATTCTTATTTTAAAAAAAATCTCTATGCAGAACAACGCACTGTTTGGGACTTTGTGCTATCTTTAAATTTTAAAATATTATTTTTTATTTTTTATTTTTAATATTTAATTATGTGTAAACTTTATTATCCTAAGAATATTGTTAAGCATATTTCTTTACAGAATAATAGTAACTCTTATATTTATTGAGGAATTTGGTTTCTTACATGGTAGACAAATTTATGAAGCAATTGGTGGTGCTCAGAAAAGTCTTCATACCATAAAATCAAAGAAACTACTAGCAATGGTGATGAAGTTGGATCTCTCCAAATATTTTGACAGAGTAAATTGGTTATATTTAAGAATGATACTTACTCATATTGAGTTCATATTGGGTTATGTGTGCAAATGGTAAACTGGATTATGGGATGTCTTTGTTCAGTTACTTTTATAGTTTTGGTTAATGGTTCAATCTCTTAGTTCTTCAAAGCTTCTCGAGGTATTAGACAATGTTACCCCTTGTCACCATTATTATTTCTTTTGGTAGTCGAGGGATTAAGTAGGTGTATTATAGAAGCAAAGAGGAAAGGAGAAATAAAGGGAATTAAAATAGGTAGAACAATGGAAGTTACCCATCTACTTTTTGTAGATGTTCTCCTTTTCACGGATAGAACAATTGCAGAGAAGTTAAAAAATTCTTTAGATACTTTTGTCTAGCAACAGGTATTCAAATTAATTCACATAAGTCAAGCATTTTTTTAACTGTGTGAATCAAAATCAAACCTTAACAATAGGTCAACTTCTCCCCTTTAATAGATTTGATTTTCAAATGGGGTTTAAATATCTGGGGTTCTTTTTGAAACCCAATGATTACACTAAACAAGACTGGAATTGGTTGATAAAGAAGGTGGAAGGAAGAATTAATATTTGGTGCAACAAATGGCTCTCTTTGGGGGGAGATTGACTTTGGTCAAGTCTGTGTTGGAGGTAATACCGGTATATTGGTAATATTTGGCTCATATACCAAAAGGAGTTTTGAAAAAATTAGATAGTTAAGTTGGACAGGGAAAAGGGAAAGGGAAGGTATTCCCTTGGTTAAATGGCAATCCTTAGCCAAGCCCAAGAAAAATGAAGGTTGGGGACTTAAGAACATCTTCCTATTTAGCAAGGATCTAGCATCAAAGTGTGTTTGGAATATAATATCAAAGGAAGGCTTATGGAATAAGATTATACATGAAAAGCATTTAGAGCCTAGAGCCACTCAAACTTGGTGATTGGCTTACCTGAAAAATAGGGGATGGTTCAAGGATAAGACTAGGATTAGACCTTTGGCTAGGTTGTGGTGATATGCACAAACTACCAAAGAATATTATTCAAACCCTAAGAGCACAAGGGATTGGAAAACTTGCCCAAGCAACTGACCCAAAATCTTCTACAAACTAGAGACGGGGATGGAAGGAAGCAACAATGTTAGGGCTTCAGGGCCAAGAGGCTCACTAGTGGGAAGAATATGTGGGGAGACTTAAAGTTGGACATATCAAGTTGCGAGAGGAAACTGATCTATTGGTCTGGATAAAGAATGAAGCTACAAGAGAGTACACTCCAAAGTTGGGGTATAAGACTCTATTGGAAGATAGCAATGATAATCCAGCATGGTGGTGGAAGACACTTTGGAAGTAGAAATCCCCATTGAAGACAAGACTATTCTTGTGGCTTGCCATGAAAAATAAGGTTCTAACATGGGAGGTTTTGCAAAAGAAGAATTGGAATGGTCTAGGAAGGTGTCATTTGTGTAAGTAAAACAATGAAACAATTGATCATTTACTGGTTGCTTGCTCCTTTACTAGAGATATTTGGAGGGAGGTTATAGCACAATTAAATCTTCATATAGGATGGCAAGAAGATTCCTTAGGAGAGTGCTTAAAATAATGGGTTGAAAATAGGTCTTACAAGGGTTTTATAGCTCTTCCATTGTTTATGTCTTGGAGAGTATGGTTACCTAGGAATGCTTTAATTTTTCAGGATCAAGAGAAGCCTACTTGGCAGGTCTCCTCCCAAATCATTGACAGTTTAAAAAATTGTAAGGTTTCGACAACAAAAAAGGTAAACAGACAAATCGTCCCTCCAAAGATTTATAAATCAGGGGCCTGGGGTTTTTTTGATGGGGCTAGACAAGAGGTCCAAGGAGTTTGTGGAGCAAGAGGATTACTATATATTTGTTTACTCTTGTTATTTTAAATTCAAGGCCGAATTGGGAGAAGGTTCTAATAATTATGCTGAAATTATGACCCTCAAATTATTGGTTCAGTTGGCAAAATCAAAAGGAATACAAAAAAATTAAATTTACGAAGACTCGCAAGTGGTAATAAATTGGATGCTTGGTGTTTTTAGGATAGAAAACATGATTCTACAACCCATATTCTCTCAAATAAAAGAAGTGAATCAATGTGAAGCTTTTACTTTTTGGCATATTAAATGAGAACTAAATATGGATGCAGATGAACTCTCAAAGAAGGCATTTCATATTAATCTAGGTATGATCTTAGTACAAGAATTCAATGAATGTAATGCATTGCAGTTAGTCAAAATGTTTATCTCGGGGATTAATACACTCTAGTTAAAGCAAGCACAAATAAATAAATTTTTTCAAAAAAACTCAAAAGTTAGTGAATTAAATGATATTGTTTGATAAATTGAAAAGATGGCTAAGGTTAGAACTTAGCATGATAGAGATAGATAATTATGATGTATAAATTACCTGATATTTAGATAATTAAGATGTATAAATTATAAATTACCTGATTTTTAGATCACCATTGAACTATTAAAGAAATACCAAAAAGATATGTGAAGAATGTAATTTCATATTTTCTTAATGTAAAACTAGGATTTAAAAATAATAATAATATGCTCAAAAAAGAAAATCATTGCACCCCAAATGTATAATTATTTAATAATTTTTAAATCTTAAATAAACTCATTCAGATTCAGAAATCAATAGTCCAATTCATTTATTTAATTGATCCCGGGTCCCGTTTCATTGTGTGCATCCATATATTTAATTATTTGGTCTTCTCCTTCTGAACGGACACTTAAGACCATATAAAAGCCTTGGAGTGGAGTAGAAATTTCAAACAAAAACAGTAGTCGGCTAAGTTTTTAATGTAATTCGACGCACAAACTGTGGGCACTTACGTTTGCCACCACAGACTACTCGGTCGCGAAGCCCAGTCTGCTGCTCTCTTAACCAGTCAATAGCCAGATTCAGATACGCTCCATACAATATCTGAATATATATATATATATATATATAGCCCGAATCAAATTGTCTACCCGAATTTCCATGCTTAAGACATACAGTTAATCAGTAAATGTTTTTTGCAGCGCCACTATTAACTAATGAAGAGGATACCGATGTATAACATCCATCCACGGATTCCCAGACGGAGAAGCCTCCAAATCATTAACAGCCCTCCAGACAATGGAATTGCACTTGAATCCCGTCCCGAAGGCGATCATCCAGATCCTGTCCCCCTTCTTCACCCGCCCCTTCGCCTCGAAGTACGCCAACTCATAAAACACCAGGCTACTCGAGGTGTTCCCAAATCTGTGCAGAGCCATGCGCGCCGGCTCCACCAAATCCCCGCTTAATCGCAGGCTCCGTCCGATCTCGTCTATCACCGCCTTTCCTCCCGTGTGAATGCAAAAATGCTCGAACGCCCGCCGAAAGTCCGGAACGTAGGGCTTCCTCTTCACCTTCAGAAAATTGAGCGCCACAAGCGACCAGAGGTACTTCAACAGTTCGGAATAGGGGAGCACAAGCGGGGCCAGGGATCGAACGTGGGCACTTAGGCCTTGGCCCGCAACTCGGATCAAATCTTTGGTGAGCGAAATCCCCACGACCCCGTCGGCGTCTTCCTCCTGGAACGCCGCGCGATAGGCGGCGTCGTCGGCCCCGCTGTGCGTCCTTAGCGAGAGGAGGAGCTCCAGCTTCGCCCGGGATCGGTCCCGCGACCTCCCGGACAACAACACGGCCGCGCAACCCACACGGAAAATGCAGTTGGTCACCAGCATGGATCTGTTCTTCCCATAATAACCGTTCAGCGTTATGTTCTCCGTTATCACCACCAGAGCGTATTTGCATTTCCGCTGAACCCGCAGCAACTCGGCGGCCGTGCTAACGGCCATGACACCTGAACTGCACCCCATTCCGGCCAAGTCGAGGGTCTTGACGTCCTCCTTGATGCCGTAATGATTTATCAGCATGGAGGTCAGAGACGGAGCCGGGCTGAACATGCTGCACGTTGCCACGACTATGTCGATGTCTCCGGCCTTCAGGCCGGTGGTTTTCAGGACTTCGTCCACGGCCCCGAACATGACTTGGGTCGATTCTTCTCGTGCGGCTTCCAGGGTTTCAACCGGATTGTCTCCAAAGACGAACGGAGGAAAGTATGTTTCCTCCCCGACTCCGGATTTCAGGTAAATCCTCCTCATGAACTCCGCGCTTTCCTTGGAGAATTTCTCCGTCCTTAGTGCAAAGTACTCTCCGAGTTCGTAGTTGCATTTCGTGTCGTCCGAGGGCTTGAAACAGGAATATCCGAGCATGAAAATTCTCCGAGGCCTTGACATATAATACACTAAAATTCCACATACAGCGACCCAAAAGATCAGTGTTGTATAATCACTGACCCACTGATTTAGCACCACCATTGAAGCCATTCCTATCTCGGAAAGAAATCACAAGGGGGGGCAAAAAAGAAAAAGAGCTTTATGGGAAAACTATGACTGATATCCCGAAGGTTATAAGCTTTCTACCCGAGCAGCAACGTATATATAGTGATTCTGAAGCGCTGTTCATTCTAAATGTCAAAGAATGCTATTGATGGCCAGGGAAGACTTGGTTCTTGACAGCACAGCCGTGTTAATAACATGAGTCGCACTATAGATTATAATAAAATCAAGATTATCCATCTACCCGTAGGACGACAACGAGAGGACTAAATGATTTCATGCGTAGTCAACGGCGTTTGCCTGCGCTCCATCTTTTGGGCGATGAAACAACGCTTGACTTCATGTTAAAGAAACGAAAAGGTCTACGCCTAGGAATTGAATTCTGCAAGTTGCATCACTGAGTGGATAACCATCGTTTTATTGAGATCGGTGGTTGCCCATCTCAAACTGTAATCTTTTTTAGAGTTATAATGGGAGAAAAAGCATACCCCTAGGAACTTGAATTCTGCAAGTTGCATCACTGTAAGTGGATTACCATCGTTTTCTTGAGATCGATGGTTGTCCATCTCAATATGTAATCTTTTTAATCTTTTTACCAACCTGCACTAAGATTGGGTAGAATGAGTCAAGGATATATTTCATCGGTATTCTATGCTGTTTTAGTAAATGGAGCTTCTATCAGGGTATTTATAACTTACAATGTATTATGTAGAAGACCCATCCCCATATTTGTTTATTATATTGACTGATTGGGGAGAACATTAGTTAAAGATAGGGAAATAAGAGCTTTGAAGGAAATAATAATAGTTATTAGAATTAAATCAATTATTCATCTGCAATTTGTTGTTGATTCTAGATTATTAGAAAAAACAATAGTAAGAGAAGCTTCGAGATTTAAAATGATTTTAGGATGGTATACAAAATTGACTAGACAATTTATAAATGAAGAAAAGTTCAAGGTCATTTTTTCCATTGCATACCTAGAAAGGAGATAATGTTGTATAAATTGATATACAAGAAGACATCTCTTCCAATCACCTACTTAGGAATTCCACTTAAAATTGGGAGGCAAAAAAAATGAATGGACTTGGTTGTTAGAGAGAGTGAAAGCCAAATTGGGAAGATGGAATAATATGTGGTTTTTTACAAGAGGAAGTGTAGACATCTAAAAGTCGCAAATGGTAAAAAATTGCAGTAATTAATCTCAAAACACTTTATATTTATCAAAAGGGCTATCCATAAGCCCCTTTGGGTCACTCAAACCCTTTCCTACACCTAATCACGGTCCTCATGTGACCACCATCAAAAGTCTTACCATGGTAGCTTTAACCTTGGTTTAAAAGTCACTCTATTATTAAAGTGTACTTTTTTGAATTAAACATATGTTTAATTAGGATTAATCAATATTAACACTAATCTTATCCTCACACATGTGTGCACCCATGACTTGCATGAGATATTTTAAATATGCTTGATTTAACCATGATCTAACCCAAGATCTACTTAATCAAGGTTAACCCTAACCTTTGCTCACACATGTGTGCACATAGGATATTTCTAGATATTTAGAAGATCCCTTTTCAAGGTATGTGGGAGGATGAGTCACCTTCCACCTCACCCTTTAATCTTACCATGGTTGAGATCTAACCCAAGGTTCATGCCACCTCATAGGGGACACCTCACCCCCCTAAGCTCTCCAAAAGCTATAAATAGGAGTATTTTTCCTCCTAAATCTATCCATCCCATTTTACATAATAGAACTATGCTAAAATTACATCAAAATTCTACCCATCAATCAACCATACATCAACCATCAAATCAACATGACAACCCCACCATTTGTACCCTCTTGCATGCCCTTTTGATAGATTTCGATAGGTACGGGAGCACATTCGACGTTGACAAGGAGCTGTTATAGTTATGGGACAACATCATCTTTTGTTAGATCCTAAAAAATATTACTACAGTCTTTGTCGCTAGGTACCCAATGAACCAATCTGGTCGCTAGGTAGGGTGAGACTCTGATCAGAGTCCATTTTCAGTCGATAGAAAGTTATAAATCCGTCCCTACAGGTATACTTTATTATTTTTAGTCATTTACAACAACTTCATTTATGCATTTTACTACTTTATTTAGTGTATTTTTTCTTCATAACTACGAGTTCTGATCCATGAAAGGTACCCAAACACACTAACCCCATTTTACAGGTCATATAGGTATAGAGGACGGTTTGATCATTGGTGACACGCATGCAATAGACCCACACCCTTTGAGGATCATTGGAAGACCAATCTAGGACGTAGTCAATAGTTCACTAAAATAAAAGGGACATTCACCTTGCTAAACCCTATTTTGTAGCCTTTTAAGGCATATTTGTAAAAGGAACACTTGTAACCCCTTTTGAACATTAATATATTTCATAGACTTTACACCTACTTTCAAAGGAGTTCATTTTGGCATGCTTGGTGGGATCCCCAATTGCTTTATTTCCTATTAGTTATCTCATTCTAGTAGCTAGCTAATTCTACTTGCTTTTTGTGTTATAGGTACTCCAAAAACCACCTAAAACCTTACAAAACCCTAAAAACACTATCCATATCTGAGACAACTATTTTTTTGGCCTATAAGTCATAGTTGCTAGGTAGGGTGCAACCCAATATAGTCACTAGGTACCCAAAAACTGAAGCAAATGCTCCTAGAAATGGTGCAAAAACTAGTTCTGATGTAGCCCATAGCAACTACAGAGTTGTAGGTAAGTTTGGGGGACGGATTTACCTTCAAATAGGATTGTTATCCTTCTTGCCAACCGATAGCCTCCGTAGGCTACAAACCGCTTAATGAAACTAGCGTCATTGAAAGGTATAATCACCCTACTTTGTGAATCTTGAACTCTAGCAATATTCAACATTGTGCAACCTTGTAATATTGTTTTGGCAATATTCGACATCGTACCACCTTGTTGATATCTTGATTCTCCTACCCTCTTGGAAAACTCGACACTGCATCACATTGCAAGAGTGATTGCAAAACTTGGCACCGTGCCATCTTGCAATATTGATGTGCTTTTGTGTTTAGAAAAATTTGATATCATGTTATTTTACTAATATTTGGTTGTTTCTGGAAGTCTTCTTACAAAATTCAGCACTGCACCACCTTGCAAAAGTGTTTTGTGAAACTCGACACCGTGCCACCTTTGTAGAACTTGTCTTTATTTCATATTTGGCTTTCTTAGATACTTTTCTATCTATAAAAGCTAATTTACTGTTATTTATGGTTGCAGCTACCTGTCTACAACAAGTTTTGCTATCCTAAAACTCAGATCTGATTTTAAAGTGTATTTTTACCATAGTTTCTAGGTAGAGTGCAATCCAATCCAGTCACTAGGTACCTAGCGACTGAAGAAAAAGTGCAGTCAAATATCATAAATCCATCCAAAAGGGCTTGTAGAAGCTAGAGATACAGGTAAAATCTGTAAAACTAAAATGTTTAGTTTAGAAACAACAAGTAGAGTAAATAAGGAATTACAATTTTTTTATTTTCCCACAACCTAAAAAATCCTCACCACTCTCCATTCTCCCTTCAAAATGTCATCCTTTACAACCCCTCATCATGCCCTAAGTGACAATGTGAAAAAAAAGTCATCTTCCCTTTGGTGCCTAAAAACAATTAAGCTTAACATACAAATTTTCATTACCTATTTAATTTTTCAATTTTACCACTTGTTAGGTTACAATGGACAATGGAAGGATAATATTTTCCTAAGGACACATAACACTCTTTCCTCCCATTTTATCTAGTTGTGATAAAATAATACTTATGAACTCAATTTGGAAAATTTATTTTATGCAAGGAGACCAAAACCATTTTATTCATGAAAATAAAATGTTATTTTTGTTCACAGAGACAAAACTACTTTACTTATAAAACAAAGTCACTTTATTGACAAAATAATGTTATCCAATGCATTCAAATGAGGTCTCTTTAACCTTGACAGATATGCATTTATGTATTCTTTTGTATTCAATAAACATTATTCAAGTGCACAAGGAGGCCATTATGCATTTACATGAAAAAATTATTTTCTATGCATGTATAAGTGGTGTGTTAGGTTTATCTTTGTTGACTACTTCTTCTAGTTTTGTCATCTTCTCCAAGATTATATGTTCCCTCTTATACCTCTTGGAGGGTGACCTATTAACACTTGTAGCAAATTTTTAAGCTAGTCAATTTCATATATATATAATTGATAATAAAAATCAAGATTAACTAATCATTAATTGCTAATCATGATAATTAATACTTTTTCTAAAATTAATAATTTCATAACATATAGTAATTTTTGGGATGAGACATCCACCAACTCCACCCATGCACATTGTCTTTCCTACGCATATTTTTCATCACTTACATATGATGGTCTTTAAGACCCCATGTTTGCATTTGATCACTTTGTGTTGTTTCATATTTTGTAGCATGCATTTTTCTTTTTTCAAGGTGCTTTGACTTTGTTTCACTTCATAAAAGAATGGGCACCTTTTGGGAGAAATACCTATATAGAGTGAAATATCAATTCAAAATCCAATTCTAAATATCAGATGTATAATTTCTTTTCTTTCTTGACTGATGGCTTCTAGGAAAGTGAGGATAGGCCTTGAGGTTCATAAGCCTTATATAGCCCTTCATGTTTCCTTCCCTTTGATTAAACCATTCTCTAAGATAGGATCATCATCAAGTCACCACTTAGAATTTTCTTAATACCACCAGATTACCTCTAATATGGTTCCTATTATACCAGTTTACCAATTTCCACCATACTAGAATGGTTGCCTATTTCTAGCAATAATGCCTCCTTCGAACACCATATTTTAACAAGAGCACTAATGACAAATACTCTTACTCATGTCATCTCCAAATATCAACTAACTATAAAATTATCTTCTCTAATCCTATTTAACCACTTTTGACAATATTGGCTCATAATTTTTCTAAGTTGATAAAATTTCCCATACTCGTTAATGCTCTTGACAAATTGAGTCACTCATTGAATTGATATAAATAGGTCATTTAGTATTTAATCATCCATTAATTAGGTCATGGATGTAAATAAAATAGGTAAATAAGTCTTAAGGGTTTTCTTCTTCCAAATACCCTAACACCTATTTGCTAATCTTATCATCAAGATTTGTACATCATATCCCTCTTAGAAGTATTTTTCAAAGTCATCATACAACCATATTTCAATGGAAAAATTATTCCCCTTTCATCACTAGATTATTCTTCTCCTTATATAAGGAGTTCCTTACCTCAAGGTCAAATTAGGAAGTCATCAATCAAGAAACATGTATTTAATAAAGCCTTCTTATAGAGCCTCCTTAAGGGAGCATCAAAGAAAAATCAAAGTAACATCAAAACACTAAGGAGAAATATTAAAGGACAACTAGGTAAGACAAGTTTCTTTATCAAATGATATCCACCTTTAAGGTTGATGTCCTCAAATGTTAGCATAGTTTTTTTTTTTTATATAGCTTTACTTCATTTATCTTATTTTATATAATATTTTGCTTTATTAAATTTCAAGTATATTAATTATGCTAGTTAGAGTGTATACGTGAGCCTATATTTTTCCTCTAGATCTACCGTATCCAACAATCCAAACTAATCTTATCCACTTTGCACCTTTTATTTGAAGTTTTATTTAACTTAGACTAGTTGAAGTGTTACCTACACTTATATGTCATAGTGTCTTCTTTTATATATATATATATATATATATTAACATTTTTTAATATTTTATTATATAATTATTAAAAATAAGATAATTAAAAAATATATAAAATTAAAATTATTTTAATAAAAATATATTTATTTAAACGTAAATTCTTATTTAAAAAAACTCAGAACAATGCACTGTTTAGGACTTAATAAAATAATTAAAATAAATTTAATCCAAAATCATTTGCCTAAACGTATATTCTTATTAAAAAAAAATCTCTATGCAAAACAACGCACTGTTTGGGACTTTGTGCTATCTTTAAATTTTATAATATTATTTTTTATTTTTTATTTTTAATATTTAATTATGTGTAAACTTTATTATCCTAAGAATACTGTTAAGCATATTTCTTTACAAAATAATAGTAACTCTTATATTTATTGAGGAATTTGGTTTTTTACATGGTAGACAAATTTATGAAGCAATTGGTGGTGCTCAGAAAAGTGTTCATACCATAAAATCAAAGAAACTACCAGCAATGGTGATGAAGTTGGATCTCTCCAAAGATTTTGACAGAGTAAATTGGTTATATTTAAGAATGATACTTACTCATATTGAGTTCATATTGGATTATGTGTGCAAATGGTAAACTGGATTATGGGATGTCTTTGTTCAGTTACTTTTATAGTTTTGGTTAATGGGTCAGTCTCTTAGTTCTTCAAAGCTTCTCGAGGTATTAGAGAATGTTACCCCTTGTCACCATTATTATTTATTTTGGTAGCCGAGGGATTAAGTAGGTGTATTATAGAAGCAAAGAGGAAAGGAGAAATAAAGGGAATTAAAATAGGTAGAACAATGGAATTTACCCATCTACTTTTTGTAGATGTTCTCCTTTTCACAGATAGAACAATTGCAGAGAATTAAAAAATTCTTTAGATATTTTTGTCTAGCAACAGGTATTCAAATTAATTCACATAAGTCAAGCATTTTTTTAACTGTGTGAATCAAAATCAAACCTTAACAATAGGTCAACTTCTCCCCTTTAACAGATTTGATTTTCAAATGGGGTTTAAATATCTGGGGTTCTTTTTGAAACCCAATGATTACACTAAACAAGACTGGAATTGGTTGATAAAGAAGGTGGAAGGAAGAATTAATATTTGGTGCAAAAAATGGCTCTCTTTGGGGGGAGATTGACTTTGGTCAAGTCTGTGTTGGAGGTAATACCGGTATATTGGTAATATTTGGCTCATATACCAAAATGAGTTTTGAAAAAATTAGATAGTTAAGTTGGACAAGGAAAAGGGAAAGGGAAGGTATTCCCTTGGTTAAATGGCAATCCTTAGCCAAGCCCAAGAAAAATGAAGGTTGGGGACTTAAGAACATCTTCCTATTTAGCAAGGATCTAGCATCAAAGTGTGTTTGGAATATAATATCAAAGGAAGGCTTATGGAATAAGATTATACATGAAAAGTATTTAGAGCCTAGAGCCACTCAAACTTGGTGATTGGCTTACCTAAAAAATAGGGGATGGTTCAAGGATAAGACTAGGATTAGACCCTTGGCTAGGTTGTGGTGATATGCACAAACTACCAAATAATATTATTCAAACCCTAAGAGCACAAGGGATTGGAAATCTTGCCCAAGCAACTAACCCAAAATCTTCTACAAACTAGAGACAGGGATGTAAGGAAGCAACAATGTTAGGGCTTCAGGGCCAAGAGGCTCACTAGTGGGAAGAATATGTGGGGAGACTTAAAGTTGGACATATCAAGTTGCGAGAGGAAACTGATCTATTGGTCTGGATAAAGAATGAAGCTACAAGAGAGTACACTCCAAAGTTGGGGTATAAGACTCTATTGGAAGATAGCAATGATAATCCACAATGGTGGTGGAAGACACTCGGAAGTAGAAATCCCCATTGAAGACAAGACTATTCTTGTGGCTTGCCATGAAAAATAAGGTTCTAACATGGGAGGTTTTGCAAAAGAAGAATTGGAATGGTCTAGGAAGGTGTCATTTGTGTAAGTCAAACAATGAAACAATTGATCATTTACTGGTTGCTTGCTCCTTTACTAGAGATATTTTGAGGGAGGTTATAGCACAATTAAATCTTCATATAGGATGGCAAGAATATTCCTTAGGAGAGTGCTTAAAATAATGGGTTGAAAATAGGTCTTACAAGGGTTTTATAGCTCTTCCATTGTTTATGTCTTGGAGAGTACGGTTACCTAGGAATGCTTTAATTTTTCAGGATCAAGAGAAGCCTACTTGGCAGGTCTCTGCCCAAATCATTGACAGTTTAAAAAATTGTAAGGTTTCGACAACAACAAAGGTAAACAGACAAATCGTCCCTCCAAAGATTTACATATCAAGGGCCTGGGGTTTTTTTGATGGGGCTAGACAAGAGGTCCAAGGAGTTTGTGGAGCAAGAGGATTACTATATATTTGTTTTCTCTTGTTATTTTAAATTCAAGGCTGAATTGGGAGAAGGTTCTAATAATTATGCTGAAATTATGACCCTCAAATTATTGGTTCAGTTGGCAAAATCAAAAGGAATACAAAAAAAATTAAATTTACGAAGACTCGCAAGTGGTAATAAATTGGATGCTTGGTGTTTTTAGGATAGAAAACATGATTCTACAACCCATATTCTCTCAAATAAAAGAAGTGAATCAATGCAAAGCTTTTACTTTTTGGCATATTAAATGAGAACTAAATATGGAGGCAGATGAACTCTCAAAGAAGGCATTTCATATTAATCTAGGTATGATCTTAGTACAAGAATTCAATGAATGTAATGCATTGCAGTTAGTCAAAATGTTTATCTCGGGGATTAATACACTCTAGTTAAAGCAAGCACAAATAAAGCAATTTTTTCAAAAAAACTCAAAAGTTAGTGAATTAAATGATATTGTTTGATAAATTGAAAAGATGGCTAAGGTTAGAACTTAGCATGATAGAGATAGATAATTATGATGTATAAATTACCTGATTTTTAGATCACCATTGAACTATTAAAGAAATACCAAAAAGATATGTGAAGAATGTAATTTCATATTTTCTTAATGTAAAACTAGGATTTAAAAATAATAATAATATGCTCAAAAAAGAAAATCATTGCACCCCAAATGTATAATTATTTAATAATTTTTAAATCTTAAATAAACTCATTCAGATTCAGAAATCGATAGTCCAATTCATTTATTTAATTGATCCCGGGTCCCGTTTCATTGTGTGCATCCATATATTTAATTATTTGGTCTTCTCCTTCTGAACGGACACTTAAGACCATATAAAAGCCTTGGAGTGGAGTAGAAATTTCAAACAAAAACAGTAGTAATTCGACGCACAAACTGTGGGCACTTACGTTTGCTACCACAGACAACTCGGTCGCGAAGCCCAGTCTGCTGCTCTCTTAACCAGTCAATAGCCAGATTCAGATACGCTCCATACAATATCTGAATATATATATATATAGCCCGAATCAAATTGTCTACCCGAATTTCCATGCTTAAGACATACAGTTAATCAGTAAATGTTTTTTGCAGCGCCACTATTAACTAATGAAGAGGATACCGATGTCTAACATCCATCCACGGATTCCCAGACGGAGAAGCCTCCAAATCATTAACAGCCCTCCAGACAATGGAATTGCACTTGAATCCCGTCCCGAAGACGATCATCCAGATCCTGTCCCCCTTCTTCACCCGCCCCTTCGCCTCGAAGTACGCCAACTCATAAAACACCAGGCTACTCGAGCTGTTCCCAAATCTGTGCAGAGCCATGCGCGCCGGCTCCACCAAATCCCCGCTTAATCGCAGGCTCCGTCCGATCTCGTCTATCACCGCCTTTCCTCCCGTGTGAATGCAAAAATGCTCGAACGCCCGCCGAAAGTCGGGAACGTAGGGCTTCCCCTTCACCTTCAGAAAATTGAGCGCCACAAGCGACCAGAGGTACTTCAACAGTTCGGAATAGGGGAGCACAAGCGGGGCCAGGGATCGAACGTGGGCACTTAGGCCTTGGCCCGCAACTCGGATCAAATCTTTGGTGAGCGAAATCCCCACGACCCCGTCGGCGTCTTCCTCCTGGAACGCCGCGCGATAGGCGGCGTCGTCGGCCCCGCTGTGCGTCCTTAGCGAGAGGAGGAGCTCCAGCTTCGCCCGGGATCGGTCCCGCGACCTCCCGGACAACAACACCGCCGCGCAACCCACACGGAAAATGCAGTTGGTCACCAGCATGGATCTGTTCTTCCCATAATAACCGTTCAGCGTTATGTTCTCCGTTATCACCACCAGAGCGTATTTGCATTTCCGCTGAACCCGCAGCAACTCGGCGGCCGTGCTAACGGCCATGACACCGGAACTGCACCCCATTCCGGCCAAGTCGAGGGTCTTGACGTCCTCCTTGATGCCGTAATGATTTATCAGCATGGAGGTCAGAGACGGAGCCGGGCTGAACATGCTGCACGTTGCCACGACTATGTCGATGTCTCCGGCCTTCAGGCCGGTGGTTTTCAGGACTTCGTCCACGGCCCCGAATGTGACTTGGGTCGATTCTTCTCGTGCGGCTTCCAGGGTTTCAACCGGATTGTCTCCAAAGACGAACGGAGGAAAGTATGTTTCCTCCCCGACTCCGGATTTCAGGTAAATCCTCCTCATGAACTCCGCGCTTTCCTTGGAGAATTTCTCCGTCCTTAGTGCAAAGTACTCTCCGAGTTCGTAGTTGCATTTCGTGTCGTCCGAGGGCTTGAAACAGGAATATCCGAGCATGAAAATTCTCCGAGGCCTTGACATATAATACACTAAAATTCCACATACAGCGACCCAAAAGATCAGTGTTGTATAATCACTGACCCACTGATTTAGCACCACCATTGAAGCCATTCCTATCTCGGAAAGAAATCACAAGGGGGGGCAAAAAAGAAAAAGAGCTTTATGGGAAAACTATGACTGATATCCCGAAGGTTATAAGCTTTCTACCCGAGCAGCAACGTATATATAGTGATTCTGAAGCGCTGTTCATTCTAAATGTCAAAGAATGCTATTGATGGCCAGGGAAGACTTGGTTCTTGACAGCACAGCCGTGTTAATAACATGAGTCGCACTATAGATTATAATAAAATCAAGATTATCCATCTACCCGTAGGACGACAACGAGAGGACTAAATGATTTCATGCGTAGTCAACGGCGTTTGCCTGCGCTCCATCTTTTGGGCGATGAAACAACGCTTGACTTCATGTTAAAGAAACGAAAAGGTCTACGCCTAGGAATTGAATTCTGCAAGTTGCATCACTGAGTGGATAACCATCGTTTTATTGAGATCGGTGGTTGCCCATCTCAAACTGTAATCTTTTTTAGAGTTATAATGGGAGAAAAAGCATACCCCTAGGAACTTGAATTCTGCAAGTTGCATCACTGTAAGTGGATAACCATCGTTTTCTTGAGATCGATGGTTGTCCATCTCAATATGTAATCTTTTTAATCTTTTTACCAACCTGCACTAAGATTGGTAGAATGAGTCAAGGAGCTTCTATTAGGGTATTTATAACTTAAAGAGGTATTATATAGAAGACCCATCCCCATATTTGTTTATTATATGTTTGGGGAGAACATTAGTTAAAGATAGGGAAATAAGAGCTTTGAAGGAAATAATAATAGTTATTAGAATTAAATCAATTGTTCATCTACAATTTGTTGTTGATTTTATATTATTAGAAAAAACAATAGTAAGAGAAGCTTCGAGATTTAAAATGATTCTAGGATGGTATACAAAATTGACTAGACAATTTATAAATGAAGAAAAGTTCAAGGTTATTTTTTCCATTGCATACCTAGAAAGGAGATAATGTTGTATAAATTGATATACAAGAAGACATCTCTTCCAATCACCTACTTAGGAATTCCACTTAAAATTGGGAGGCAAAAAAAATGAATGGACTTGGTTGTTACAGAGAGTGAAAGCCAAATTGGGAAGATGGAATAATATGTGGTTTTTTACAAGAGGAAGTGTAAACATCTAAAAGTCGCAAATGGTACAAAATTGCAATAATTAATCTCAAAACACTTTATATTTATCAAAAGGGCTATCCATAAGCCCCTTTGGGTCACTCAAACCCTTTCCTACACCTAATCACGGTCCTCATGTGACCACTATCAAAAGTCTTACCATGGTAGCTCTAACCTTGGTTTAAAAGTCACTTTATTATTAAAGTGTACTTTATGACTTAAACATATGTTTAATTAGGATTAATAAAGATTAACACTAATATTATCCTCACATATATGTGCACCCATGACTTGCATGAGATATTTTAAATATGCTTGATTTAACCATGATCTAACTCAAGATCTACTTAATAAAGGTTAACCCTAACCTTTGCTCACATATGTGTGCACATGGAATATTTCTAGATATTTAGAAGATCCCTTTTCAGGGTATGTGGGAGGATGAGTCACCTTCCACCTCACCCTTTAATCTTACCATGGTTGAGATCTAACCCAAGGTTCATGCCACCTCATAGGGGACACCTCACCCCCCTAAGCTCTCCAAAAGCTATAAATAGGAGTACTTTTCCTCCTAAATATATCCATCTCATTCCACATAATAGAACTATACTAAAATTACATTAGACTTCTACCCATCAATCAACCATCCATCAACCATCAAATCAACTCTGAAACCCCACCATTTGTACCCTCTTGCATGCCCTTTTGATAGATTTCGATAGGTACGGGAGCACATTCGACATTGACAAGGAGCTGCTATAGTCATGGGACAACATCATCTTCTGTTAGATCCTAAAAAATATTACTACAGTCTTTATTGCTAGGTACCCAATGAACCAATCTCGTCGCTAGGTAGGGTGAGACTCTTATCAGAGTCTATTTTTAGTCGATAGAAAGTTATAAATCCATCCCTACAGGTATACTTTACTATTTTTAGTCATTTATAACAACTTCATTTATGTATTTTACTACTTTATTTAGTGTATTTTTTCTTCATAACTACGAGGTCTGATCCATGATAGGTCCCCAAACACACTAACCCCATTTTACAGGTCATATAGGTCTAGAGGATGGTTTGATCATTGGTGACACATATGCAATAGACCCACACCCTTTGAGGATCATTGGAAGACCAATCTAGGATGTAGTCAATAGTTCATTGAAATAAAAGGGACATTCACCTTGCTAAATCCTATTTTGTAGCCTTCTAAGGCATATTTGTAAAAAGGAACACTTGTAACCCCTTTTGAACATTAATATATTTCATAGACTTTAAACCTACTTTCCAAGGAGTTCATTTTGACATGCTTGGTGGGATCCCTAATTGCTTTATTTCCTATTAGTTATCTCATTCTAGTAGCTAGCTAATTCTACCTGCTTTTTGTGTTATAGGTACTCCAAAAACCACCTAAAACCTTACAAAACCCTAAAAACACTATCCATATCTGAGACAACTATTTTTTTGGCCTATAAGTCATAGTCGCTAGGTAGGGTGCAACCCAATATAGTCACTAGGTACCCAACAACTAAAGCAAATGCTCCTAGAAATGGTGCAAAAACTAGTTCTGATGTAGCCCATAGCAACTACAGAGTTGTAGGTAAGTTTGGGGGACGAATTTACCTTCAAATGGGATTTTTATCCTTCTTGCCAACCGATAGCCTCCGTAGGCTACAAACCGCTTAATGAAACTAGCGTCATTGAAAGGTATAATCATCCTACTTTGTGAATCTTGAACTCTAGCAATATTCAACATTATGCAACCTTGTAATATTGTTTTAGCAATATTCGATATCGCACCACCTTGTTGATATCTTGATTCTCCTACCCTCTTGGAAAACTCGACACTGCATCACATTGCAAGAGTGATTGCAAAACTTGGCACCATGCCATCTTGCAATATTGATGTGCTTTTGTGTTTAGAAAAATTTGATATCAAGTTATTTTACTAATATTTGGTTGTTTCTGGAAGTCTTCTTACAAAATTCCACACTGCACCACCTTGTAAAAGTGTTTTGTGAAACTCGGCACCACGTCACCTTTGTAGAACTTGTTTTTATTTCATATTTGGCTTTCTTAGATACTTATTCTATCTATAAAAGCTAATTTACTATTATCTATGGTTGCAGCTACCTGTCCACAGTAAGCTTTACTATCCCAAAACTCAGATCTGATTTTAAAGTGCATTTTTACCATAGTTTCTAGGTAGAGTGCAATCCAATCCAGTCGATAGGTACCTAGCGACTAAAGCAAAAGTGTAGTCAAATATCATAAATCCATCTAAAAGGGCTTGTAGAAGCTAGAGATACAAGGAAAATCTATAAAACTAAAATGTTTAGTTTAGAAACAACAAAAACTCGAAAGGATTGTAGATCATCTTGTTTATATTTTGTGAATATATCTAGTGTTACAAAAGCTCATTGTCCATAGTTCATTGCATTTACTCTTAGTTTGCAAAGCATATTTCATTTTCAAAAATAAAAGAAAATTTGAAGGAAAAGGTTACATCATTCTTTGTTGTATTGTTTTTCTTTCTCAAAAAGAGCATTTCATTTCTGAAAAGGCATTTCCTACTTTCTTATATTAGAACACACACACTTCACATTCAACTTAAATAGTGGTAAGATTAGATTTCATCACCAATTCCCACTCGAGACTAGTGATGTTGGGTTTCATCTCCTTCCACCAGCTTTCCCCTACACACCTTAGTGGCCCCCATAAGTGGTTTTTTGGAATTCATCACTAGACAATCCCCTACTCTTGAGAGATACTCAAGGTAGATTAGGATTAGACACCCCTGCTCATATGGATTCATTATAATTAGTGTGTAATTATCGTTCTTGACTAAGCCCGCTTGAGGGTGAAGCGAAAGCATGGGTATGTAGGTAGCAAGTCTTAGACAATGTTGCCTCTTTCTATAGAGGATTTTGTATTTTGGTGCATTTTATTTTCTTAGGTTGTACCTTGAGCCATTACCTCCATTTAGACACCATTTTCTTGTTTGTATACAGCTATCCCTTGCATGCCTTTGGGCATAAGCGGATATTATCCGCAAATGCAACTGCTTTTTAGAATACATCCACAATGCCCTAGTTCATTTTTTTTAGGGTTATTCCAACACCAAAACACACTATAAAATTTTAGTTTTATTTTCATGTTTTTTCTTATTTATTTTTACTGCAAACATTTGAAAATAGGCTCCAAAACCCATAAAAATAGGTTTCCTACATTCCTAGACACGGTTCCAGCAAAATTATGTTTTTGTCATCAATTTTTAACACAGTCGCTAGGTAACCTATGACCCATTTTAGTCGCACCCTACCCATAAACCTATTCTTTTGTTCCACAGAAAGGTATGGTCACCTTCAGAATAGCATCCTAGTCATTTTCCCACCTCAAACTTGACAAAAATTAGACCTCTCAAGTCTGTTACCTCCTTATTAGTGTCCTTACCTAAGGTCGAATCACACACACACACATACACATCCCTAGCTATGGAAGCTTTTTCTATGCTACTCCCTTTACAAACCATTTCATCAACCCATCTAGAGGACAACACCTCTACCCATTCTCATCATTCATCCATGTCTTCTCACTTTAATGACGGTACTTTACATGTCTCTCCTTATCCACACAACCTAGATTTGTAGTCTTTCTCTCATTCTGATGATGAATTTCTATCAAATTCTTCTCATTCAAGCCAAAAAAATCCACCTACTACTTCTCATTCTGATAACAAACATCCCTCTATCCCTTATCACACTGGTACTAGGACCCCATCCCTTCCTTTACATCCTTTAAGTCTACCTCATAGATCGAGAAATAGGATTTCATCCTATGATCCAGATCTTAAGCGTCAAGATCATTGCATGCCTCTTCCCTCGAGCTCTCATGTGAGCTCCATCCTATCATCTCCACATTCATCTCCTCAAATATCATCTTCTCCTCCTCTTCCCTCTTCACCTTGATTTCCATTCTACATCACTCAGCAGTGTCCATGCTATCACGACCTCATTATCCTCCATTTTCACTTTCTTCCTCTCACTCATCTTAATATTCACTCTCATATCGATCACCATCCACCACTATGAGCACACCAACTTATCCTACTTTTACATCACTATCTCCACCATTACCTTATTCCATTGAATTGTAACCCATCTTGGCACATGTTGATAATCTTGAGTTGCATCTCAACCACTACAAGTTTCATGGATCCACTCATCACTTATTTAAGACATATTCTTTGATACCTCCACTTCCACCCATTCCTCCTCCTTGAGATAAATATCCTACATAATCTAGGTATACACCTTATCCATCTCTACCTAGTACACCCCTCACTCTACATCGTGACCCACATGATCCACTAACCCTACATCAGCTCTCCCAAATCCCTTATCACATACTTTCCAATGATTGCATTAGGTCGAGCTCTTATCTTTACCTGAGATAAAGGCATTCGATCCACACCATGTGAAATCAAAAGTATTCAATGAACACCAATTTTGTGTTTATCATTGCCAACATGGGTATGATATCAACACTTGTATTTTTGAATGCTTAATTTGTAACATAATGGATGAGGGGGACCTATAGTGCACTCATTATTCTCCCCTTCTACTACTCATCGAGGCACATTTCTAGATTCATCGCCCCATACCATACCACCACAACATGGGTACTTCATCATCTTTATCCAGACCTCGACAGACTCATCAGGTCCATGATCATATATCTTATTGAGATGGTAGTCGCACTGATCTTGTAGCTATCCTTTCACGATCTTTATGCCAGTATCCTCCACCCGCTTAGCATGATTGTAAGATTGGTGGTGTGTATCATTATTTATTTATTTTTGCTTAGTTTATACATCACGTCACCTCTCATCGTCATTTCTCCATCTTCACCCTTATTGTACAAATTGAAGGAGGAGGATTTCATCCTCTTCCCACCCATTCTTCATACTAGGGGCAGTTCTCATTTCACTCTACCCACATTCCTCACCTCTAGGGGAGATATTATCTACCTTCACGCATTCTACACATAATACACTCACCTTCCACACTATACATATTACTTTCAACTTTTATATTCACCTTACCTCCTCTTCTCATTTCTTATATTTTCTTCTAGAATCATATCAATGTTGTATGGTCACGCTATGAGCAGCTACATACCTTTGATTTGATTTGAAAAATCTTCCCTTTCTCCCTCTTTCTTCTTCTCTTTCGTTTCTCTCTTTCCATATTCGCTACTCTCTCCTCTAGAACCTTGTTCATATTGTATGGTCATGCTATTGGTCATGCTATGAGCGACAACATACTATTAACATCATTCAACCTTCTTGTTGGTGTGAAAAAAAACACCGAATGAGTGGGGGCACGCCCAACGATCCTCGACCAGCATTGAATGACCATCTAGCCTGGGAGAGGTAGTGCGATCGATCTTTGAAGAAGGATAACTCCTTCGGTTCCAGCTACCTATGCCACAAAGTGTGAAGGGATAAAAGTGAACGAGAGAGAAAGTAAAGGGAGGTCATAGCTAGAACTGATAAGGATGGGATATGGCTGCATCAATATGCATGCATTCAACATTGCTAGTGGAAACAACAGCACACCACCTAACAAATCAACTCATCTCATCTTCACTTAATGTTCGATGCAACGGGTAAGGGCAAATTCCAGAACTAGCGGGAGCGTACATGAAATTCATATTGTAGAATTAGATTGCTCCCACCTGATTGTCTTTAGCAAAAATAAAACCCTAACACCTAGAGGTGGATGCAAATTTTAGAACCACTCAGCAAGACCCACGAAATCCAGATTGCATAATTAAGTGAACGAGCTTAAATGGCCATTACAAAAATAAAAATCCAAACTTAAGCAAAATGAAATGAAGACAAATTGAGAGACCAAATAGTGATATGATCTATATTTAAATATATTTTTTTTTTATATATATATATATATATATATTTAAAATATTCTTAATATATTATCGCATAGAATTGTTAAAAATAAAATAATTAAAATAATATAAATCTAAAATAATTTTAATAAAAAGTACATTTGCCTAAATGTATATTCTTATTTAAAAAAATTCTCCATGCAGGACAATGCACTGTTTAGGACTTTGTGGTCTCTTTAAATTTTATAATATTGTTTTTTCTTTTATATTCTTACTATTTAATTATGTGTAAACTCTATAATTAGATTCGAAGAACGTTGCTAGACCACCAAGGAAATCCCATCACAGAAGAATAATAACTCTTATATCTATTGAGCAATTTTTTTTCTTACATCGTAGACAAATTCATGAAGTAATTGGTGGTGCTGAGGAAAGTCTTCATACCATAAAATCAAAAAAACTACCAACAATGGTGATGAAGTCTTCATACCATAAAAAATTTATGGTGATATTTTCAAACTGCAAAATAATATAATTCAAACTCTAAGGGCACAAGGGATTGGAAATATTGCCCAAACAACTAACCTAAAATCTTCTACAAACTAGAGTCAGGGATGAAAGGAAGCAACAATGTTAGGGCTTCAGGACCAAGAGGCTTACTAGTGGGAAGAATATGTGGGGAGACTTAAAGCTGGACATATCAACTCATGAGAGGAAACTGATTTATTGTTCTAGATAAAGAATGAAGCTACAAGGGAGTACACTCCAAAGTTGAGGTATAAAAATCTATTGGAAGATAGCAATGACAATCGAGCATGGTGGTGGAAGACACTTTGGAAGTAGAAAGTCCCATTGAATACAAGACTGTTATTATGATCTGCCATCAAAAATTAGGTTCTAACATGGGAGGTTTTACAGAAGAAGAATTGGAATGGTCCAGGAAGGTGTCATTTATGTAAGTCAAATAATGAAATAATTGATCATTTATTGGTTGCTTACTCCTTTACTAGACATATTTGGAGGGAGTTTATAGCACAGTTAAATCTTCCTATAGGATGACAAGAAGATTCCTTAGGAGAGTTCTTAAAATATTGGTTTGAAAATAGGTCTTACAAAGGTTTTATAGCTCTTACATTATTTGTTTCTTAAGGAGTATGGTTAACTAGGAATGCTTTAATTTTTCAAGATCAAGAGAAGGCTACTTGGCATGTCTCTGCCCAAATCATTGGCAGTTTAAAAAACTGTAAGGTTTTGACAACAACAAAGGTAAACAGATAAATCATCCCTCCAAATATTGATAAATCAAAGGCCTGGATTTTTTTGATGGGGCTAGACAAGGGGTCCATGGAGTTTGTGGAGCAAGAGGATTACTATATTTTTTTTACTCTCATTATTTTAAATTCAAGGTTGGATAAGGAGAAGGTTCTAATAATTATGCTAAAATTATGGCCCTCAAATTGTTGGTTCAGTTGGCAGAATTAAAATGAATACAAAAAATTCAAATTTACGGAGACTCGTAGGTGGTAATAAACTGGATTCTTGGTATTTTTAGGATGGAAAACATGATTCTACAACCCATCTTCTCTCAAATAAAAAAAGTTGTAAATTGAAGTGAGCCTTTTACTTTTTAGTATATTTATATAGAACTAAATATGGAAGCAGATGAACTCTCAAAGGAGGCACTTCGATTGATCTAGGTATGTGCTTAGTACAAGAATTCAATGAGGTTAATGCACTACAACTAGTCAAAATCTCTATCTGGGGTATTAATACATTCTACAGTTAAAGCAAGCACAGATAAAACAACTTTTTCAAAAAAACTCAAAAGTTAGTGATTTAAAGGATATTGTTTGATAAATTAGAAATGTGTCTAAGGTTAAAACTTAGCATGATAGATATATATGACGTATAAATGACCTGATTTTTAGGTCACTATTGAAATGTTAAAGAAATGCCAAAGAGGCATATGAAAAATGTAATTTCATATTTTCTTAATACAAAACTAAAACTTTTAAAAAAATAATAATAATATGTTGAAAAAATAAAATCATAGTACCCCAAAAATATATAATTATTTAATAATTTTTTTTTATTTGTGGAAAACATCCCAAAAGGGATGCCACTTTCGGGTAAGACCCAAAGAGGCAGGGATATCCATTTCGCCAAAAATACCCAGGACTTGGACATGGCCTACCACCTTTGACATACTCAAGGAGCAAACAAACACACAAAACCAATTTAAAAATAAGTAAATAACAACAAAAATAATAAAATAAAATAAAAAACATGCTCCTTGAGTGTGTCAAAAACAAAAGCACAACCAAACACGCACAATAAGATAAAAAAAACCACAAAATGAACCACATAGAAAAACACAAGAACCACATAACAAAACATAAACAAGACAAAAACAACTAAACACTACAAAGACATAACTAAAAAAAAAAACATGAAAAATAAACACAACCAAAACCTAAAAAATTAAAAAATATAACATAAAAATAAAAATAAAAAACAACCAACATCAGACAATAAACAAAAACAAAAAACATAGAAAACACTCACACTAAAAACACGAATTAACCATACAAACAAAGAGAAACCCAAGAACAAGAACCAAAAAAACACAAGAACAATAAAAATAAAAAAACACAAAACAACAAAAAAACAACACAAAGAACACAAAAACAAAAGAACCCACCCACCTTAAAAAACTAAACAAAAAAAAAATTGAACATAACAATGACCTATCTAGACTAGAAGACTATTAAGGCAAGAATCAACAGAGGAAACAAAATAAAGAATAGAATGAGCTAGGGAACTAAAAAAAAAATGAATGAACCAAAGAGAAGCAAAAAAAAAAAAAAAACAAGAAGAAACTAAGTACCTTCATAACTGGACACATCCAAAGAAATGATAGAAAGAAGAGCTTCCCTAATTTGAAAAGCCCACCATCTAGGAGGGTGGTCATAACAAGTAAGATCACCTTTGTCCAAAGTCCAATTAGTTAAAGCATCAACACTCTTGTTTTGATCTTTAACCACATGATTGTAATCAACTTTCAAAAATCTCATCTGGATTAATTGAATCTTCTCAATAATTCTTTTTATTCTCCAATCCACCTTATAATTCTTAGAAGGAGTCTTCAAGAGATTAATCATAAGTTGAGAGCCAGACTCAACTAACATTCCCATCCAACCTTAGTAGCCTCAAAGTATAATTATTTAATCATTTTTAATCTTAAATAAACGCATTCAGATTCAGAAATCAAGAGTCCATTTTATTTATTTAATTGATCCCGGGTGCCGTATCATTATGTACATCCATATATTTAATTATTTGGTCTTCTCCTTCTGAACGGACACTTAAGACCATAATAAAGCCTTGAGTTGAGTAGAAAAATCAAACAAAAACAGTAGTCAGCTCAAGTTTTTAATGTAATTCGACGCACAAACTGTCGGCACTTGCGTTTGCCACCACAGACTACTCGGTCGCGAAACCCAGTCTGTTGCCCTCTTAACCTGTCAATAGCCAGATTAAGATACCTTAATAATATATAATATAATTTAATATAATATATATATATATATAACCCGAATCAAATTGTCTACCTGAATTTCCATATAATCAGTAAATGTTCTTTGCAGCGCCACTGTTAACCAATGAAGAGGATACCGATGTATAACATCCATCCAGGGATTCCCGGACAGAGAATCCTCCAAATCATTAACAGCCCTCCAGAAAATGGAATTGCACTTGAATCTGGTTCCGAAGGCGATCATCCAGATCCTGTCCCCCTTCTTCACCCGCTCCGCCCGTTTGCCTCAAATTACGCGAACTCTTAAAATTGTATCCAAGTTTAGAATGGTATTATTGCCTTTATTGTAAAATGTTTATAGTCACGATGTTTATCATGGGGCGTCTCTAAGTATGAAAAAATATGTGTTAGTTTATTGCTTTTCAATATACATGTAAGGGTTATTTATACTATTATAAAATTTAGGAAATCTAAGATTTTTTATTGACACTGTTTTAGATTTACAATGAATTATTGTGTATATTTTAGAAAATTGAATTTAAAAATTTACATCATCCCATGTGGGTATTACTTTGTCTCATAAAGGAAATAAAAAGGATCTTTGGGTCTCTAGTTTGGATAGAATGAAAGCTTGTTTGGTAGATTGGAAAGGTAAGTTTTTAATCATAGCAAGAAGGTTATAACTCATAAAGAGTACATTGTAATTCATCCTTATATATCATCCTTATATATTATGTGTCTTTCAAGATTGTTAATATGTATATCATTGAAAATTGATAAAAGTTAAACATACTTTCTTTGGAAAGGATGCAAGGAAAAATTTATGTTTTTTTTTTTTGTATGTGGGATATTGTTTCAAAGGAAAGAATATTAGAGGAGCATACTTGCAGAATTGTAGACCTATGAGTTTGGCCTTAGGGGAAAAACATGGGTGGAGATTATTCAAAGTTTAAAAAAAAAAATAGACAAAAATATAATTTCAAAAATATATAGGTTTTCTTGATGCAATAAAATTATTTACAAGATGAACCCTACCCAAAGTATTGCCACCATGGAACTTCATATCATATAGTTTGAAATTGATCAAGAAATATATTATATGGTCAATCAATGAGAGGAATTATACAAATTTTTGATGTAATGCTTGGTTCAACAATTATCCTCTTATATAGGATTCAAAATGGAAAACATTGATTGAAGCATGCCTAGATTATAATGGTCTAAATGTCAAAGATTATATTATTCAGCAACAACACCAAATCATGGATTTCTATTAGTAATGTGGTTGAAGGGGAGGAACTCAATCAAGTTGTAGATACACTTCAAACCATGTAAGAGATTTATTAGATAATTTTTACACAAAAGGATGAATTGGTTTGGAATCTATCAAAATATGGTGGATACTTGTTCAATTTGGGTATGAGGATTTAGAGCAATCAAAATTTCCTACTTCAAAATATTTTGGTCGCTAGAGCCTCTCCTGAATGCCTCAACATTCCTTTGGTTAGTAGTTCAAAGTAAGATTATTATAAGAGAGAGTCTACAAAGAAGAGCATGTCATTGACTTTTCAAATGTACCTTGTATGCAAATAGAAACATCAAACCATTTACTTCTTTATTGTCTCTTTGCTCACACCATTTTGGATTACTTTTTAAAAAATATGAAAATATTTTGGGTCACTCTATCAACATTGAAATAGTTGATAAAATGTTGGACTAATTGTTTCAAAGCTAAAGAAATGTGTATTTTGTGGAGGATTGGTCCTACCATTATTTGTTGGAATTATGGTTATAAGGAATAATATAATTTTTAAAATCAAATCTCTAAGAAATATGTATTTTGTGGAGGATTGGTTTTGCTAGGAAGCTTATTCATTTAGAAAAATTTTATTTCAGTAATTATTTCTTGGATAAATTCTCCATCCACGAGCAAGTTTGCATCCTTTCTCACACAACTTTGTCTGATCACCTTCCTATCTTATATTCTATCCAAACTTCCTCTATCTCTCTTAATTCCATATCACTTTCTTTCAAATTAAATGTGTCCCACCTTGATAGTCGTGTCTACTATCACCTCGTAGAGCATGTTTGGAATAGATTTCCTAGACCAATTGTTAATGTTGGTTGGATCAAATGGTTTGAAATAGTCATTTCCAATAGGGTTTCATCCCTTATATGGTATGGGTGCTATGTTGCTAGGAGGAAGAAGATTCAAGAGAGTCACCTTCATAAGGAGATCTCTCATATTCATTCCATGTTTATGAAATACCCTACTAACACTGTTGTTCAATGTGATCTTTCTAATGTTGAAAATCAAGCCAAATTTTATGAGTCTTACCGTGCTAGAGGGGCACATCTTAGATCTCACCTCAATTGGATCTCCCAAGGAGACAAGGTGACTAAATATTTTCTTAACTACCTCAGACATAAGAATATTTTGAAAAGGGTCACTGAATTGGAGAACCCTTCAGGTCATTCTCTTTCTGACTCTAAAGAGATCATGAATGTTTTTGTAGATCATTTCTCTTAACTTTTTGCAGTAGATCCAAGGGATTTCATCCAATGTATCTTAATGGAATATGTGCAAAAACATATTCCCTCCCTAGTAGACCTCATTATTTGGGATCAACTTGAATATCCTCTTTCTGTTAACGATCTGTAAATTGCTCTTTTTTTATGATGAATGACAAAGATCCTAGCTTGGATGGTCTTCTGATGGAGTTTTATAATAAAAAATGACATATTATTTCATTTTATCTTCATCATGTTTACCTGGAAGCTCTCCATAATAGTTCCCTTGGAGCTTATATGAATGCAAAGCTATCAATTTGATTTCTAAAGGTACAATTCATAACCAAATCTCCAACTGGAGACCTATTACCCTCCTCAATATTTTGTACAAGATCATAGCTAAAGCTATAGCTGTAAAAATTAAAATTGTTGCTCAAGAGATTGTTCACCTTGAAAAATATGCTTTTCTTAAAGGTCGTTATATTTTAGATAATCTTATGATGGTTTGGGAAACTTCGCAATGGGCTATCGACTCCAATCAAAATGCCATCTTAGTTAAGTTAGATTTTGACAAAGCTTATGATAGAATCAGATGGGATTTTATTCTTAGTATGTTTTCTTGGCTTGGTTTTGATCCAAAACTCTATAATAAAACTGGTATGCTCTTTGGTGATGCTTCAGCTTGTGTTCAGGTTAATGGAGCTCTTTCACCCTCCTTCCCTCTTTAACAGTCTATCAGATATGGTTTTCCCCTTGCTCATTTTTTGTATATTTTGGTTGTCAATGCTTTTGGTTATCATCTTCATAAGTCTCATTTTGATAGCCTCATTCAAAGTATTAAGATTCCTAGGGATAAGCATGCTCTTAACTCATATTTTATTATTGATTCCCTTATTTTTCTTCATAATATCCAACAAGAGGTGGAAACGGCTAAAGAGTTTATTCAATTATTTTGGGATGTCTCTCGCTCTCATATCAATGAATCTAAAACTAAAGTCTTCTATACCTCTTCCTCTCCTCATGGATGCAACTCCTATACTAAGTGGAAGATCATCCCTCATGGTATGATTGTGTGTTATTTGAGAATTCCCTTTGGAATTGATATCTCTCCTAAGGATATGAGGAACTGGGTTATGGAAAGACTTCAAAAAAATTTAAAGCTTGGCCAACTCAATTTTTTTCCTTAGTAGGAAGAATTCAAGTTGAGAATAAAATTATGATAGCCTCTAATATTTATTACTCATCTTGTTGGATGGCCCCCAAGGTAGCCTATAATAAATTAACTCAGGCCATTCATAAATTTTTATGGACCAAATGGGATGGGGAGGTGGGAATTACACCCATCTCTTGGAAACTTTGTACTCAACCTAAGGCTTTAGGAGGTCTAGGCATCATTGATCCTCTTATCTAGAGCAAAAATTTAATTGCAAAATGGGTTGCTAGAGCCATCATTGGTGATGAAAACTGGAAACACCTATTTCATTATAGAATCTCTCTAGCTACTCACAAAGGTAAATGGAAAGAAATCCATTGGGAGTATAAGATCCTTAATGCACCTTACTTTACAGTTAAAGACCATCAGTTTCTCTTTTATTAGCTTGGAATTCTGACTCCTTGAGACATGGTTTGAGCATCGATCTAAAGAGTCTTTGGTGAAATAAACTTATCCTCCATAATGATAAACCTTTAGCTTTATGCAGTGTTATTCATGGTCTAGCTTTTTTAAAGAAATGAATTAATAGAATTAGAGATATCTAGGATTCGAGCAATTGCTCAATTCTTACCTGGAACCATATCTGTAATTATTGCTCCCTTTTCTCTAGGTTCAAAGAGTCTTATGGCTTAGTTGTGGCTTTCATTCCTTGTTATTTCCTTATAAAGTTGGGAACATCTACCCATAATATATGGAATGACTAGAGATGGCTTAAAAGTAATAGAATCTCTTCCATTACTTCTAATTGTATATTCAAAAATATTTTGTGTCCTCCTTCTTTAGACTCTAAGCTCAATGTCAAGTGGTAAGTAAATTTACCAATGTCCAATGGTAGTCTCTTACTACTCAAATTTGGAAAGTTTCTATTGAATCCAAAACTAAAATTCTTGGATGGAAAATTCTATATTAAAAACTTCCTTGTTTTGAAAGTCTAGCCTCGATTTTACATATTTCCCCTCAATGCAATTTTTGTAATGATTTAGAAACTCTTATTCACTTTTTTTGATTTTGTGACATGGCTAAACAGTTTTGGGATGTCTTCTACACTTTTATTTTTCCCTCTTTCACTAGATCTTGGAAGCTTTCTTTATTTGATTTTTATTAGCTGGATCAATGTCCCAAACTCTAGGATATTTGTAGACTCATCCTTATCAAGCATATTTGGAAGTGCAGATGTAAAAAGGTGTTTACTAGATCTACTCCTCCATGGGATATAGTTTTAGCAAACTTGGCCTTTGATATTTTGTTACATGTGGGACGTATTCATTCCCAAGTCTATGGAACTTCTAGCACACCTCGATATGTTATTGAAATACTTCATTAGCTTTCTCATATGGTTCAAGATCTTCATAAGGTCCAAATAGAAACTAAAAAGAAGGTAGTTAACAATGATGAGCAATTTGAGGTTTTGATTACTTATATTTCTTCATTGAAGACTTCAGAAGATATCACAAAAAACACACCCATAATTTCTTCATATAATAGGCTCTCCCACAGATGAGTGTTGATATATGGTGTATTGCAATAAGATATATCTATAGTATTTTTATTGTTATTAGCTTCTATTCTTATATATATTCAGTTATGGATGCTTTACTCCTTATCCACCTCATTTTGTTTTTTAGTTGGTGGACAATGTTAGCTCCATAATATTGTAATGTTCTAGTTAATGAATTAATATAATCTAGCTTTTTCTCCAAAAAAAAAACTAATACTTTCAATTACATTCACAACTTAATGTCATTTGAATAAATAAATATAATAAAATTATACATTCAAGTACAATTATGAACAACTATTTTCATAAGATAAACAAAGTATTCAACCTTTATACATGGTTAAACAATCAATATTACAAATATAATCAGCTAGACATTTTATCAAAATACAATTTTCTTATTTATTGCTCAAAGAAGAGATGTCATCTAATCCCTTTACTGCCCAACCAAGTGACATTCAAATGAATGTTCCCATATCAACTTCAAACATAAATTTTTGACCCTTCACAAATAGGTAGAAATACAAAACCAACCTAACTATAAATACCATCATGTGCAATGCATCTACGCATACTTTTTATGAATACTACAAGCATATTCTTATAACTAGATCTAGATTTAGTGCAATTATTAACTTACACTATAGGTGATGCAACTATTGTGCATACATATAATAGCCTTATTCATGATTATACGATAATAGTTCTCCCAAACAATCAACATATTATATCTATATTCAAAGTGCATAGGTTTGATATTTTAAACTTACTCTCTATCTATTTAGGATGTATTTTTCAAACATTGAATCATTTTTTCACTCAATCGGAATGGATATATTCATTCATGCCATGCTACTACATTTTAATTCATACAAAAATGATGTGGTAAACACTCGCAACAAACACGAAAAGATTGAATGATGAAAAATTGATGTTTATAATGCCAACAAAAACTATATATAAGGATTACAATGCTTTTGGATAGGTGACATCAAATAAGATTACATTAAATGATGACGGTTACAAGGCTTATCCAATACAACTACTAGCCAAAAAATATTAAATAAAACAAGTGGTCGTAAATAAAACATGATTTATCGACTTATTACAAGCAATGTGAATACATTAATCTCTATCAAGAAAAGGGCAACAATAGTTTTCAAGGTATTAGTTTATTCATTTCATCAAACTATTTAGTTATGAATGATTTCATAATTTATTGATAAAATCAACTTCTAATATCAAAAATGTAGTCGTGTTATTGAGCAACAAAAAATGCATTAATTTCAAATTGATAAAAGTCACTAATCCAAAAGTATAACCAACTTATTTTCAATAATGGTGATTCATGATTGTAGTCATTGTTTACATAAGGAGCATATAATTTGTACCTTCATATTTAAAGGACAACCAAATTATAAAATTAGGCATGGCTTAAGAAAGGATAAAATAGTATAGACACTAAGTCTAGCAGTTATTTTCCTTTTTCCTTTTATAGGATAATCTTAGAAAATAAGTTAACTATAGTTTTGACTCCAAAGTATTTGATAGTTTTTCTAAAATCTGAAAATGCATCCCTTGAAACTCAAGTGTTGTAGCTTTATATTGATGACAAAAAATAAAGTATGACTTGTTATGTATTCATAATTTTTTCATTCTCTAATATGCCAAGTTTAAAAGGAGATACAAAAATAGAGTCATGATGTCCTTCACCAAACATCATATATAGTTATCACATAAGGACCAAGTTTACTTACTTCCTATTAAGGGGACAATTTCTAAAATAAATAAGCATATTGCAATGAAGAAAATGTACAAATTAAGATACCAAAAAAATGTATTCAACTACTTGAAACTTCAACATAGAACAATGCCCACCTTTCAATACATGTCAACATATGGAAGGTTAGATTCATTTGTCTATCTCATAATAGGTGGTATTATCTATTGAATCCGAATGAAATACTTCTAAAAATAGTAATGGTGTTTCAATAGAAAAATAAAAGAACAGACTCATAATAAAATGAAGTATATTTTAAAATGGGGCTTATAGATTAATCAATGTTGAACAAAGCATGCTAAGTTTAAAAAATTAACAAAGTGTTGGCATTTTTACCACATTAAAATTTTGTAAAATTTTGCCTGAAATATGTAAACCATTTTGCCAGCAAAATTCATAAGTTCATTTTGAACATTTTCGCCACATTAAAAAGATTCCATTTTTCTAAATGTTTTATGGGTGCAGTTTCGGGCAAAATCTGAGTGAAATGCCTTTTCACTCCCAGGCGCAACGAAAATCTTTCTTTGAGAATTTTTCTGGTGAAAACATTTCTTGGGTATTTCGCTAGCAAAATTACTTCTTGGTCATTTCGATGGTAAAATCACTTTGCCAGCAGTTTCACTCCCATTAGTAGCAAAATTTCTTTTGATGGGTCCATTTTTGGCAGTGCAAGCTTTTCCCAAGTGAAGCCGTAGCAAAAGGGAAATATTGGGGCGAAACTCCATTTCACCTAGGTTTGGAGCAAAAGTCCATTTCTGAGTGCATCCTGGGCAAAAAAAATGGCAAGTGCACATTCCAAGCGCAAGTCTAGGCGAAAGCCCATTTTGGGCATGACTTGGGAGAAATGAAGATGAAGACCCATTTTGGGTGAAACTTTGAGCAAAAGCTCATTTTAGAAGAAAACACCATTACCCCTACATTTTCAGTGTAGATATTCTTTGGGAAAGGATTAAGGTTGGTAAAATTAATTCATGTGGTGATGCAATAGATATATTTGGGATCACCTGTTGAGTTTAAGTATTGTGCCCTTGACTTCGATGTAATATTATTCATTTTCAAAGTTTTGTCCACTTTGGTGGGTATTCATTTCCAAAGAACCATCATGGAGATTGAAATTAGACCGATTATTTTTTCCAAAACCTCGATACACCATGTGACGAAATCACTAGACGTTTTCCAATGCATTTGCTAATTGGTTCGTTGTTATTTCCAAGGAGGAATTGTTGTTGTTCAATCTTTGACAAGCCAGAATTTTGTTTTAATGTGCATTTAATTATAAAGGTGCAACCCTATATAAATACTAAGTATTTTTATGTAAAAAATAGGATAGACATTTTTCTAAAAAACTCCGAGTTTAAAATTTTACCTTAATCGAAATATGCTTGACTCTAGTTCCTAGAGCAGTCTTTGTGTGTATGCTTTCTACTTGTTATTTCTATTAAATTCATATCTTGGTTAGATAAATTAAATTATGCATCTGAATTTGATTTTTTATGAAGAGTGAATGTTGAAATACTACCTGTAGGTTATCTTTGCAAGTTGTGATTGGTTTCTATGTTATTCTTTCGATTAAATGTTGGTAGAACTTAATGTGATTACTTAGTTGCTAGTTTATCCTCATATTATGTTTTTGGATCATAGCCATATTTCCCATTCCTTTCTATCATTTCCCATATCTTTTTGTTACCCTACTCTTATACCAATTGTTAGATTAGTACGGGAACCAACCCTCTCTGGAGATTGACCCGAAGGACATCTCTTTTCTTTGACCTCTCAATGTTGGTCAAGTCTAGGGCACACATGTTATGTACTTAGGCAGATTTGTGACCATTAGCTTTTGGCACACCCGGTGGGATAAATAAAGTTCTACTTTGAATAGTATTAAGGTTTGATGTTCATCTTTTTACTATTTTACTAGAACATCTGGTGACTCAATTTTACCCAGAAGCCTTCAAACGTGAAATTGAAAAAATATTTACTTCATGATCACAAGATCAAAGGCCAAAAAATTTTAAAACACTATTGAGTTCTTTGAGATTGACACCCAAGTGTTAGGATAGCATCCTAGGTTGGTCACCCCAACTATCCCATCCATTGCAACATCTTCAAAGGTAGCTGATGTGTTTTTTGTTCCTTCAAGTTCCGCTAGCACAACCACTAGCTTTCCTCGTCCTCAAGAAAACACTTCAATCCAAATGGCCCAAAATATGTCACCTCAACCACCTAGACAATTCTTGACCTGGAATCACTCTAAAGCTTTGAATCTGCAAGCTTAGAACTTGATTCTGCAAGCAACGTTGAAGGCTTTGCCTACTTACGATGGTACGGACAAGATGAATTACGAGTATGTCTAGGATGTGGCTTCTCTAGAAACCATTCATAGAATTATGGATAAGGATGTTATGGTAATATTGCTCATGCTCTCTCTCAAAGGTAAGTTGCTTTACTAATACCGATATTTACAACCCACCACTATTACCACCTGTGACTAGTTGGTTGAATTGTTGATCAAATATTTCAATGAACAAGTAGATTCATTCTCTTTGTTGCATCAATTTACCACCATTTAGAGGTATCCCCAGGAGGAAATTATTGACTTCAATGTCAAGTTTACCTTAAATTGGCAGAGACTCCATGATGTTCTCCTATCAACTCATGAACAAGCCACATTCTATTATCTTTGTGCCTTCAATTATGACATTAGCATTGCCATCCGTCAGTCCAATGTTGATACATTTTTGGATTTGTATTTTGCTGCACAAAAGGCTAAGGTTGGTTTGATTTCTATCGATAAGCTTCCACTGAAGATGATGATTCCTATATTTTTAGATATTTCGTAGTATTTGTACTCCAATGCTCTTCTCAGCCCTTGCCAATATCTCCTATGTATTCGGTTCCTTCATGGAATTCGAGTTCATATCAAACTGCGATGATAGTTTCTATCCCGTAATTGCCTGTTCCATCTATTTCACAACTACCCACTCTGGTTCAATTTGTAGCACTACCATATTTTCCTGTACCTCTTCCATTACTAGCTCCTCCAACATCCTCAAATCCTGATCCATAAGAGAATTTGCTTAAATATATGTAGTCAATTAACTTAGCCATAAGAGCGATGAGCAATGAGATCATGGTGATTAAGAAAAATCACGTTGAAAGAGATTTCTAGCCTAGGATATTTCAACCTTCGTCGATCACCAGGGAGCAAGCAGCTTCAACCAACAAGGTGCTTTAGAGAAATTCGATCATATTGACAAATGAAGAAGTTGGCCCATTGGATAAAGCGTACTAGTGCTCTACCTACAATGATATGCATGGTGAAGAAATGTACATGGTTCATCTGAACTACGTGCAAACATTGAAAAAAAGCTTTTATGATGGTCAGATCAACATGATTACAGAAGTTGATCATAATTTCATGGTCCCTTCTGAAGAACAAGTTTCGGTTCCTATGAGAGATGGAAGAAAATCTGTCATAGTGGACCCAGCTAAAATGGAGCTGGTGAAGGTATCTACTGACCTGAAGGTAAAAAATTAGAAGAAACAAATGCAAGCAAAAGCAGTTGTTCTAGCACCCAATCTAGATGCACTCATCTTTTTAAAGGATCTCTTACCTCCACAAGCGATAGAAAGATTGTAAAAAAAGGCTTCAACTTCGCAAGCGAAAGCTGAAATGGAGGAACATGCCAAAGAAAAGCTCAAATACCTATTTTTTACTAAGCATTAGAGAGTAGAGGCTACACAAAAGTATCAGAGAAAATATGAGGTTGCCAATGAAGGAAAGGAGCCCAGTGCATCTACGTACAACATCGTTGAGGAGCTTAAGAGGATTCCAACCAAGGTTAGTCTCTATGATGCATTACAATTGCCTGGACAAGTTGACTTGTTGCAAGAATCATTGAAGTTTATAAAATATAAGGGGAAGAATCATACTCAGAAATTTTTCACTCAAACGCTAACCACTTCAGCTACTGGAAAGAATAGACCACCCACTTTCTACTTGTCTCTCAGGATGGAAGGCTAGATTGTGCATAATTGCATTATTGATTCTGGTGTTGCTATGACTGTCATGCCAAAGGCAATTTGTGATGTTATGGGTATGGAATATACAAGAAGTATCCCTAGAATTTTACAATTATATGGAACCCCTGTGAGGCTAGTAGGGGTCATCAAATAAATCCCCATTATGTTGCATAAAATGCCTCAGATAACTGTGATCCAAGAGGTGGTTGTGGTTGATCTAGAATCATATTTTAGCATATGCCTTTCAAAGGATTTCACTACCAAGTTGGGAGGCTACCTTTCTTTGGAATATTCTTATCTGGATCTCCTTGTCAAAGGGAAGAGAATATGAATCTATAATGAGAAGCCTTCTACTTTTCATATAGAGAATATTGAAGAAGAAGAAAAATCCATGAATTTTATCAACATGATGATCGAAGAATTGGAAGAATTGGATTTTATGGAAGAATTTTTGGATGAGCTTCGAACTAAAGACGATTTTTCAATTCTCAATTTTAATGCCATTATGGAGACTAAAATTGGTTGTTACACCATTACCAAGCTTGAAAAAGTTGAAGTGAAGGTGTTTTATGATCAAAGATCTTATTCCCAATCAATTGTGGAAGTTGTACTTCGATGGTGCAATATGCAAACATGATGCAGGAGTGGGGATCATTCTCATTTCTCCTTCTAGCATACAGAAGACTTATTTGTACCAATTAACTTAGATTTGTACAAATAATGTTGTCGAGTATGAAGCATTATGCCTAGGCTTGAAGAAAGCAGAGAAGCTTGGGATTAAACAACTATAGATTTTTGGATATTTTGAATTGATTGTACATCAAGTAACGAATAAATGTATCTTCAAGCAGCACTACCTAAAGGTATACCGCAATAAATTTTAGGACCTATTTGAGTCTTACATAAAATTGAACATCCAAGTGATATCGCAAGAGAAGAACAAGCATGCTGATCTCTTGGCATTCCTTGGCACCAATTTTTCTCCAATTGAGCATGTGGTGAGAAAACCCAAGACTATGAGGTTAGTTTAAAGACCTTCAATCCCTGAAAAAAATATCTATTGGTAAGTGTTTGACAGTGATGAAAATATTGTAAATTTCCTTTTAAGAGAAGCTAGTAATGTGGAAGAAAGAACACTTGATTGAGGAAGAAGCTAAGGGGTTGATCCAGCTGAGGAATAATCATATTCCAAAAGGATTGATTACACTTGAGAATCTTTTTTATCATAATGATAGAGCAAAAAAATATAATATCAAAGTGGAAAAGAAAGAGTACACTAAACTACAGTTGGGACCCAAGAATTCGATCAAATTTGGCATCAATTGCACTCTAAAAGTGCTAGAGCAGATCAAGAAGTTGTGCCATGAGTACCCAAACATTATCACTTGGAGCTACCAAGATTTGAAAGGCTACAAGAAAGATGTGATCCAGCATACCATTGAGTTGTAGGAAGGAGTTAAACCCTTCAATAAAAAGTAGAGTTTAGTCAATCCTAATATTTAAACCTTGATGAAAGCGGAACTACTAAATATGTTGGAAGCCAAGAACATTTACCCGATTAAGCATTCTACCTAGGTAGCAAATTTATTTCCTATGAGAAAGAAGAATGGGGATATTTTCCTATGTGTTGACTTTCAGAATTTGAATCAGGCATCTCTGAAGGATTATTCTCCTTTATCTTCGATTGACCAGATTCTTCACGTAGTTGTAGGACCTCAGATATTTTCTCTGTTGGACAGATTATCTGGCTATAATAAAATTTGGATCAAGGATGAAGACCAATATAAAATGACATTCACCATGAAATAGGGAATATTTTCTTATTAGAGAATGTTGTTTGGTCTCTCGGACGCTGGAGCAACTTTTCAAACAGAGATGGATGTAGATTTTGGTGATTTATTAAATCATGGTATTGTGATTTATCTGGATGACATGACTATCTTCTCTCATAATAGGGAGGAGCATAGTCTACATTTATGATAAGTGTTTGAGAAATGTTGAGAGTTCGGAATATCCATCAACCCAAAGAAGTCCATCTTTGTGGTAAAATAAGGAAAGCTCCTGGGCCACGTCATTTTGAAGAAAGGTTTAGCTATTGATCCACCTACATCTGAGTCTCTTCTAAAGCTTCCATTGCCAACTAACAAGAAGGATTTACAGTTATTCTTTGGGAAGATTAAATTTATTTGAAATTTCATTACGAATTTTGCCCAAGTGGTAAAGTCGATGACTAAGATTTTAAAGAAAAATGTTGAGTTCAAATGGACTAAGCAGGGGAAGTGAGCATTCAGAGAATTTAAAGAAAGAACTACCCAAGCCTCAGTTTTGGTAAACCCTGATTATTCAAAATATTTTATCCTGTATTCCATTGGTGAATAGGAGAGTTACATAGTGCTGCTCACGCAAAAGGAAGATGGTGGAGATGAGTAGACAATTGTTTTCTTAAGCCAATTCATCCGACAGCATGAAGAAAAATATAATTTCATTGAGAAGCAAGTATATGCGGTGATGAAATCCTTGAAGAAGTTCCAGCATTTTGTTTCCTAGAGAAAAATAATAGTTTATCTTGTTCACCCAGATGTCGGAAGTTTCATAATTCAAGGAGAGCTTGGAGACAAGAGAGTTGGTTGGGTTTCCAAAATCTAGGAGTATGATGTTGAAATCCTACCAACCAAGTTGGTTTGAGGTTGAGCACTATGTCAAGAGTTGGCAAGAAGCACTGCTTTTGAATCCATGATTTGCCAACTTGAAGATTCAGTAAGTGGAAGTAATTTTGCTAATAATTCTACAGTTGATCGTGATTGGATAGAGGACCTTATCGAATATTTCCATTCAGGAAGGTTTCCTTCACATCTCAATGCTTCATAGAGAAAGAGATCCAAATTACAAGCTCTCAGGTATGTGATGTTGCCAAATGGGCTATTCCATAAAAATATTGATGGAGCATCAAAGAATTAGAGAAGCCAATAATCCTAGAAAAAATTCATTATGTATTTTTAGGAGATCATTATGCAAGGAGACCTATGGCATTGAAGATCATCAAAGCAGGTTATTTTTGGCCCACTCTTTTTGCAGATGCTTTCAAATTCAATCAAAGTTATGATAAATGCCAAAGATATGTTGGTAAAAGCAGGAATGTGTCATTGCCCCTTCATTTGATTCAAGTAGAAGCACCATTTCAGTAATGGGGCTTAGAATTTATTGGGGTCATTGATCCTAATTCATATGTTGGGAATATACATTCTAACTGTGACTGACTATTTCACTTGATGGTTCGAAGCAATTTTGACCAAGAAGGTGGATCAGGCAATAGTTATATCTTTCCTTGAAGTATTAATCACTCATTTTGGCATATCGAATGCAATCATAATGGAAAATGGAACTCCCTTCATCAATTCTAGAATCAATGAATTTATGGGTAAGTATAGGATTTATTTAAAGACATCATCAAACTACTATCCACAGGGGAATGGCCTAGCTGAATCCACAAACAAGAATCTGCTCAGGATTTTGAAGAGGACTCTAGGAGACAACAAGCATAGTTGGCATCTGCTCCTGAACCAAGCCTTATGGGTCGATCATAACTTAGTGAAAAATCTATCAAAACATTCCCTTATTCCTTGGTATATGGCAAAGAAGTAGTCTTGGCTACTCATATTGAATTATCGACCCTTCAATTCTTACACTTACTTGATGATGAATATAATCAATTCAATCCCATGAGTGTAAGGTTGGCTCATCTTTTACAGTTGGAGGAAGAGAGAGAGAAATCATTTAATGCATTCATGAAACATGCCCAGATGACCACGAATCAGTTTAGTAAGAAGACTTCAGAAAAGGTATTTAAAGTTGGTGACTTGATGTTGAAATGGAACGAGAACAAGGTGAAGCTGGGCAAGCATCACAAGTTCGAGGTGATTTGGGAAGGCCCGTTCCAGATTTTTTATCTCAATCAAGTTAACTCATTTTATTTGCAGGATATGGATGGTCATGCACTGCCAATTCCAATCAATGGTCTTCATTTGAAGGCTTTCCACCAATGAAAATCGATATTGCGAATGTAAATATGTACATATTTTTTGTTTAATGTTTCTTTTTGTTCAAAAAAAAAAGAATAAAGGACTTACATTTTTTGCCCTTACCTTGAAACCCCTCTTTTTCGGTTTATTGGGAAAAAAATTTCGTGCTAGCAAAGTTCCTTTCTGCAAACGAAATTCCCTTTCACCCCTCCCAAAAAAAAAGGAAAAAAAAAAACAAAATTGCTTTTCGAGAGAAAAAAGCCTTTTCGTGCTTCCTTTTTTGGCCTTTCATAAAAAGTGCTTTGTCACCCCTTTAATATCAAAAGCATCCATGCTTTTTAAACTATTTTATTTTTCTAGGTGAAGAAAAGTAAAATCATGCCCATTTTAGAAGTTGGACGCCCAAGTTAAAAAAAACAACACTTTAAAAAAAATAAACAAAGGGGGCAAAAAGAAAAAGAAAAGAAATAAATAAAATAAAAATAAAAATGAAGTGATTTCACCCAAGAAAAGAATTTCTATCAAAGGGAAGAGAATACGAATCTATAATGATAAGCCTTCTGCTTTTCATATAGAGAAGATTTAAGAAAAAGAAAAATCTATGAATTTTGTCAACATGATGACTGAAGAATTGGAAGAATTGGATTTTATGGAAGAAGTTCTGGACGAGCTTCGAACTAAAGACGAGTTTTCAATTCTCAATTTTAATGCCATTATGGAGACTAAAATTGGTTGTTACACCATTACCAAGCTTGAAAAAGTTGAAGTGAAGGTGTCTAATGAATTAAGATCTTATTCCCAATCAATTGTGGAAGTTGTACTTCGATGGTGCAATATGCAAAAATGGTGCAGAAGTGGGGATCATTCTCATTTCTCCTTATTGCATACAGAAGATTTATTTGTACCGATTAACTTAGAGTTGTACAAATAATGTTGTCGAGTATGAAGCACTATGCCTAGGCTTGAAGAAAGCAGAGAAGCTTGGGATTAAACAACTATAGATTTTTGGATATTCTAAATTGATTGTACATCAAGTAACGAATAAATGTATCTTCAAGCAGCACTACCTAAAGGTATACCGCAATAAATTTTAGGACCTATTTGAGGCTTATACAGTGTTGAACATCCAAGCGATCTCGCAAGAGAAGAACAAGCATGCTGATCTCTTGGCATTCCTTGGCACCAATTTTTCTCCAGTTGAGCATGTGGTGAGAAAACCCAATACTGTGAGGTTAGTTTACAAACCTTCAATCCCTGACAAAAATATCTATTGGTAAGCGTTTGACAATGATGAAAATATTGTAAATTTCCTTATAAGAGAAGCTAGTAATGTGGAAGAAAGAACACTTGATGACGAATAAGCTAAGGGATTGATCCAGCTGAGGAATAATCATATTCCAAAAGGATTGATTACACTTGAGAATATTTTTTATCAGAATGATAGATCAGAAAAGTATAAGATCAAAGTGGACAAGAAATAGTACACTAAACTGCATTTGGGACCCGAGAAGTCGATCAAAGTTGGCACCGATTGCACTCTGAAAGAGATAGATAAGATCAAGAAGTTGTGCCATGAGTACCCAAACATTATCACTTGGAGCTACAAGGATTTGAAAGGCTACAAGAAATATGTGATCCAACATACCATTGATTTGTAGGAAGGAGTTAAACCCTTCAAGCAAAAGTAGAGTTCAGTCAATCCTAATATTGAAGCCTTGATGAAAGTGGAACTACTAAAGATGTTGGAATCCAAGATCATTTACTCGATTGAGCATTCTACCTGGGTAGAAAAATTATTCCCTGTGAGAAATAAGAACGGGGATATTTGCCTATGTGTTGAATTTCAAAATTTGAATCAAGCATCTCTGAAGGATTATTCTCCTTTATCTTAGATTGACCAGATTATTCACGTAGTTGTAGGAGCTCAGAGATTTTCTTTGTTGGATGCATTATTTGGCTATAATCAAATTTGGTTCAAGGATGAAGACCAATAAAAAACGGCTTTCACCATGAAATAGGGAACATTTGCTTATTAGAGAATGTTGTTTGATCTCTCGAACGTTGGAGCAACTTTTCAAAGAGAGATGGACGTAGCTTTTAGTGAGTTGTTAAAACATCGAATTGTGATTTATCTGGATGACATGACTATCTTCTCTCATAACAGGGAGGAGCATAGTCTACATTTATGATAAGTGTTTGAGAAATATTGAGAGTTTGGAATATCCATCAACTCGAAGAAGTCCATATTTGCGGTAAAATAAGGAAAGCTCCTGGGCCACGTAATTTTGAAGAAAGGTTTAGCTATTTATCCACCTATATCTGAGGCTCTTCTAAAGCTTCCATTACCAACTAACAAGAAATATTTGCAGTTATTCTTTGGAAAGATTAAATTTATTTGAAATTGCATTACAAATTTTTCCCAAGTGGTAAAGTCGATGACTAAGCTTTTAAAAAAAATGATGAGTTCAAATGGACTGAGCAGGGGAAGTGATCATTCAGAGAATTTAAAGAAATAACTACTCAAGCCTCAATTTTGGTAAACCTTGATTATTCAAAATATTTTATCCTGTATTCCATTGGTGAATAGGAGAGTTACACAGCGGTGCTCACGCAAAAGGAAGATGGTGGAGATGAGTAGACAATTGTTTTCTTAAGCCAATTCATCCGACCGCATGAAGAAAAATATAATTTCATTGAGAAGCAAGTATATGCGGTGATGAAATCCTTGAAGAAGTTCCGACATTTTGTTTCCTAGAGAAAAATAATAGTTTATGTTGTTCACCCAGATGTCGAAGTTTCATCATTCAAGGAGAGCTTCGAGACAAGAGATTTGGTTGGGTTTCCAAAATCTAGGAGTATGATGTTGAAATCCTACCAACCAAGCTAATTCGAGGTTGAGCACTATGTCAAGAGCTGGAAAGAAGCACTGCTTCTGAATCCATGATTTGCCAACTTCAAGATTCAGTAAGTGGAAGTAATTTTGCTAATCATTCTACAGTTGATCGTTATTGGATAGAGGACCTTATCGAATATTTCCATTCAGGAAGGTGTCCTTCACATCTCAATGCTTCATAGAGAAGGAGATCCAAATTACAATCTCTCAGGTATGTGATGTTGCAAAATGGGCTATTCCATAAAAATATTAATGGAGTACTTCTCAGATACATCAAAGAATCATAGAAACCAATAATCCTAGAAAAATTCCATTATGTATTTTTAGGAGGTCACTATGCAGGGAGACCTATGGCATTGAAGATCATCAAAGCAGGTTATTTTTGGCCCACTCTTTTTGCAGATGCTTTCAAAGTCAATCAAATTTACGATAAATGCCAAAGATATATCGATAAAAATAGGAATGTGTCATTGCCCCTTCATTCGATTCAAGTAGAAGCACCATTTCAGTAATGGGGCTTAGAATTTATTGGGGTCATTGTTACTAATTCATATATTGGGCATAAATACATTCTAACTATGATTGAATATTTCACTCGATGGGTTGAAGCAATTTCAACCAAGAAGGTGGATCAGGCAATATTTATCTCTTTTCTTGAAGGATTAATCACTCATTTTGGCATACCAAATGCAATCATAATGGATAAAGGAACTCCCTTCATCAATTCCAAAATCAGTGAATTTATGGGTAAGTACGAGACTTATTTAAAGACATCATCAAACTACTATCCACAGGGGAATGGCCTAGCTGAATCCACAAACAAGAATATGCTCAGGATTCTGAAGAGGACTCTAGGAGATAACAAGCATAGATGGCATCTGCTCCTGAACCAAGCCTTATGAGTCGATCATAACTCAGTGAAAAATCTATCAAAATATCCCCTTATTCCTTGGTATATGGTAAATAAGTAGTCTTGCATACTCATATTGAATTATCGACCCTTCAATTCTTACACTTACTTGATAATGAAGATAATCAATTCAATCCCATGAGTGTAAGGTTGGCTCATATTTTACAGTTGGAGGAAGAGAGGGATAAATCATATAATGTGTTCATGAAACATGCCCAGACGACCACGAATTGGTTTAGTAAGAAGACTTCATAAAAGGTATTTAAATTTGGTGACCTAATGTTGAAATGGAACGAGAACAAGGCAAAGCTGGGCAAGCATCACAAGTTCAAGGTGATTTGGGAATGCCTATTCCAGATTTTTGATCTCAATAAAGTTAACTCATTTTATTTGCAGGATATGGATGGTCATGCACTGCCAATTCCAATCAATGGTCTTCATTTTAAGGCTTGCTACCAGTGAAAATCGAGATTACGAATGTAAATATGTACATATTTTTTTTTATGTTTCTTTTTGTTCAAAAAAAAAAGAACAAAGGATTTAAATTTTTTGCCCTTACCTTGAAACCCCTATTTTTTGGTTTATTGGGAAAAAAAATTCGTGTTAGCAAAATTCATTTTTACCAACGAAATTCCCTTTCACCCCTCCCAAAAAAAAAGAAAAAAAAAACCAAATTTGCTTTTCACTAGAGCAAAAAGCCTTTTCGTGCTTCCTTTTTCGGCCTTTCACCAAAAGTGCTTTGTCACCCCTTTAACATCAAAAGCATCCATGCTTTTTAAACTATTTTATTTTTCCAGGTGAAGAAAAGTAAAATCATGCCCATATTAGAAGTTGGACGCCCAAGTTAAAAAAAAAAAAAACACTTTAAAAAAAAAACAAACAAATGGGGCAAAAAGAAAAAGAAAAGAAATAAATAAAATATAAATAAAAATGAAGTGATTTCACCCAAGAAAAGAATTTCGCCCATGCATCCTTGCTTTTCGGAGTGAAATTTATTTTTACCCCCTTTCGCTCATGCATATCCTGATTTTCGGGGTGAATCTTAAGTTGGCAGCCAAAACCCCTAGTTGCATGTTTTTTTCGTGCAAAAAAACATAGCGAAGGTTTCTTTTAGAGCAAAGGGGAGTGAAATGCCTTTTTGCCTTGCTTTTCCATTGAATCCCCAAAGTGCATAACATTTCACTCGTAAAAGTAGTGAAATTTCTTTTTTTGGTGCCCCACATCAACGAAATAAGATGCTTATCAAGCTTTTCAAGGTGGAAAAACAGCAAGGCACATTTTCCAAAAATAATCATTAATGACTAGTTGCACCCCCCAAGATGGAAACAACAACTTAAAAATTAAAGCAACCAATCAAAGTGCTTGGAGAAGAGGTGGGTGAAACTGATAAATCATTGGAAAGCATGGCGTATTCCCAAAATTAGATGATGCACCGCAAGCATTTATTTCAGAAGTGTGGTTCAAAATTTATAAAAGGGCAAACATTTTAGTTCAAGAATTTAAAATTTGAAAAGCGCCTGGTTGTGGAATTGTTTTGAATCATGGGATTTTGTAGAATTTGAAGTGATTTGTTATCTGCTTGAAGGAAGTCAAATATGGGGAAGAAAATCTCAGACGCCAAGAAGGAGAAAGCTCAGAAAAATACTAAACCAAAAAATAAGCACCAAAAAGCAAGGGAAGAAGAGGAGGAAATCGAACTGGTGTCTTACTACAACCACCTGGAGCAGATCAATGACTGTGTAATCACAAACAAAGGCATAGATAAATTGCGCCAGGATGTTGAGTTCGCTCTACAGAATATGTCTATTGGAAGTTCCCATACCACGAAATTCTACTCTCATCTCTTCTGGTACCTGTGTACACATGTGCACCCATGTCTTGAGTTGGTCTAGGTGATTGGGTAGTGCTATAAATCTACTTCGATAATTGTTCAAAATGCCCAAAGAGATCAATTGTTTAGTATTTCAGCCAGCTCCATAAGGGACACATTTGCTTGTGGTGAGCGACCTCTGCCTGATGTCATATTTAAAAATCTCAACCTTATGGAGCAAGAGGAAAGGTATCAGTCCACTTTTCATATGTGGTAGTTTATGGAGAACCAGTTGTTGAATACGTCATGTTTTTGGGAATTGTTAGACTTACCGGTGCTGCTGAGGGATTTCAAGAGCCCAAATTTATATTCGATGCTGACATGGATGGTTGTACTACCTTCAGATTCAATAGTGCATAAGTGGTAGGCATCACTTATAAAATATATTTCATAGGTGGATTTTTATGCTCTGATTGCCATGACAGTAACCACAAATTCAATTTTATTCGATTGGGCAAATTTCATAGCACGAAGAATGCACTCATAGTTGTAAAATATGTAAAGCAGGGAAAATGATACTTTCAAGCACTGCTTACTTTTGGTATGGTACTTTTTCTATCACATGCATTCTCATTTCACTTTTATAGTAGTAAGGAAGATAGATGAAACAAGGAGAATGTTGGTGGTGTATTCATGGACTTAGATTCTGTCCAGAAGAGAGTCCCATTATAAATTTTACAAAATATTTTTGGGATTTCCCTTGAGTTGATTTATGGGGTATGCAATAGAGTACCTAGAGCAATGAAATTAGAGGTGGTTGACAAGAAAAAAGGTGATGTATTTTTCTGACATAAGAAGTGGTGGTCAGAGATTTTGGTTTCACTAGAAAACCCTTTCAGTTACCATATTTTACCACCAAATATCTTTTTGCCTTAGAAGTAGCCTGACAGAGCGATTTCACAAATGATACGTATGGGACAGGCAAGGGAAAGAAAGCTACATGTGTTATGCCTTTCCAATTTAGCGATATAAGAGTTATATAGTGCAGAAAGAATGAATTTATTGTTGAGACATTGTACGACCATGGGTTGATTGAGCTTCCTCAACGATGGTGGTATGATCCTTTGGGTGTTTTCACGAGTTTCATCAAAGCCAAGAATTTTCATTGTTGCCTCCAAGAAGACATCTTGCAACAGAGGAATAATCCTAAGGGGTGTGACCTTGAATGGCATGTTGATAAGATGATATCGCTCCCTCATTGGCATGATTTTTATGAGATGGAGGTCGAGTATGATCTTGCGAATCATCCAGAGCAAGTTCCTCCTCTAGGTTTGTTCAATAAAATGAAAGCAAAATTATGTGATTGGCCTGATGAAAATATTGCCAACTAGTGGGTGATGAGGGCCCATCAAAGTAAGTCCGGGTCAAGTTATCCATTGGTCATGGATGAGGCATTTTCATTGATTTATGATGACCATTGTGAAAATTACTAGCCCCTCTTCTTCACTAACTTGGTGCCTCGAAGTATTCGTATCCTTGACAAGGAAGAAAATGTGGTAAGATAGGAGGCATTTGTTGAAGAGAGGGCAATTATCAAAGAAGGAGAGGAGGATAAATCGTCACTCGAGGAGCATTTTTCACTCAGAAAGAGGAGCATGGATATAAAAGTGACTTTCCCTAGCATGGTGAAGAAGCCCAGAAGTGATGCAGTTTTTATGCTTAGCTCAAAATTACTTTCTTCACAAACGGTTGAGCAGACTATTTTTTAGGAGATACCATGTTTAGCTTAGTTGGAACAATCAAGCCTAATGGTGAAAATATTAGATGTGGAAGCAGAGGAGGAAAAAGCAAAGGAAGAGAAATATACTATAGTGTAGTAGCCTTCATCATCGGCTCAAATGATGTTGAAGCCTGTAGGTACGCATTTTATTTCCTCTTCTCTCTAACAAGCACTTGGTGACCACTGTCTCCCCATCTATAGTTCCCATCTCTACTTCACCTCCAATTACCATACCCATATCTTTCATTCCCATATCTATTTCATAATCGTAGGTCACCAATGCTCCCCCAGTTTCATCCATTCCCTCCTTTTCTCTTTCCTTAAGTTCATTTACATCCACCCCGAACCCATTTTCCCTTCCATTGTCCCCCACTTCATCTTCCATACCTTCCAATCCAATTACCATTGTAAGTATTCAAGCCCCTCTCAGAGTGAGTATAACTATAACATCCTCCACTTCCCTCCCTAATATTGATTCAAACCCTCAACATGACCTTTTCCTATCTTCCCCAATTTTTGTAGTGCAGGAGTCACTGGCTTTCAATATGGAGTTGCTACTGAAGCGTCCCATAGAAAAAATGATTAGCATAGCATGACAAAGTTCATCACGATGGTTGAAGAATCCAAGCAGAAGGTTGCGCAAACCCTGGAGAAATCGATGAAGAAAGTGACTTTTGACCCAAAGGCTATGGAGACTCACACTGTGAAGATGGTTCCTCAAGTCCAGAAACCTCAAGGAGATATGGTGCCCAATTATTATTCGTACCAAGTCATCATCGATGATCTCATGAATATAGACATAGCTGAGAAAATAGATAATATATAGGTGGAGATGAGCTCAATCTACCTACATGTTGAGCATTATAAGGATCACTTATTCTAGGCTAAGGCAAAGATAGTGGAGCTAAAGGAATCTTTGGTAGCACAAAAGGTCCAACTGGATGGTACGCAGTCTGAATCTCAGTAGTGGAAGCATAAGGCAATGCGCTTATAGGGCAAAATCAAGGAATATAAATAGGTAGCCACACAACATCAAACAACACAACAGGAAGCACAACAACAGATCTAGGCCTTGCAAGACCAACTCTAGAATCTACAAAATCAGTTGGCAGTAAAGGCAACACAGTCAATGACCCTCACAAAGGAGAAAATTAAGGAGGCTCGCAATCAATTTTTTATTGATTTTTCTACAATGGCGACAAAGGTGAAATTGGTTCTCATGTTCCTTCAAGAAGTGCATACGGTCATTTCATATGGTAAACATGTAGTGGAGTATACAAAGGAAAACCTAGAGCCAAATTTGGAGATAACAATGAAGATTCAAGTGATGGATCAAATGGATCTCCAATTCCGCCCATTGAGTGAGATGATCCACACTTGGGCAAGCACAAAAATTATGCTTCACAATTATTTCTCCAAGTTGGACCTGGTTAAAGAAGCCTATAAGCTGCTAGAGATATTTGAGAACAATAGGTGCATTTCATTGGTTTACTTTGATACAATAGCAGTTAATGGTTTTCCTAGTTTTGTTGATGATCGGGGGAATATTCTGGAAAAGAAGGACTTGGATGTGGTATGAGCTATTTTTATAAATGATGCTTTAGAAATTGATGACTTGGAGGAGCCCATCACTGAAGAACACGTGTGCCATTAATGAGGAAATTCACCCGTATTAAGTCAGGATTTCTAAAACTTAGACAGAGGGCCAACTACATTGATCTAGACCAGGTTGATACCTTTCGATATATTATGGATACACTCAATACTTGTGATGTGATTAGTATGGATACCTAGGCCAAAGCAGTTGTGATGTATGAATCTATGACGTCACATCTTAAAAAGCAATAAGTTGGTACAAGTAGTAGGCAATCAGATGCAACATATAGTGGAGACTCTAAGCCCAATGAATGAAGGTCTGGTATCGATTGCAATCAGGCGAGTTGAATATCCTACAAGCCACCAAAAATATTGGCATTTTTGCCACATTAAAATTTTATAAAATTTTACCTAAAATATGTAAACAATTTTGCCAGCATAATTCAAAAATTCATCTTGAGCATTTTTTCCACAAAGTTTGTTGAAATTTTTTCTAAGTGTTTTATGGGTGCAGTTTTGGGAAAAATCCAAGAGAAATACTTTTTCACTTTCATGTACAGTGAAATGCCTTTTTTCCCCTAAGTGCAACAAAACTCCTTTTTCGGGCATTTCGCTGGAAAAAATATTTCCTAGACATTTCGCTGGCGAAATTACTTCTTGGCTATTTCGCTGGTGAAATCACTTTGTCAGCAGTTTTGCTCCCATTAATAGCAAAATTCCTTTTCGCTTCATTTCTCAGCAAAATCCAGTTTCCAAGACGGACCCCATTTTTGGCAACACAAGCTATTACCAGGTGAAGCCGTAGCAAAAGGGCAAGATTGGGGTAAAATTTCATTTTGCCAAGGTTTGAAGAAAAACTCTATTTCTGAGCACATCCTGGGCGAAAACATTGGCAAGTGCACATTCCAAGTGCAATTCTAGGTGAAAGCCCATTTCGGGCTTGACTTGGGCGAAATGAAGATGAAGGCCCATTTCAGGTGAAACTTTGAGTGAAAGCTCATTTTAGAAGCAAACACCACCGACCCTATGTTTTCAATGTAGATCTTCTTTGGGAAAGAATTAAGGCTGGTAAAATTAATTCTTGTGGTGATGCAATAGATATATTCGGGATCACTACTAAAAAACTACTAAGTTTAAGTATTGCGCCCTTGACTCCAGTGTAATCTTGTTCATTTTCAAAGTGTCCTCCACTTTGGTTGGTATTCATTTCCAAAGCACCATCATGGAGATTGAAATCAGATCGATAATTTTTGCCAAAGCCTCGATATGCCATGTGAGAAAATCGCTAGACATTTCCCAATGCATTTTCTAATTGGTTCGTTGCTATTGCCAAAGAGGAATTATTGTTGTTTGGTCTTTGACTAGCTGATATTTTGTTTAATGTGCATTTAATTATAGAGGTGCAACCCTCTATAAATACTAAGCATTTTGGTGTAAAAAATATGATAGACATTCTACTGAAAAAACTCTTTAAGTTTAAATTTCTACCTTAATCAAAAGATGCTTGACTATGGTTCTTAGAGCAGTCTTTGTGTGTAAGATTTATGCTTGTTATTTCTGTTAAATTCATATCTTAGTTAGATAAATTAAATTATGCATCTAAATTTTATTGTTGATGAAGAGTGAATGTTGAATACTACCTGGAGGTTATCTTTCGATTAAATGCTAGTAGAAATTAATGTGGTTACTTAGCTACTAGTTTATCCCCATATTAAATTTCTAGCTCATAGCCATATTTCTCATTCCTTTCTATCATTTCCCATCTCTTTCTGTTACCCTAATATTATACCAATTGTTAGATTAGTACGGGGACCAACCCTCTCTGGAGATTGGCTTGAAGGACATCTCTTTCCTTTGGCATTTGAGGTCTAAGGGGCATATATGTTATGTACTTAGGTAGATTCGTGACCAACACAAAGCTAAATAGAACATGCAAGCTTTCACAAATTAACCAATCTAAAGAGAGCATCCATGGTTTAAAAAAATTAATCAAGTTGAACAAACATGCATGGTTTAACAAATTAATCAAGTTGAAAAAAGCATGCAAGGTTTAAAAATTCAATCAAACTGAAACAGAGCAAGACATTTTTCAAAATGTCAATTGGGTTATTTTCCTTTTAAAAATTACAATGTTTAACCAATGCTATAGAACAAAAATCTAAATTTATGATCATTTAACATTAATCCCATTTATATTTAAAAGATAAATGACTAAACCACAATAACCATCAAAATACAATTAAAAAAAATTAATTTGAGCATGCATTCTATACAAAATGAAGCCCCAAGTCAAACTAACAAAGCCAATTTTTTGCATTTTCTTTTTAATTTTATACAAAAGGAAAAACTTATTTCATTCTTCAAAAATGCCATAATAATGCTTTACATTGTAATAAAAGAAACAATTGATTTAAGCATTCCTTCACAGAAAATGAAAACTTGACCTGGTGAAAAGAAGTTTTCCTTTGGGTTTTGCTTCTAGTCCCTCTTTCTTAGTTCCAATTGGTGAGTCCCCTCTACTTCAAGGTTTTTCAAAATATAAGATTATATTCCAAGCATGATGGTTACTTAGACTCAAATTCTTCAATAAAAAGGAATTCATTACTAAGAAAGGAAAACAATGAGGGTAAATAAGAAATGATAATTTTTCAATTTTTCCACAACTTGCAAAATCCTCGTCACTCTCCATTCTCCCTCCAAAATGTCATCCTTCACAAGCCCTCATCATGCCCTAAGTAACAATGTGAAAAAAAAGAGTCATCTTCCCTTTGGTGCCTAAAAACAATTAAGCTTAACACACACATTTTAATTACCTATTTAATTTTTAAAGTTGACCACTTGTTAGGTTACCATGGATAATGGAAGGAAAATATTTTCTTAAGGGCATATAACACTCTTTCCTCCCCTTGTATCCAGTTGTGATAAAATAACACTTATGAACTCAATTTGGACAATTCATTTTATGCAAGGAGACCAACAATTTTATCCATGAAAACAATATTATTTTTTTTCACAAAGACAAAACTACTTTATTTTTAAAACAAAGTCACTTTATTCACAAAAAAATGTCAATCCAATGCATTCAAATGAAGCCTCTTCAAACTTGAAAGATATACATTTATGCATTCTGTTGTATTCAACAAACATTATTCAAGTGCACAGGAAGCCATTATGCATTTACATAAAAATTTTATTTTCTATGATTGTATATGTCGTTTGTTAGGTTTATCTTTGTTGGCTACTTCTTCTAGATTTGTCGTCTTCTCCAAGATTATATGTTCCCTTTTTTGGATACTTCTTCTAGATTTGTTGTCTTCTCCAAGATTATATGTTCTATTTTATGCCTCTTGGAGGGTGACCTATCAACACTTGTAGCAAATTTATAAGTTAGTCAATTTTATATATAGAATTGATAATAAAAATCAAGATTAATTAATCATTAATTGCTAATCATGATAATTAATATTTTTTTCTAAAATTAATAAATTTCATAAAATATAGTAATTTTTGGGATGTGATATCCACCAACTTCACTCATGCACATTGTCTTTCCTACGCATTTTTTTCATTACTTACATGTGATGGTCTTTAAGACCCCATGTTTGCATTTGACCATTTTGTGTTGTTTCATATTTTGTAGCATGCATTTTTCTTTTTACAAGGTGCTTTGACTTTGTTTCACTTCATAAAATAAAGGGCATCTTATGGGGAAAGACCTATATAGAGCGAAATGTCAATTCAAAATCCAATTCTAATATCAAATATATAATTTCTTTCCTTTTCTTGAATGATGGCTTCTAGGAAAGTGAGGATAGACCTTGAGGTTCATGAGCCTTAGATAGCCCTTCATGTTTCCTTCCCTTTGATTAATCCATTCCCTAAGATAGGATCATCATCATGTCACCACTTAGAATTTTCTTAATACCATTAAATTACCTCTAAGATGGTTTCTATTGTACCATTTTACCAGTTCTCGTTCCCATACTGGGATGGGTGTCTATTTCTAGTAATAATGCCTCCTTAGAACACCACATTTTAACAAGAGCACTAATGACAAATACTCTCACTCATGTCATCTCCAAAAATTAGCTAACTATAAAATAATATTCTCGAGTCCTATTTAACCACTTTTGACAATATTAGCTCATAATTTGCCTAAGTTGATCAAAATTCCTATACTCATTAATGCTATTGACAAATTGAGTCAAAATATTAAATTGATATAAACAAATCATTTTGAGAGGTCATTTAGTATGTAGATATTAATGAAATAAGTAAATAAATATTAAGGTTTTTCTTCTACCAAATCCCCTAACACTTATTTACTACTCTTATCATTGAGCTGTGTACATCATATCGCCCTTAAGAGTATTTTTCAAAATCATCATACAACCATTTTTCAACAGAAAAATCGTTCCCCTTTCATCACTAAATTAGTCTTCTCCTTATACAAGGAGTTCCTTACCTCAAGATCAAGGTAAAAAGTTCTTTATTTTTTCACTTTATTTCATTTATCTTATTTTATATAGCATTTTGCTTTATTTAATTTCTAAGTATGTTACTTGTAGTAGTTAGCGTGTGCACGTGAACCTACCAATAGTATGTAGCATATTGCTTTATATTTGTCCTCCACATCTACCAATATCTAGTAGCATTTTACTTTATATTTTTCCTCCAGATCTACCAATATCCAATAGTCAAAACTAATCTTCCCCACTTTACCTCTTTTATTTTTGGAGTTTTATTTAATATGAACTAATTTTAATGTTACCTTCATTTAATGTCCTCTTAAACTTTAAACTTATATATATATATATATATATATATATATATATATATATATATATATATATATATATATATATATATATATTTCTTAAAAATCATATTAATAACTTATCGGTTATCATATAAAATTGTTAAAAATAAAATAATTAAAATATAAATTTAAAATTATTCTAATAATTGTCGGGACTGAGCTTTCAACGACGTAAAAGGTTTAAAATGATTGTGGCATGGTAGTTATAGGGGCGGACTTCCCTAGGAACTGTATGACTGGTGCAGAATACTGTGAGGACCTGTATGACCAATGCAGAATACTATGACGACCATAAAAACCCGACAGTTTGCCCAAATTCATAGCGGCTACAATTCCACCATATAAATTCAAAAAAAAACATTTTAATAACAAAATACATTTACCTAAATATATATTCTTAAAAATGTTTTTTTTTTTCTCCAAAAAAAAATCATAATTTCTATTTCACCTGAAAAGAAAATTAAAAAAAATCATAATTTCTATTTCACCAGAAAAAGAAAATTACATTGTGAAGTTGCCCAAGGCAAGCTGGAATAACTAGGCAGGAACACACAGGTTGTCCCCACCTAAATTTTCTTCGTACCATCAAGGAAGGGCTAAGAGTTAAAAATTTCCCATAAGACCTCTACACAAAGGTGTCTATAATGCTCAACTACTTTGTCTACAAGAGAAAAACAGAAAGGAAAGGAAAAGCGATCGAGAAACAACCTCCCGGATTTTTTTTTTTTTTAATTATCGAGCAAAGAAATCGTTGTCTCTTGGATAGTCACACCATCCTTTATTTCCACCAGCTCCCATCTTCCTTGCGCCAGTTGCAGACCTTCCTTTGACAAAGCATCCGCCCCCGAGTTGAGTTCTCTGTAGATATGAGTATAGGATATGGGGCTTACGACATCTGCCAAAATGTTTACCTGTTGAAAAATTGGCTGCAAAGTTAAGTTCTCCATTCTGAACATTTTCTTCATCCAATTGATGACCAACAAGGAGTCTCCTAAAACTTGGAGCTGTTGAACATGGTGGTCCAGAGCAATTTTCAAGAGAAGCTTCAAAGCAATTAATTCGGCATAATTATTTGTGCCCCCTCCTAGGCCAGCCTTAAACTGAATGAAATGAGAATCCTTAAGAAAGAGGATTCCCCCTGCCCCACACATAAGAGGGGTGCCTTGACAAGCACCATCAAAAAAACCCCAGGGAGCCGATTTGTTGACATTGGCAGCTTTCGTTTTTCTTGGGCCTTTTTGCACAGTAGGTTTCACAATATCAGCAATGAAAGAACGGATCTGAGTAGCAATTTTAAAAGCAGGTTGAGAGGAGGCTTGGAAAATATCTGAGTTTCTTGCAAGCCAAACTCCCCATGCCACCGCGAAAGGGAGGGCCCTGTAGGACTTCAGATCTTTAGAATCAAACCACTGCTGCAAACAAAGTTCCAATGTGTCTCCTTGCCAAGTACCTGTGCTCCCAGTAATCACCTCAATCTCCTTCCATACATACTTTGTGAAAACACAGCCAACCAATAAATGGTTGATAGTTTCAAGCTCCTTATGACAGAGTGTACACCTTCCAGGACCTTGAAACCCCCTCTTCATTAAAACATCCCAAGTTAAAATTATGTTATTGAGGGCCAACCATAAGAAAATTTTGGTTTTTAAAGGCGTCTTAACCTTCCAAATCGCTTTCCACCACCAAATATTGTCCCCCTGCCTATCATGAGCAAACAAGTCCTTATATCCCATCCTAGCAGTATAAACACCCCTCTTAGAATTTTTTGTCCAAACCAGCTCATCATCCATTGTTGGTCTGATCCTAGTATGACTGATGAGAAGTGCCTTCACATAAGCTTGCCATGACTCAGCCTTCCTGCCTTCAAGACCCAGATGTTGCACACTCATCCAACCTTGCTGCCAAATGGTAGTAGTGTCTTGGTCTGCCACCTGAGAAAGAGTATAAAAACCTGCATTGTGGAGAGAAAGTAAGAGGTCCTCAGTAAGTCTATGCTCATTGCCACAACCAACCCAAGGATCTTCCCCAATTCTCACTTTTTCACCATTTTCTATATTCCAAGCCAACCAATTTCCCAGAAGTGGAAAGGCCTGAATAGCAGCTTTCCAAAAGTTGGACACCTTTCTGATGGACTTGTCAGGTTTCCTTATCCACTCTTCCATAGAAAGAGGTTCGATATATTTTGCCTTGATGACTTTGCTCCATAGGTTTTCTTGAGTAAGCAGCCTCCATAAGCTTTTTGCAGCCAGTGCTTTACCAAAAATATGGATATTTTTAATACCCCAACCTCCTTCGTCCTTTGGCTTTGCAATTGATTTCCATTTGGCTAAAACAATGGCTGCTTTGTCCCTTTTTCCATTCCACAGAAATTTGAAGCACCTTTTTCTGATTTTTTCAAGAACCCCTACTGGAATGAAAGCCATGCCATACCAGTAGACAGGGATTGCCTCCAGGACTGATTTTACAAGAGTTAATCTGCCTCCTATTGATAACCACCTATTACACCACATAGAAATCCTTTTGTCTATCTTTCCCACCAGCCAATCCCAATCTCTTATGCCATAGTTATTTGGCTTCAAACAAAATCCCAGATATTTTATTCCTGATTGGAAATCAGTCTTGGGAAAAGAAAGAATTCTCTAAAAAAAATTTTCCTCCTCTTCCTCCAGGCCAAAACACGACATTGTAGACTTTCCCATATTGATTTCCATACCAGTGGCAAGGCAAAAGCTCCTTAGAATATCATTAAGCTTGCTTATGTCCCTAAAAGAACCAACACTAAACAAAATAATATCATCAACAAATAAGAGATGTGTTAGAGAGAAAGATGTACTCATTTGAATTCCTCTAAACTGCCCTATTCTCTTAGCTTCTTTGATTGCCCTGCTCAAACCTTCAGCCACCAAAAGAAATAAAAAGGGAGATAAGGGACAACCTTGCCTGATGCCACGCTCAGAGGAAAAGAAATTAGAAGCAGAACCATTTATAAGAACAACGAAGGAGACAGAGGTCACACATCCCATGATCCAATTAACAACTCGGAGGTTGAACCCAATGTGAAGAAGCATGATCCTCAGATACAACCAATTAACCCTGTCAAAAGCTTTGGAAAGATCCAGTTTTACTACTATAGCAGGAAGTCTTTTTGTTTTTATAGTATGCAGCCCTTCTTGGGCCACTCCTACAGCATCGTGGATTTGCCTCCCATTTAGAAACCCGAATTGCTCACTGGAGATGGTTTCAGAAAAAACTCTTTTTAACCTCAAGGCAATAATTTTGGCAATAATTTTATAGAGGCAATTGCACAAGGAAATAGGTCTGAAGTCATCGAAAGAAATTGGAGAGTCCTTCTTTGGAATCAAAGCGATGAAGGTTGAGTTGAAATCCAAAGGGATCTTCCCTGAAGCTTTAGTTTCTTCAATAACTCTAATCAGGTCTTCCCCAATTAAGTCAAAGAAACCCAAGAAGAATTCAACCCCCCAACCATCAGGCCCAGGACTTTTGTCCTTTTGAAAGGATGAAAGCACTTCTTTTAATTCCTCCAATGACACTTTCTCAAGAATCATTTCATTAGTAGCCTCGTCAGCAAAACTTGGAAAGAAGGTTGTATGTTTTAAGATCTCAGCCAAGTTTACTCTTTTGGGATCTTTAAACAAGGACTTGAAATGTTTTATGCCAAGAGCTGCGAGGTCTTTGAAGGACCTAGCTTTGGACCCCTCTCCATTGGGCAATTCCCAGATGGTGTTAATATTTTTCCTGTGATTTGCATAATTTTGAAAGAATTTGGTGTTTTCGTCCCCTAATTCCAGCCAAAGAGCTCTACTCTTAAGCCTCCATTGGGCTTCTTGAGCAAGCAAGATATTACTCTTTTTTCCTTCCAATGCTCTGATGGCCGATTTGGAATCCTCTGAAAGACCGACCTCATTCACTCTCTCATAAAAAACAACAATCTGTTGTTCTAATAGAAGGAGTTCCTGCATTTGCTGCCTATACTTGTTATGAGCCCATTTAGAAACAACCATTTTAACTTTCTTCAGGCTTTTTGTCATTTGAGAGCAAGCTGAACTTCCCAAGTTTTCATCATAAGAGTTCCATTCTTCTTTAACCAGATTCTGAAAATCTTTGTCCTGCAACCAAGTTGAATTGAATTTGAAAGGGCTTGGAGGTTTCCTATCCGGGTTGCCTATTTGGAGCAAAATAGGGAAATGGTCTGAGATGCCACAAGGGTCCACCCAAGTCCTGATTTTCTCCCCATCCATCAGCAGGGAATCGGAGACATAGAAACGATCCAATATTTTTGCCACATAATCCTCACCTGCTCTATTGTTGCTCCATGTAGGAGTAATTTTGATTGGTTCTACATCAACCAAGTCTGCCATTTCAAATTTATGTTTAAAAAACCCAGCTTGTGGGTCACTTCTTGTTGCTGTCCCCCATATCTCAGCTCTATTCAGAGTGAAATTTAGATCACCCCCTAGGATAAGATTCCCATGCTGCAGAAAGTTATTGGCAAATAGGGTATCCCAGTAATGAATTTTATTTTCATAAGGGCCATAAATGTTTACCAACACAAAATATTTCCCCAATTCCATAGAGAAGAGCTCCACTCCTATTCCTGATGTAAGAAAAGCAGATTTTATAAACCTGAAATTCCTCTTCTTCCACCCCAGAACAAGGCCACCTGATCTGCCCTTAGAGTCCAAAGAGAGGAATTCCCAGTCCTTTATAAGGGTGTGGAGAATGCTTTCCACTTTCACACCCACTCCCATAGTCTCTTGAAGAAATAGAATATCTGGAAGATGAAGTTGCATTAACCTCCTTAGTGCAGTCTTTTTTGAGGCGCTGCCCAGACCCCGAATATTTTGAGAGAGGATTAACATTATTTAACTGGTTCTGGGGTTTTGCCTGCTCTAAGTGCCCCTATTATTGATTTTTGTTTCCCTGTATTTACTTCCCTCAAAGCTTGATCCTTTGCCAGTTGAATGTTTGATTTCCTCCCTAAGGCTTGTGAGTTAACCACATCCAAGCTAAGTCCTCCTGCAATTTCTCCCTTCTCAAAGAAAGCTGTTGATTTGTGTGATCTGAGGAAATAATTGTGAGACCCCTTTAAGGACTCTCTGCCTTCAGAAGAAGATGAAAGTAGAGATGTGGACTTTGTTAATGAAGAAAATATTGGAATGCTGAGAGGCCCCTTATTACAAGGATGTTGGATATTCATATCTTCTTTCCAGATACCACTTCTCTTTGCAGAAACCTTTTGTTTATCAGACCCCGTAGACCTGTCCTGGAAGGGGGGTAATAGCTCTTCAACAAGGTTTGTTCTTAACTCAGAGTTATAATTTATAAAACTGGGAGAACTGCTGTGTAATTGGGTTGCCACCTGTGGTCTCAAGGAGGTATTTGCCTCTCTTGTGTTTGCCTGAACATGTGTTTCCTCCCTCTGATCTAAGATTGAGTCTCTTCTATCTCCTTTGTTCTGAGCATTGGAGAGATGGGGATCATCTTCAACATTGCTTATACCATTCTCCTGACCACCATTTTCATCTAACGGAGTTTGAATCCGACCTAAAAGTCTACTATTGAATCCCTCCAAGTGATTGTCTAAACCATCCACTCTCCCTCCAGGGTTGTGATTTTCTTTAAAACTCTTCCCCCCCTCCCTTTCTATGAATTTTAGTCCACATTTTGCTACTAAATGACCATAGACATGACATCTAGCACAACGGAAAGGTATCTTCACATAATCAAGAATTTGGTCATAATGCCACTTCCCAATTCTGATCTCAATTGTCTCCGATAGACCTTCCCGAAGGTCCATCTCCACTAGTATCCTTGCAATAGTTCGAGAGGAGCCACTCAGGCACCCTTGATCAATGTCCACACATGATCCTAGCTGGTTACCTATTTCCTTCAATATCCTACATGTCCACAACTCCAATGGTAAACCTGGTAACTTGACCCATATAGGCTGAATTGATTTGGACTCACTTCTTGGGTCAAAACAAGGGGACCACCATTTTAAAGACAGAGCATATGAGTTCCAAAACCATCTTCTCTGCAATATTTTATCTGCATCCTCTTTTGATCTGAATGAAAAAGCTAACCATCCTCTTACCAGAATATAGAAACTTGGAGAGTATCCTATTGCTGGACTCCATTCCCTTTCTACCCACTGAGCTAGAGTTTTTTTCGAGTATAATCTTCCATAGAATCGTCCTGTTAGAGTTTTTCCTTCCATTTCCAGAACCCTGTCCAGCAGAATATCCTCGCCTAGAACCAAATTTACTTTCTCCTTTTTAGTCTTAACACACTTTTTCTGCCTTTTATTGGTATTGTTTAGTTTGTTTGTAATTAGTGGTTCCTCCTCATTTTCCCTACCTGGACATTTTTTTCCTGCCATGATCCCTTCCAAGAGGCCGATATCTAGAAAAGGGTCGAACTTACCATCACCTATGTCCTGGGAGCTTTTCTTCGAGGAGACCTCCCAAGATCGGACTGCCATAAAGCTTGAATCACCATCGTACAGCTGAGAGAGGTTCTCTGTCCCATCTAGAGAACGGTCCTCATTTGAGTTACTTTTTGATCCCTGACTAAAGTTAGATTCAATTAAATGGCCATTCTCCCTCTGTGACTTCCACTTAGCTATTAGAAAATCATTTGCAGGGAAAATAGGAACATCATTCATTGGATCTGGGGAATAGTCCACCAATTCTGCCATATCCTCCATCATGCTAACCCTACCCTCAATCACTCCCGATCCTTGTAATCCTTAACAGTTCCTGGGCTTGGTATTTCCTCCAGATAAACCCTGATGTTTTTGCTACTTCCCCTCACCTGAATCTACGCATCAGAAGCTTTTTTAAACCAAAATGCAGGATTTCTAATTTTAAATCCTTAGCACCTGTTAGATCTCCTCAACCCCGACTCAGTAAAAATGGAGCCTGATTCAAACAGAAAATCTGCAAAGGAGTCTAAGAAAAAAATATCAGATAATGAAATATTTTGACCCCTTCTCAGTGGATACTAACATGCACAGTCTGGAATGCCACTTGAGCTGGCAGTCAGTTTGGATTTTGCTGGCTATATTAGAAACTGCTGAAAAAAATCTACTGCTTTGGATTCAAATCCAATTTTTATCATACCCCTCTCTCATCCCATTCTGTCCATCCATAACTACAGAAAAAATCCACTATTGCATGTTCAACTTACTGAAAAGTAACACCAACAAACTTGTCATCCATGAATGTAGACCCCCCACTATTGCCTAGGTTGATAGCTGCATCAAGTGTACAACCATAGGATGAGCTGCTCCATGAGTGTACTATAACAGTTCTACTCTCATAATTAGCTGAAGGGGGGACAAGAACACAATCATATCCAGCTCTAAATTCTACACTGTATTGTGTTGAGAACCCTGTATTTTGTTGGAGAACCCTGCTTGTGAGACATTGTTGTAAGATGATTTTCCCAAAAAGTGTATCCAACCAAGCTCCACTTTTAATTAATTGTTCATGGACCATAGAAAACTCCACCTAAGATTTCACATCCAAATCTCTGACGAGCATCCTCAGTGCTTTTGGAATTGACATGACATAGTCTCATCTCCTCGGTGCTTTTGGAAATTACATGAAATTGTCTCATCTGCTCCCACATTTCTTTCAGGATTTCTGTCAAACACTTGTCCTGCATACTCCACCTCACCACAATTCATAGACTTATCCACAAGTTTATTTCCAAGAGAGACTTTTGTCGACTAATTCTCACAAGGTAATAACTGGGCTCCCACCCCCAAGAATCAGACATCAATCCTGCCTTCAGTAGATTCAATTAGCCGGGCTGCTTCTGTCATGCGATTGCAGACTCTGTCATGCGCTCCTGAGCGTATTTTAAAGCTTCTGACGGAGAGCCCAGCCCTTAAGCAAAGAACTATATGTCCGGACCACAACCACTTCTATTGTCGAAATTGACTCACCAAGGTGTACAATTTTAGTGAAGAGGAAAATGCGCCAGCAGCCACACCGATGGATTTGCAGGCTAGGGCTTCGTGTGAGGCTAGGGTTACATATTCGGCGTCGAAATGTAGACAACGAAGAATTCTCTCTATCATTCTCTCTATCGAGCCGTTTTGTTGCTGCAGGCTCGCCCTTTCAGAAAAACTCAGATAATGGCCGCTTCAACCTTTTTCGTCTGCGCGGTCGTATTGATAGAGGCCGAGTTGAAATAGGCAAAGCATGCGCAGTGAAATCTTGGCCCTGCAAACTTTTCGGTTCTTCACTCCTTCATGTGCTATCTCCAGCCATGGCCAGTTATGTGAGCTACAAGAAAAACTTTCGATGTACCCCGGCCCTGTAGAAATTCTACACAGGGGGCCCCTTCAGGCTTTCCTCAGACGCGTTTCATTTTTAATATGTGAGTATATATCTTAAAAATGTTTTTTATACATTAAGAACAAGTAACTTTGTTCTCTTTAAAATTTCATAATATTATTTTTTATTTTTTATATATTTTTTTAATATTTAATTATGTGTAACTTTTATAATTAGATCGAAGATCACTTCTAGATCATCAAGCATATTCTCTCACAATAGATATTAACTTAAAAAGAAATTCCAATGCTTAAAAAAACATCATTGTACCCAAAAATATACAATTATTTAATAATTGTTAAATCTTAAATAAACTCATTCAGATTCAGAAATCAAGAGCCCCTTTCACGGGTCTTCTCGTTCTGAACGTACCCTTAAGACCATATTAAAGCCTTGGAGTTGAGTAGAAAAATCAAACAAAAACAGTAGTCGGCTCAAGTTTTTAATGTAAATCGACGCAAAACTTACGTTTGCCGCGCTGCACGTAATGACGATGTCGACGTCTCCGGCCTTCACGCCGGTCGTTTTCAGGACTTCGTCCACGGCCCCGAACATGACTTGGGTCGATTCTTCTCGTGCGGCTTCCAGGGTTTCAACCGGATTGTCTCCAAAGATGAACGGAGGAAAGCGACCCAAAAGATCGGTATTGTATAATCACTGACCCACTGATTTAGCACCAACATTGAAGTCATTCCTATCTCGGAAAGAAATCACAAGGGAACCCAAAAAGGAAAAGAAGTTTATGGGAAAACTATGACTGATATCCCGAAGGTTATAAGCTTTCTACCCGAGCAAAAACGTATATATAGTGATTCTAAAGCGCTATTCATTCTAAATGTCAAAAACGCTATTTATGGCCAGTGAAGACTTGGTTCTTGACAGCACAGCCGTGTTAATAACATGATTCGCACTATCGATTATAATAAAAGCAAAATTATCCATCTACCCATAGGACGACAACGAGAGGATTAAATGATTTCATGCGTAGTCAACGGCGTTTGCCTGCGCTCCATCTTTTGGGCGATGAAACAACGCTTGACTTCATGCTAAAGAAATGAAAAGGTCTACGCCTAGGAACTTGAATTCTTTAAGTTGCATCACTGAGTGGATAACCATCGTTTTCTTGAGATCGGTGGTTGTCCATCTCAAACTCTAATCTTTTTTAGAGTTATAATGGGAGAAAAAGCACACCCCTAAGAACTTGAATTCTGCAAGTTGCGTCACTTTAAGTGGATAACCATCGTTTTCTTGAGATCTATGGTGGTTGTCCATTTCAATATGCAATATTTTTAATCCTTTTGCCAACCTGCACTAAGATTGGGTAGAATGAGTAAGGATATATTTCATCGGTATATTCTATGTTCTTCTGCACTAAGATTGGGTAGAATGAGTCAAGGATATATTTCATCGGTATTCTATGTTGTTTTAGTAAATGAAGCTTCTATCAGGGTATTTATAACTTTCACAGGTTTTATGTAAGGAGACCCATCCCAAAGGAGACTCATCCCAATATTTATTCATCATATTGACAGAATGTTTGGGCAGAACATTCGTTAGGGAAATTAGAGTTTTGGAGGGAATAATAATAGTTACTAGAATTAAATTAATTACTCGCTTATAAAAAAATAATAATGAGAGGCTTCAAGATTTAAAATGATTTTAGGTTTACAAAATCGATTGGACAACTTATAAATAAAGAAAGTTTAAGGTCATTTTTTTCCATTGCTTACCTACAAAGAAGATAATGTTGGATAAATTGATATACAAGAAGACATCTCTTCCAATCACCTACCTAGGAATTTCACTTACAATTGGGAGGCAAAAAAAGAAGGAATGGACTTGGTTGTCAGAGAGTGAAAGCCAAAGTGGAAAAATAGATTAATAGGTGGCTTTCTATAAGAGGAAGGGTGACCCTCATAAAAACGGTCCTCAACACCATACCTATTTACGTTTCCTCAATGCTAGCTATTCCCAAGGTAGTTATTAAAGAATTAGATCAAATAAGTTATAGATTCCTTTAAAATGGAATCAAGGAAGAATGAAAATTGGCATTGATGAAATGGGACACCATGTTTACAAAAAAGGGAGGGAAGACTAGGAATTAGATTATTGTCAAGATTAACAAGGCACTGGTGGCTAAGTTATATTTGAGATTGCTAGAATCACTTGAGGAATTATGGGCTCAAATTTTGAGGGTCAAAAATGTAGAGAATAAAATCCTGATAGGGCTTATCTAATTTTTGCTTCCTAGTAGAGGATCTCCAATATTAATACGACTTAGAATAGGAGAGGATATGATCAAGGAATATTGTTCTAGATTATCCATAATGGATAGAAAGCTAACTTTTGGACAAATTTGTGGGATGATCATCCTCCTCTAATAACTCAATTCCTCACTTGAAGACCGTTGATGGAGAATATTCATAGAAACAATTGGGTTAAGGTAGTCAAATTTTGTAAATCTCGAAGCAATAGCTGGGAGGTAAGATGGAAATGGATCCCAATAGAGGAGTGGCCAATCCAAATCACAAAGGATCCGATAAAATAAATCTATAGGACCATCTATATGAGATCACTTTTATGGTCTCAAGAGAAGGATACTCTTGTTTGGGGAAGGAAAATTCAAAGTGAATATACACTTTCCACTTAATACTTGGCCCTCTATTAGAGTACCTCAATCTCCTTAAGTACTATATTCACACAATTGTAGGCACAAAATATTTGGCCAAAAGTTAAATTCTTCATTTGGTTTCTCCTTCATAGAAGGGTGCTAATAGGGTACCAATTGATGAAAAGAGAGATGCGTGGACCTTTCAGATGTGAGATGTGTTAGGAGAATGTGGAAGCAATCTCTCACATTTTTATAGAATGACCCATCAATCAAGCTATGAAAATAGATGGTAGCTTTGTTAGGCATCTACTGGTCTGAGATATCTTCTATAAAACAACTTTGGAGGGAATGTCCTAAACGGTAGAAAATGGACCAATCCAATTAGCAAAATTTTTGGGTGGGGACGACTCTCCTTTTGTGAAATTTGTGCAAGAAGAGAAATAATTGTTTCTTCAACCAAGAATATAGAGACAAACACTTTGTGTAACAAAGGATCACAACCAATATGAGGGAGTCAATCCAATACTTGTTAAAAGAACCCCATAATCCTAACCAAAAGTGGATTCAGATAGTATCTAGATTACAAGTGTCTTGAACAATGATCACGTCAAAAAGGGTAATCATAAATCATGCACAAATTAGAACTAGGAGTTGGAAAGCTCCTCCAGAGGGACTAGTTAAGATTAATATGGATATTTCCTCAAAGAAAATCTAGTAAGAGTGAGTACAAAGGGAATAAGTTGTCACTCGAGTGGTTCCCCTACTTCTATCTTCGCAAAAAACCTTGGTATCTTACCGAATAATCCGGATGAGGGACAGGCCATCTTAAGGGGATTACAAGAGGCTATAAATATGGGTTCAAAGAAACTTTAGGTGGAATTAGACTCCCAAATTATGATTAACTACCTAAAAGGACCAAGCAAGCAAAAGAATACAGATTGGAGAATATAGAGAATACATGAACAAATACAAATGATCAAATAGTGCTTTGAGATAATGAAGTTCATACACATATTTAAAAATGAGAACAAGGTGGTAGATATAATGGTTAACTAGGCTCTTGGTAAAGGATAATTCACTTGCTATGGATATGCTCCTAGATGGTGGCCTCAATGAACTAGAGAAGCTATTTTTTCCATTCTTACCATTGATGATAGTATTGTTGGTTGTATCTAGATTTATATATCCTTGTTTTACATTTTTTTTACTTAAATTGTTATAGTAGATTAAATTTTAAAATAATAGTACCACATTTTCCATTAGAACTTGGCTTAAAAACCATTTAATCCTAGAAAAATGAGAGATATAATCTAATTTTCAACTCATTTAATTTATTAAAAAAAAACTGTGTGAAAGAGGAAATACACCGTAACAATTGAAAATAGACAAAAAATTATTTTAAATAGATTTGATATTGATAAATTGTGTCTTTTACAAATTGACCTTTTCGATTACAGTCAACCTTCCAAAACAGAGGATTTTCTTTTACAAGTAATATCTATGATGTTGCAAGTTATCTCCTCAATCACACAACAAGTTGTGGGTGTTGTAAAATGGAATACTTGATATTATTGAATGAAAGGATCCTTGCTTAAATAGCAAAGGCATACAATATGATCCATTGGATCATAACCAACTGAGTTAATCTCAACCACACAAATTATCCTAGTAACAACTTAGGATATAAAATATATTCTAACACCCTCGTTAAGTGGTACTAGGATATACTAATACCCCCTTAAGTGATACTAGGATGTAGCAAAAAACAAAAAAACTAAACAAGTGGTATATCCACAAGTATGAGTCCCAACAACAAGGCCTGATAAGGTACTCATGTACAATATATGCATAAGAAAAATTTGTTGAAGATATGAAGAAAAAACCACCTGCCAAAATAGAAGAAGAAGAAGGAAGATGTTCATGGAGTATGGAGAGGAAGGAAGATGTTCTCTTTAACCTCCCTTAGGGCAACTTCCATCAAGAATATTACAAAGGATCCATTAGATGTCTCAAAAAAGTAGAGACTCGTCATCGAAAGAATGAAACCATACTCCCAGACTGGTGCTTGTGACACAAATCAAGGCTTTGAGCCATGAAAAAAAGGTCACTAAATAAAAACCCCTTGAAACCAAAGTGTCTCAAAAAAAGCTGTGAAGATAGTGTGAAAAGAACCACAAGAATCGCAAGGGATGTCCAAATCGAATCCATAAGTATAAGTAGTGGTTTCCACCTATATGAACACAATGGGTTGATAACAAGGTCCAAAAAGAGTGGAAAAACAACTTACTTCAAGAAAATTTGAAAAATAAAGGGCACCAATGTAGCTCTCGAACATGTCCTTATGGTGACCTCCTCATCCTACTAGAATGCATGGATAACCAACCGCTGCAACCACTAGGTGATATAGAGGAGATTACTAGATATAAGGATCACTTACAAAGTTATGGGAGTGTCGGTTCAACCGAGATTGCACTCGATGATACAATAATCTTCGATCCACAAAAAAAAGTATGGAAAAATAGTTTCAAAATTGAAAATAGAAACCTCCATTGTGTTCATCTTAGAAAAATATTTTTGACTACTATAAATACCCCTATATTGGGATTCAATGAGACCTTTAACTACAGGAAACTCAAAAAAACTTTTCCTTTTCATCACAAAAGAATATTCCAAAAAAAATTGCATGGTTTTAAAATATCTCTCGCAGGAGAAAACAACTAGGCCACTTTTTTTTAATACAATAATAACTCCAAAAAAGCTTAAAATTATAGCCAATTTTGGCCCATTGTGTTGACTATTAATAAAGTTACACCAAAAAAAAACTTATTTAGATGCAGACAAGACCCCAAAGCAAAAAATAAATAGATTGCCATGACGCGACGATCGCCTCGAGCACCATGCGCTTATGTTGTATTATCACACAAAATGGGAAAAAAAATGCATCCCATTAAGAACCATTGGTCCTCATGATCATGTCCAACGACTACCAAATTAACTACTATTTGCAAACTTTTCCTGGTGGCATTTCTGAAGCCATGTATCACTTCAATATCTATCCTCTTATACACAGGAACTCATGCATAGTTAGAAAACTTAGGATAGCACTACCATGACTGCACTACCAGAAAACTCATTGGTGCCTTGTCTCGATTGCCATGACTACCATGCAAACATCATCCCTCCTATAACTGCACCAGAGGAAAATAGCAGGGCGTTCAATACGGAAGACTGCTCCTCCATCACAACAAACGGGTGTGCACCATTGAACGACGGTTGTGGCATTCTGACGATGGGCGAGGGCAGCCATAGAGAGCGCGGGGATGACGAGATCAAGGGCTGCTCTAGCGAAAAACCATCCTTGTTTTATAGGTTCAATGGCATCGCCTAGGAGATGCCTTAGAGGCAATATCATAGGCAATAAAATACCATATTACATTCTATTACAATAAAATACCTTATTATAGGCAATATGGTAGGTAGAAATCTAGGTTGAAAAATAAAATTTGTAGTGCCATTTGATTGAGAGTGGACCGACTTGTCCTCGTGTGGCAAACCAAAAAATGGCATTATAGAAACTGACTACGGCGATCAAAACAGGCAGTTGCGTGTCGCCATTGGCACCGCTCATGGATTGACCCGCAACAGTTAGTCTAAACGTCACTATCCTAGCCACTTATCAAATCTGCTACGAATTGTTGCTCCTAAAGTACCTCCTCAAACGGTTCCCAAGGGCGATCAGAATAGGAATGTCTTCACCAAATATGAATAGCTCAACAAAAAAAATCGTCGAAGGTGCAACACGTAATCACAATTACAAAAAAAACATGTGCAAGCCATATTGGACCTGCACATGCGCGTCATAATTTTAATCTGCAATTGCACACAGATCTGCCATCGATATATGACAACTCCATGGCTATTGAACATTGTTGCTACCAGCCACAAACATAATGGCTACACCAAATAATCCTAGAAACCAGATCCGTAATAGAAAACTAAAAAACCTAAAATGACCTCCCAAAATTTTAACCATCTGGTTTTTGATCCATCAAAATATGAAAAGCATACTCCCTCGGTAAAAAAATGGAGGAAAAAAATTAGGGAAAAAAATGAAGGGGGGATTTCCATGAGGGAAATCCCCCCATGAGGAAAAGCTCCTTAGGCTCACAATGCAGGGAAAGCCTGCTCTGATGCCATTATGGAAAATGTAATACTTGATATTATTGAATGAAAGGAACCTTGCTTAAACAGCAAAGGTATACAATCTGATCCATTAGATCATAACCAACTGAGCTAATCTTAGCCACACAGATTATCCTAGTAACAACCTAGGATATAAAATATATTCTAATATTGGGAGGGTTAAGAAGATGCATTGTTTGACCTCCCAAGATTCCATGAATATCCAATACTTGCACACAAGCTCACAATGACAACATCAATAGCATATGTGGGGCCTTTCGAGATGAGGCCCAAAATCATGAAAGAAGATTACAAAAAGTGACTAAAATATTACAAAATCTTACAAAATCAAATGCAAAAGTTACAAAAATATATGAAATACTTAAAAAACCTACAAAGTACCTAATTTAACTTTATGTGTAGTATTTTATTGGTCTAGAGTTTTTTTTTTCCTCTAAGCTTAACCACCCAAGGTGATTGGATCTCTAGGTAACTACCATGTACAATTGTGCTTCTAGGTAACTGCCCTAGGTGGTTGAGACTTTGGGTAACCACCTTGTGTAGTTGTGCTACTGCTTAACCACCCTGGATGGTTGAGACTATTTTTTGGTATAGGATTTTTATCTTGGATCTTATCCTTCCTAGATTTGTTTTAGGGTCTTTGTTGCAGATTTAGTGCACTGTTGGATATTGGCTATGGGTGTGGCTACAAAAATAATATTAGTCAACAATACCAAGAACCTACATGGTTGATGCCTTTGAGCTCTCTATATGGTAGGCTTGCAACCACAATGTTAAACACATACACAATAAAATCAAATTAAATTTGAGCAGAGTTTTATTATATTTTTGTGCACACATGAGAAATGAAATGGGGACCTATTTGTAAAGTCTCCCATGGGTGGAGAAGAGTTATGAGGATGGAAGAGAGTGGGTGACAAATGGCATGGGTGCGTAAGAGAGGAATATTAGGGATTCCTCACTTGGGTGGACAAATGTGCAACTTTCCTTGTTGGGCTTATGATGTCCTATGACACCTTATGGCGTACCATAACACCTCATGACATGCCATGATGCATTATGATGCACTTAACTAATGCTCTCTTTATGGAGAGATTCCTCACCCACTAAATTGGTATTTTTCATCAATGTGCCTGGGTGGAGGAAATCCTCACCCAAATGCATTGAATGTTCTTGGAAAGTGGAGGAAATAGAGGAAATAAATGCTAACTGAACTTAATATGACTTGAAGTTAGAAATAGTAGGATGGTCTCATGATGATAGATGCTAAGCGTAGGAAGGGGCTAAAGTGGGTCAAGTGGGCTAGAATAGCCAATATCAATAATTTATAAGGTTGCAACACATTAATTAAAAAAAATTGCACTCATATTTAAATATTTATATTAACCATTACAAATGTGACACTTTTTAGGATTCTATAGATGCCCCTTTTTGAACCACGTTATGTGAAAATACAATATGGTGCAAAAATTGATGGCATCGACTTTCAAATTGATAATGGACAAAGGAAATAATTGGTGACTGAAGAAGGTGACTTTTGCTTTGAGGAAGGTGACACTAGATTACCTCAAATCAAGAACAATGTAAGATACCCCAGTTATATAAGCAACAAATATCCTTGAATATTTTCCTTTGATGAATTGATGATATCGATATGATTAGTATTTTGAGTCTTGAAATCAAGGTAAGCCCATTGTTTAATGCAAGTGTGAAATAGCGAGCAATGGCAGCATTCACAATTCTAAAATGATATTTCCTTCTCTACACATTCATGTACGACCATGCCTTACCATTTACTACGATAACATCCCCAAAGTACTCTAGCTGCATAAACCACAAAATTACCATTGCAGTGATTCACAGATACTACTTACATGCATATGCACATCCAAAACACAAAAATTGCAGTGCATTATCTCATAAATGCTTTCAGCATCATAATAATAAAAGAGAGACAGACACTGTATATGTACACATCCCAAATCCAAAAATCAAACCAGAACATTTGACACGGGCTCTGAGGAAAGTCGAAACTGTCCAACACCATTACGTGAGAGAGGAATAGAATAAAGATACTGTTTTGCTCTATCGTGAGGTGAAAAGATAGAATCCTATTTTTTCTAAGGAAATCTTTATAAACTCTAAAATTCAAAGGCACTAACAGGTGTTCTGTCACTATCAAACCCAAAAATATTAGGTAGATATTCTATCGCTATCAACCTACCTATATTTTTTTGGTTAAGAGATACTAATTATTAGATAAAGGTAGGAAGACCTATATCTTTTGGTGAAGAGATACTAATTATTAGAGAAGGTTAGGCAAACTATTATAATTTTAAACGTCTATTTTTAAATGTAGGTAAAATAGTTTTTATTTTAAATGTAGGTAAAATAGTTTTTAATGTGTATTACTATTTAAAGTATAGAATAATTATTTTAGATTTAAAATACTTTAGTTTGTTAAATGAAACAAAAATTAATTATACCAATAAACATTTGGCCGTTACTAGACCTATCCCTTTTAATAAAGAGATACTAATATTAAATAACTTTAGGGGCTTTCAAGTGTAGAATATCCATTTCACATATAATATTAAGTTAGGAGAAATAGTTTTTAATACATATTACTAAGATTTATATTTAAAATATAAAATTATCATTTAAAAAAAACTATAAGTTATATAAAACGATTTATCACATTTGATATGTAAATCCTGGGCTTCTTCAGATCTTGTGAGTGTGGGGTCCTTTAGTGTGGGTCTTTAGCAAAATTCGATGTTGGATTTTGTTTTTCTTGGGATGGGGAGGGTTGGAGTCTCCTCTTTTTTTCAAGTTTTGAATGGTTTTGGGAGAAGGTTATGTGGGCCTTCTCTCAATATCTCTTTGCTACTTTATTGAAGTATTTTGGCTAGTGCAATGCAGGATTCTCTCGCCAGTTTCATTTTAGTCCCAGATACCTAGCTCTTGGTGATTTCTTGCTACAATTTTGGTGTTCAATAGCCAAGTTTTAGAATTTTAGTTTCCAAATTGGTCCCAGTTCTTTATTCTCCGATTTGGGAATTTGGGATTCAATCTTGTTTCTTTCTAGTTCCAATTGTAGGATTTGTGTGCCTCCTATTGGAGGTCATAGTTTTCAAAGTTAGGGTTCTTGTTTTGGGTAAGAAGATCTTTAATCTGATTTTTTATTCAAGTTTGAGTGCCCTTGGTCCCAAAATATCTACTTTTAATTTTGGTAAAGAAGGTTTTAAATTGGATTGCCTACTATAGTTTGTGTGCCTGTTGTTGAAGGACTGTATTTGTGGATGCAGGGTTCTTTATGGACAGGAAGTTCTTTAATTTTTTTATTCAAATTCAAGCATTCTTGGTTCCAGATCATTGCTTCCAATTTTAGGCGAGAAATATTTGATTTTGAATTCCAACTGCAGGTTGGTTACACACTGCTGGAGATTAGAGTTTCCTGAAACAGGGTTCCTGTTGGGCATGAATATTTTTATTTTGATTTTTTATTCAAATTTGAGCACTATTGTTTGGGTAGGATATTTTTAAATTTGATTTTTGAATCAAATCTTAGCGCTCTTGGTTCTATTTGGGTGGGAACTAAATTTTCTCACCTCTTTGTTTTGTCCATCCTTGTGTTTAGCAAGATCTGGGTTTCTAAATCTCTTGGTTTTCTTGAATCCCTTAGATCTTAATTTTTCTTGAAATTTGGCATTGTTTCCTCATAGAGGTTCTATTCCTTTTGTGATCAACTTTGATGCTCATTAAATACTTTTGTGACTTTGTAAAGGTTTGATTACCTTTCCAAAACCTTTTTATAAAAGGTTCGAGACCTCGTCAAAACCTCTTCTTAATACCTTATTAAAAAAAACTATGTAATATTAATACATTATCATTTTAATTAATTTAAGCAAGTATTATATAGTTTAATCTTTATAATATTAATAAATACTATTCACCCATACCAATCTTATATTAAACATGCATTATATAAATTAGAACATGTATTCATCTATAATAATTTTAATTAATTAATGAATAATGATTTGATCTAAATATTATGATTTAATCTTTACGAAAAGAATAAACCGTTCATCCATTGTCAATCTCATATTATGTACATGCATTATTAAAGTGACAACATGGATAAAAATTATTATTAGATTTAAGAAATACGTGGAATAAACACATCCTCCACACTTTATCCACCATTACAAATATGTATTCATATAAATTTATTCTTATCAAGGTCTTTTCAAGTCTTGCATTTTTATCGTCTTTCATGTAGCTTATACCATTTTTCAAAGATTTATATAAACAATGGTGAGAAAGAAGCTTAAGTATGGGTTTTATATTGCCTTTGTTAATTCATGTTTTATGCAAATATCATCTTAACACTTTATCTTAATAAAAAATATTTTTGATGTCAGTGTCATTTGTTCTGTTGATTTTTTAATATTTTTGATGTCACTGTCATTTGTTGTGTTGATTTTTTAAATATTGGTTATATTAATTACCAATAAATCCACACCACATATTTTATCGGCAAGATTGAGGTTCAGGATTAGAGCGACCTAAGCTGGATACCAAAAATATTCCAACGCTGGCTACCAAAAATATTTTTTGGTTAGCTTGAGAGGTACATTCGAATGGGACAAGCCCCGGAAAGTCTTAGTCCCAAAGGATACGAGGAATGGTTTTCCTTAACAAAGATTTTGTTTGCCTTTGTAACGGGAGGTCTACTGTTCAAACATCTGCTATGCAAAGGACACAAAAAAATCTGTTGTGGCTTCCTTCTAGATAGTGGTATACCCTGATGGAGTCGGCCACTTAAGAGTGGCTCTTGAGGTTTCTTTTTAATCTAAAAGTTTTGTCCACAAGAGACTGGTGGATTGGTAGTTGTCTGTCTAGCTAGGCACTTACCAAAAAGAGACCTAAATTCAAACCTTTGAAACCTTGGGAGCATGACTAATACAAAAGTAATAATCTAATCTAAATCCTTGTGTGTTGATTATATAAATTTTTGACACTAACCAAATAAAAAAATTATTACAATAAAATATATTATTTTATTTATCACATTTAAAAGTGTTTTGATTAAAAAAAAAAAAAATCTGTCTAAACAATTAATGGTATGTCGCCCTCCATAACGGTGGCCCCAGTTATTACTTTTAAAATAATAAATGGACGAAAGAAAATCCGAATTTTTTAATCAGGGCAAAGGTGAGAAGAACATATGCAAATTTAGTTCTTCTTCTCTATGTATTAAGATACTGCATGGAAGATCGTCACATTTCTTTGTTTTTACACGAAAAAATCAACTCCGTTTTTCATAAAATATGAGTTGCTGCACCATTAACACAACAGATTCATCCTAGGTAGTCGCCGAAAGCATAACCAGGGATAACTTATCTAGTAGGCGCTTTTTAATCTTAACTTATAATAAAGAAATGAAATTAACTGACCTTAGAATAAGAGGCATGCCCATCTCCTTTGCATGCATATTGGACGGTGGAAAAAAATTATGAAAAAGTTGTTTCTTGTAATTTTTTTAAATATTTTTTATATATAATTATATACAAGTCATATCCTTATGAAGGAACTACATTTTTACCCGTCTGTACAATCAGGACAAAATAGAGTAGAATCTCTACGTATAAAACAAGGCAGAATAGAACGTGTATTAAAAACAAAAATGAAGACTGCTGCTGATCGTATACTGTTATTCATTGCCCTTAATGCCGACTGCCACTGCGGCTGCCAGAGTCGTTAGCCTCGCTGTATCTTTCTTTAAATGTGGATCTTTCCCTTAATGCAACCAACGAATTTTTTTTTAAATTCTCAATTCAGATACCCGTATCACCCATAAACGGTTTAAAATTCACAATTCAAACACCCATATCAACCATAAATGGTTTCATCACATTTTAAAATTCAAATATTGCAATGGCATATCTATTTGTGTAAAGTAGTCTCACCCAATTTTCTTAAATACTGGACAGTTGGACAGTCGGATAATAACTACGATACCCATCCTAAACCACTTATAATCTCTACACAGGTCAAACATAACCAGCGGTCATAAAGGTAATGAGAAGGAGCCGTATTAAAAAGAAAGAAACATTGCAACTAGCGAAACATTCAAGATCACCACGTGCAGTCTCCAACCTGGTCTATCTTTTTAAATATTAGTCACATGCTCAGTCTGTCTTCACCCAGGCAAGTTTGTTGCTCCTTGGAAGCGAAATTGTTCGTCCCTCACTACTACTACATCAAAGGCCCGCAAAAACTCATGTTTATGACTATGTCGTTATTGAAAAATGAACTTGCTTGCAGGATTAACCGAATGAAAATTTTGAAAAGGAAAATGGGAAAAAAACATTTAAAACATTTTGTGACGTTTATTGAGAAGCTTGCCATTACTAATGTAATTAATTTTAGTATTTAAACCAAGAACTAAAAAACGGGGTTACCGAAAAACGGCTTTATCCTGCTCTTAAGTTGATGGGGTGAGTATGCATATAATTGAAGGAGCAGATGTCGAAAAGTATACAGTGTATTTTTTGATGAAACAGCTGCTGAAGCTGCCGATCTTTGTATACAGATACAGTATCTTTGTGTAGTTCGTCTTATAATTATCATATTATAATCATTTTAAACTTTTTTAAACTGTTTCCGTTGCAGTCCGTCCCTATAATTATAACCACCATATCATAAACTGTCACACAGATCTTCGCCACAATCATTTTAAACCATAATCATTTTAAACCTTTAACCACAATCATTTAAAACATATGGAAACGGTGGAAACCATTGCACAATCCGCTCCTATAACCACCAGACATAATCATTTTAGAATATCGTGGAAACCGTCACACAGTTCTTTGTAAAGTTCGCCCTTATAACCACCATGCCATGATTATTTTAATATCGTGAAAACCGTCACACGGATTTCATCCTCAAAGCACTATGAAAGGAACAAGTGTTCAATCCGACGAGGTGGGAGATTTGATCCTTGGACCTCTGTCCCTTATAAGATTTGGTTGAACCAATTAATCTACACCTCTAATCTAATTTAGTAATGAAAAACCAATGCCTAATTTCATAACTTATTTAAAAGATGTATGTTGTTAGTCTTTTTCATAACCTTCTAAAAGGATGTATGTTGTTAGTCGTACAAAACGTGTGTACGGATGCAATTGTAACTGTTTTTGTGATGCTTGAAAGGTCTCAGGATTTAATCTGGTGCTGGGTGAAATTCTAGCGACCGCTCAGACCTTAAAACACACGTCCCAATTCTTTTCATGCAACACGTTCTATGATTCATGTTTCGTTTGTCAGATGATAACTTAATGGCGAAGTGTGAGCCTGCGTCTGAAAAATTGTCTAAAAACATGGGGACGAAACTTCTAATTCAATTTGCTAAGCATTTGGTTTTGTATTCCTCTTGATATGGATTGAAATCTGTGAGGGTGAAGTCAAGGTTCTATTCCATCACCCAAAAGACACGATGCAGGCCATCTACGTTCTTTGAGGAGTTAGCAATCCCTGAAACACAAAGCGGATATGAATTTGGGACTGTTAGTTAAAGTTTAAAGAACAAAGGATACAGAGATTCTGAACAGATAAAAAATAGAAAATAGATAAAAAATAGAAAATATTTTAAATCTTGTTAAGAAAGGCAAGATATCAAAAAATGAATTTGTATAAGCTAATCATTTTTTTAAATAAAATTTTTAGCTTTGTATAACTCTTATTAATAAAAATTATAACAATTTATGAAATTATAATTATCGTAAATATATATAAAAATAATAAAATTGTTTGATTGCTTTCATAAACTACTACACGAAATACAACTTATTTATAAATTTCATGATTTGTTCATGTCCAAGTCAGAATGCTTTTAGAAAGGTAATTTCGGATATCTTTATATCCAACTATGTAATTTTGGATATCTTTATATCCAATTATCTAATTATCTTTATATTCAATTATGCAATTTTGAATATTTTTATATTCAATTATTTAATTTTGGTCAGGTTTATATGTAATTTATTTATAAATATTTTTATTTTTTAATATAATAAGGATTAGAAATTTATTCATTTTGAGATAAATATAAAATAGAACATTCATGGATTGATGGTAATTTTATTTGTTGTGCATGTGTTATACAATATTAACTACTTCCAACAATCTCCTCTTTAATGCATACAACAATGATGTCTATAATTTATCTCATCCTTTCAAATTGATCAAGAGATATGCTTTTGTCAATATATCAACAATTTGTTCATTAGACTTGTAATGCTTCAACTTAATTTGTCTAGATTGCACCAAATCATGAATAAAGTGATACTTGGTATCAATATGTTTAGTTTTATCATGGAACACAAGATTTTTAGTCATGGAAATGGTGTTGGTATTATCACATAATAATATTGTAGGGTCACTTTACTTCTATTGCAAATATTCAAGAATTCTTCTCATCCAAATTACTTGGCAACCAACTAATATAGTTACACTTCAAACTCTAGGAAATAGGATAAGAGTCCAACATAAAAATATATTTAGATGTACTCTTTCTATCATCAATAGCTCCTACCCAGTCATTTTTTGTGTATCCACACAACTTATATTCATTGGATCCAGTATAAAAAAATAAAAAGAATTGTTGTTCCACTCACATACCTTAAGATGTGCTTTGTTGACCTCCAATGAGTTTCATGTGGATCTTCCATGAATCTTGATGTCAAATTCATTGCATACATAATATCTTTGCCAAGTTGTAGTAAGATACATTAAACTTCCAATCAAGTTTCTACAAACAGTAGCATTGATCGTAGGGTTGTCATCATATATGCTCAGCTTTTTACCAAGTGTCAATGGTGTCACAAAAGGCTTGCAGTTCTCCATGTTGAACATGACAAGTAAATCAGCAACATGCTTTCCTTAAGAGTGGGAAAAATTATCACCATTTTGACTAACTTTGAAACCAAAGAAGCAGTTCAGCTTTTCCATATCAGATAATTCAAACTCTTTCCATTTGAGCTTGGAATTCTTCCATAAACTTCTTGCAATTGACTATGTAAACAAGATCATCAAAATACAAAGAAACTATGATAATTCTATTTTGAACAATTTTTACATATAATGTAGGCTCTAAAATTATCCATTTAACTTCTTCAAGAGATAAGAATCTATTTGTGTATACCACGCTTATGGGGCTTGCTTCAAGCCATATAACATTTTCAACTTATAGACAAGATGATCATTTCCCTTAGCTTCATAGCCAAGTGGTTGCTCTATATAAACTTCCTCATTTAAAATACCATTTAAGAAAGTGGATTTAACATCCATTTAGAAAATATCCCACTTGTGTTGTGTCGGGCTGCAATTGCAATAATAATCCTAATTGTATCAAGCCTAGCCATAGGAGCAAATGTTTCATCATAATCAACTTCATGAGTTTGTGCAAAACCTTTGGTAACTAGTCTTGCCTTGTGCCTCTTAATAGAACCATTTGTATTATGTTTTAATTTGTAAACCCATTTTACTGTAATAACATGCTTATTCTTGGGTAACTCTACCAAGTTCTTGGGAGCCTTGGTGTCTACACAGTGAAGGATGGATATGATAAGATCCTTCCAAGACCTCCTCCTCATGCATATAAGGTTGAGGATTGGAGAAATATTTGACAGTCCAAGGGTTGTCAGAAAGTAAACTTTTTTGCCTAGAAGTTCATGCATAATGAAATTCTTACTTTTTATAATCTCATACGTAGGGGAATCATTGGTCCATCTCAATGTGTTTTATGCTACAAGAGTGAGGAAACATCTGACCACTTGATGTTTGAGTGCCCATTCATGCACCAGATCTAGGAGAGATGGTTTTTATCTTATAAAATTTGAGTTAATAGTGATTTGAATCGGATTAATATTTGAGAAATATGGAAGAGGGGTAGATTTAAATATAAAGATCTTTGTATCGGTTTTTTTTAAACGAAAAACACCTTGCGGGGCTGCCTTGGTTTGAGATACCACGACCAAGGGGTTCTACACCATCAAAGTCACCCGAGAGTCGTGCCCGGCCCTGCCCACACCAACATTATCAATTGGATTTTGGGTACCCAATTCAACTTTTTGGTAGGGTGGAGATTTGAACCTGGGACCTCCCATGGAGGATTACCCTCTCCTCTCCAACTCACCTACAACACTTGGATTGATCTTTGTATCGGTTGGGAGCTTGGATTAAACTTCATTTGGTGGTAAGTGTGGTTGGAGAGAAATGGCAAAAATTTTAGAGAAACATTTTCATCTTTAGATGGAGTTTGGCAAGTCATTTGGAGCAAAGTCACAAAAATTGTGGTAGTATATGCTAAAGAGGAAACTCGGGTTGTTATAGGGACAATGGAGAAGGAAGTTGAAGTGCAAGAGGGGTAGAACAAAGCTAGTTGGAAACCACCCACAAAGTTTGGATTAAAATTAATACTGATGGAGCTGCAAAAGGTAATCCAGGTAGAGCTAGAATTGGAGTTGTTTACGGAAATCATATTGGGATAGTGCTCTATTGGAAACTGTAAGGCCTAGGAAGGGCCACAAACAATGAAGCGAAATCCTTAGCTATCAAATGTACTTTATTATGGCATTAAAACAAGGTTATAGGAGGATAATCTTAGAACATATTCTCAAATAATGGTCGGAGCTCTAGATTGCATGAGGAAATTTTGAAGACATGGAGGTTGAGGATTCTTGTCACTCAAATTAAGGAATTGTGGAGGGAATTAGATGATGTGATTCCATTTTATGTGAGTAGAGATCTAAATAAAGTGGCAAACTTCTTGGCTAAAATGGGTACTGATAAGGAGGTAGGGGTTCAGTGACATAGTGACATGGCTATTGAGGATGAGAGGATTAGGCAGGTTGGTGAGCAAATCCAGTGTGCTAATTTGGACAAAAATTGTAGAAATATGGTTTAGGAGTTTTGTGCTCCATTGTCGATCTTCTTTTACAGTTGTAAACAGGTGAACAGCCATTGTAGAAATATGGTTTAGGATATTTGGCTCCAATGCAAATCTTGTTTTTACTATTGTAAACATGTTCTCTCTTTGACTAAGGCTGGGAGAAGTCTCATCCCAACTTGTAAATGATATTTTTTTTAATAAAAGTTTTTCAAATTATTTTTCAAAAAAAACTCTACCAAGTTCCAAGTATTATTTGTTTCAATGGTAGCAATCTCTTCATTCATTGCATCAACCTATTTGGGTTTGCTTACCACTTCTTCAAATATTATAGGCTCATATTGAATGTTCCCAATCAACACAAAGTTAACAAGTTTATTTTCATTAGAAGTAGCTTGATATGTATAAAAAAATCTTCTTACCTTCCTAGGAGAACTTGTGCTTGAATCTGAATCTAAATTTACACTTGAATTTAGTGGTGAAGAGGAGGATGAAGTTGGTCTTGAGATGGATGAAGTTAGGCTTGAACTCCTACTTGAAGAGGTTGAAGGATGACTCACTTGTTCATTGACTTCATCATATGGTACTAACTTTATTGTTGTTGAAACTTGTTGCCATATTTTTCATCTTCATGCCAAACTCCACCTTCATCAAACTTAACATCATGATCGATTAACACTTTCTTGGTGACTAGATTATATAGTTTAAACCCTTTATTCTCTTCACTGTATCCAACAAGGATATATTTCTCACTTTTAAACTTCTTCCTCCTTTTTTTGGAACATGTGCATATTCAATTTTTTATTCTTTATGCCAAACTCCACCTTCATTACACTTAACATCATGATTGATTAGCACTTTCTTGATGACCGAATTATACAACTTATGCCCTTTAGTCTCTTCATTGTATCCAACAAAGATACATTTCTTGTTCTTGTTTTTAAGCTTCTTCCTCTTTTCTTTTGGAATATGTGCATATGTAATGCATCCAAAAATTCTAAGATGAGCAACACATGGGATTCTTCCATTCCAAGTTTCATATTCTTCACACTCTTTGTAGGACTTATATTCTAGTATAAACAGTGGTAGCTACAACTTTTGTCCAAATTTCATTTTGTAGATTTTTTACTTTCATCATGCTTCTAGCCAACTCCATTATGGTTCTATTTTTGTACTCTGCAATACCATTATGATGAGGCATGTATCCTTAAGTTAACTACTACCACTTAAATCCATTCTCTTTGAAAAACTTGCTAAATTCATGAGAGATAAATTTCCTCGTCTATCTGAGTGTAAAACCTTCAAATAAATAGCACTCTCTTTTCCTACAAAAGACTTAAAATTCTTGAAAATAAAAAATGCTTCTAATTTTTCTTTAAGAAATTACACCTAAGTATGCCTAGTAAAATCATCAATAAAGGTAATGAAGCATACTCTTACCAATTTATTGAGTGGATATTGGTCCACATATGTCTGAGTGTACCAACTCAAGTGGTGCTTGTGCTCTCCATGATGTAGCTACTAGAAATGACTTTCTATGTTGCTTGCCTAGAATGCACCCTTCACAAACTTCATCTTTGGGATGAATCATTGGTAAACCTTTTACCATTGTTTTTTCCACAATAATTTCAAATCACTAAAACTTAGTTTCCCAAATCTTAGATTCCATGACCAAGATTCATCATCTAGAGTAGCTTTCAAAATTTTAGCATTACTGCCAAGAAGAGTTAATCTAAACATGCAATTCTTGGACATTGACATTTCTACTACAACTTCTTTGTTGCCATATTTATCATAGGTAGTGCATTTTTTCTCCTTTATAACATTGAAATAACCCTTTTCAATTAGCTACCTTGCATTAAGCAAATTATGTTTCAGCCTAGGTACATAGCACACATCATGTATGATCTTCTCTCCACACTTTATATGGATATCAATGCTTCCTTTTCCCATATTAGGGATCACATTATCATTGTCAAGTTTTACTCAACTCTTTATTTATTCATCCAACTTAGTAAACATTTGTTTCTCACCTGTCATATGATTATTACAACCATTATCTAAATATCAAGCATTATTTGTACATTTTTTAGCCATATTACAAGAGAAAAACATGAAATCGGGCTCTTCATTTTTCTCTATGAAGTTAACTCTTTGCTTATTCAAGTTTGTCTTCTTATTCCAATAGTGGTCTTCATCATGCTCATTCCTTTTACAATAATTACAACAAAATTATTGAAATTTATATTACCTTGAGCATATGAGTTGAATCTTCATCTACCACATCCTCTAATTGGCGTTTTTCCTCAACCTTCGAATCTTCCTCGACCTCTTCCTTTACTTGTTGAAGATTCACCTTGAGTGGGTTGCTCTTCCTTTACTTGTTGAAGATTCACCTTAACTGGGCTACTCTTTTTTTTTTATCTTTGGCATATCCAATGCTAATTTTTATTTGGAGTGCTTGCTTAAGGGATTTTTTGCGGTTTTGTTCACTCTTTGCTCATGGGTATGAATAAAGCCCATGAGTTTGTCCATAGAATATGTGGCTAAATTCTTTGTTTCTTCAATGACAATGACCATTGGGTCATATTTAGAAGAAAACTCCTTAATATCTTCTCAACTATCTTTTGATCCAAAAATTGCTCTACACAAGATCTTGTTTGATATACAAGACTCATGGCTCTAGCGAGGAAATCTTGTAAAGACTAATTCTTTCATATACATATTCTCAAAATCTCATCTAAGCATATGCAATCTTATGACCTTTAATTTATTAGTACCTTGAAGGCTTGCTACAAGATATTCTATGACTCATTTCCTCAAAAAATTATTTCAACCATTGCTTGTTGAATAAGAAACAATGCTTTATTGTCATTTTTATTCTCTCAACAAATCTTTATCTGCTTGTGATAGTGTTGCAAATATAACTTAATCAAAAAACATTGGATAATTATTCTCTACTAATTCCCATAAATTTTAGAAATGAAATAAAGTCTTATTTTTTAATATTCTAGAAATTGTAGTTCTCCTCCTCAAATTGAGGGATCTAAAACTGTGTGAAATTGTAAATGCCATGGTTACTCTTGGCCATTATTCCTTTGCGGCCACATATTTCTAATATCCTTACGTCAATTATCTAATTTTATGAATAATATTATTTTTTAATACAACAAGGTCTAGCATAATAATAAATATGAAATAAATATATAATGAAATAGCTGTGAGACAGTCTTAATCTCTCTGTCGACATGTGCTGTCTATACTAGTGCTAATTCTCTATGTCGGCATGTGCTGTCTCTGTGTTGTACAACATTAACTATTTGCAACCATCCTTTCGGTAGATAGATCAGCTTAATGCCACTCAACAACCAGGAAGGCACATTGATTAACCCTAAATAGCACTATTTGACGCTCGGACTGAATCGCCACCTATATATATAGATATTGCAGCTTGGCCATTCTCTTGAGCAGATAGAGCTCATAACCTGGAGAAGAAAAGTCATATTTCTGCCAAAAAGTTTTTCCCCCTTCCAAATGGAGATGGGGATGACTTTAATGGTGTCAGGTCTCTGCCAGCTGCTAAATCAGTGGGTCAGTGATTCCACAATACTGATCTTCTGGATCGCTGCATGTGGAGTTTTAATGTACTATACGTCAAGGCCTCGGAAAATTTTCCTGCTTGGATTTTCCTGTTTCAAGCCCTCGGACGACACAAAATGCAACTACGAACTCGGAGAGTACTTTGCCCGGAGGACGGAAAAATTCTCTGACGAGAGCACGGAGTTCATGAAGAGGATTTACCTGAAATCCGGTGTGGGGGAGGAAACGTACTTTCCTCCTTTCCTCTTTGGGGAAAATCCGGTTGAAACCCTAGAAGCCGCACGAGAAGAATCGGCCCAAGTCATGTACGGGGCCGTCGACGAAGTCCTGGAAACCACCGGTCTGAAGGCCGGAGACATCGACATAATCGTGGCAACGTGCAGCATGTTCAGCCCGGCTCCGTCTCTGACCTCCATGCTGATAAATCATTACGGCATCAAGGAGGACGTCAAGACCCTCAACTTGGCCGGAATGGGGTGCAGTTCAGGTGTTATGGCCGTTACTACTGCCAGTGAGTTGCTACGGATTCACCGGAAAAGCAAGTACGCTCTGGTGGTGATGACGGAGAACATAACGGTAAACAGTTATTATGGGACGAACAGATCCATGCTGGTGACCAACTGCATTTTCCGGGTGGGTTGCGCGGCGGCGGTGTTGTCCGGGAGGTCGCGGGATCGATCGCGGGCGAAGCTGGAGCTCCTCCTCTCGCTGAGGACGCACCAGGGGGCCGACGACGCCTCCTACAGCGCGGCGTTTCAGGAGGAGGACGCCGACGGGGTGGTGGGGATTTCGCTCACCAAAGATTTGATCCGAGTTGCGGGCCAAGGCCTGAGTGCCCACGTTCGATCCCTGGCCCCGCTTGTGCTCCCCTATTCCGAGCAGTTGAAGTATCTCTGGTCCATTGTGGCCCTCAATTTTCTGAAGTTGGAGGGGAAGCCCTACGTTCCGGAATTTCGGCGGGCGTTCGAGCACTTCTGCATTCATACGGGAGGAAAGGCGGTGATAGACGAGATCCGACGGAGCCTGCGATTAAGCGAGGATTTGGTGGAGCCGGCGCGCATGGTTCTGCACAGATTTGGAAACACCTCGAGTAGCCTGGTGTTTTACGAGTTGGCGTACTTTGAGGCAAAGGGGCGGGTGAAGAAGGGGGACAGGATCTGGATGATCGCCTTCGGGACCGGATTCAAGTGCAATTCCATTGTTTGGAGGGCTGTTAATGATTTGGAGGCTTGTCCGTTGGGGAATCCATGGATGGACGTTATGCATCGGTATCCTGTTCGTTAGTTTTGCCATTTATATGTGTGCGCTACACCGATATTATGGTACGAATTGCGAGATTTGTGGTATAAAATGGAATAAATTTAGTGAAAGCAGTTTGTATAATTTAAAAGCTACTAGTTGTCCAATTCTCCTATGTAACAAAAAAAAATAGTGCTTCTCCCAAAATCAATAAATGTTGGTTTCCAAAAAAAACAATGCTTATGCCAAAATCAATAAATGTTGTCTGAATGTCGTGGATATTCATGTAAACATTTGGGTTCGGGTTATGTAAATATTGATATGTGGTCAAATATAATATGGAGGATATCTGAATCTGTCTATTCTATTTGAAGTGACTGGTTACGAGAGATACGGACTAGGCTTCGCGAGAGAGTTGTCTGTATTTTATATTAAGTCCACTTTTCTTTCTCTGCATGTTTTTTTTCCACTTTCTCTCTCTGTTTTTCTGGTACCGGGATGCGAAACCAGAACTTTATCGGCCCAAAGGAGATGCGGAAACACAGCTTGTTAAATCCTGGGATGGACCTTTCATGTCATGTGGTAGCAGGGCATGTTAAACATGGACGTACTACGTGAATAGGCGTATAATAAAAAATAATATTTAATGTAGTGTAAATATTATGTTAATGTAATAATTATTACATGAAAAATACCTCTCGATATACTTCTTATATGTTTAAAAAAAATACTATGATACAGTTCTTAGGTCTTTACAATCACTTTCATCGTTGGATCAAATCCTTCATTTGGAGCCCTCTCTCGCATGGTTGGGAACTTCCAACCTCTTGTTCTTGGCACTCTTCTGGGTGGACGTCGCGGTGCCCAGTTTGGTGAGTCTGGGGAATAACATGACTTGGAACCCATGTAGCCCCCATTTTGAGTGCCACTGTTTTACTGTTTTATTGGAGGTCATAGAGGAGTACAAGATATATTTATGACACTCCACTAAACAAGGCAACCTATTTTACAAGCTAAGATCTTAGCTACTTTAAAAGGTTATTAAAAAATAACAATTTGATGTGCAACTTATGATGATAATTTTTTTTTTAATATTGGGAATCAGTAATATTTACAGTTTTTTCTTGGAGTTGAGTTTATAACTTTTATTTCATCTTCTTGATGTTTGACCATGATCATAATTATAGATATGAATCTATGTTGGAGTCTATTTAAAGAAAGTTATAAGGTATAGGAAAAAGCTAATGATAGGTCCTTGCTAGCCAATATGCTTAATTGGTGAATAATAGATTGAACCTTAGAAGGATAAGTTGGAGTCTATTTAAAGAAAGTTATAAGGTATAGGAAAAAGTTAATGATAGGTTCTTGCTAGCCAATATGTTTAATTGGTGAATAATAGATTGAACCTTTTCAATCCTTCTAAGCCTAAGGTAGAGTTATTTGAACTTAAATAGATTGCATTTTGAGTTGTATAAAAATTTTATCCTAATAGTTTTTAATTAGGTTTTATGTTTTTTTCTAGTGTCAATGGAATTATCATGAAGTAGCTCTTAATAAAAGAGGTCTAATATGGCTATACTTTTCATTCTATGAATTTGAGGTAGTCATACTTATAACAAATATAATTAGATTAATTTAATTAAGTAATTAATCTTCAAATAAGTAAAAGTGTATATGGGTTCAACCTAGTTTTATTATTTTCTTTCAACTTAAAACTATAATTGTTAAAGTGTCTCTTCGTCAAATCTAGACAAAGCATTTTTTCCAACTAGAACAACCTAAACTTTTTGTGTTGCCCTAATAACTTAGTTTATCAACTTCTTTAAGAAACATTTTACATTTTACATCTTTCATTTCAATAATGGCAACCTAAACTTTTTGTGTTGCCCTAATAACTTATTTTATCAACTTCTTTAAGAAACATTTTACATTTTACATCTTTCATTTCAATAATGGTAAAGTTAAAAACCACTCCATGACTTGCATATAACCTAGAAGATAACCATCTATGAGTTGGGTAGTGTAGTAACTTCCTACAAGCTCATTTGGAGAGATTTGGTCTCATAGTGCCCATAAATACTTGCCACTTTACTAGAAAGTATGGGACTAGTGCCATAAAATATAGATTCACCAATTGCTAATATCTTTTCCCTATCATCAAGAAGTGTGCCATAATACCATTATAGAAAAGTTCCCCATAAGGTGAATTCCAACCACCTTCACTACCAATAAATTTTGTCCTCTAACTAGTTGTAGTTATATACATAAGTTGACCCTCTATAACTCCATTCTTTATTGCCAATAATCTTAGCTTTTGCTTTAAGAATGACTAGCATATACTAGAAGGTTGCATATAAGTTGCATGATTAACAAGTGATCTCTAAATAATTATTGGGTACATTAAATAGGATAAGAATTTCACCAATACTGTATCATATCACTGAAAAACTCCAGGCCCTAGAAATTTCCACTTCCACATCATTACTCTAAGAATGAGATCCATTCGTATTTAAATTTCTACATCATCAAGCATTATTATATCCATTTTCAATTATAGAAAATAAGCACAATATTGTTCATGCTTATCGAGTCAAGAATTTAGGACTAGTCTTACATAGTAGGCATACAAGATTTTTTAAATTTATAAACAAGAAGGAAGAAGTTCTTACAAGTTAAGATCATAAAAACATGTCAAGTTTTTACTAGCAAAAATCTATTACTTGAATTACACAAATTTCATATTAAAGTTATAGGTGACGGAGACAAGTACCATATAAATATCTGAGGCTTATATCGAACTATATAAACACTTATGTCATGTGATCCCAACAAAAAGTGCTATTTGGCGTTCATATAAAGATCAATTCAAAACCACACAAGGCTTGGGATTTCATAATTCCATTATAAGGAAACTTTTATTTTTAACACACTCACGCACCCACTGCATGGTTGGAACTTGGATCTCCATGATGAGAACCCAAATATATATGAATTCAATGTCCTTTTTAGGACATAAGGAAATTATAAAACTTGAACTTCAAGGTTTTTAATGAAAAATAGAGTGAATGTGCTTGTATTGGAAAATATACATATAGATATTGATAAGGAGTTTTTAAAATAAGAGCCTTAGACATTACAATTCCCTACAAGTCTAAAGTGTTTGACTTCGCATAATACATACTGAAATTGGATTCCATACCAAAACTAAGGCAGTGTATTTCTAAAAATTAATCACCAAAGATTACTTTAAAAAATGGCATTCAAATTAGGCATTTGTTCCTAATAATAAATCCATTTTGTAAGGTGAAATTGAAGCACACTAGGCTCAATATTGATTATACTACACCCTCTCCCAATCACATACAAATTAGAAAAGAGTTTGAAAAAGAAAACAATTTATGTCTTTGGAACCCCTTTGAAAAATGAAGGATTGTGAAGACTTACCATAATAGTTTTCCAAATAATGTCCTTTAAATTATCCTTGGAAATTTTCATGTAATCAACATAGCACTCGATAGGAATCCTCCCTTTCAAGACAGGAAGATCATCACAACCCAATGAAACATACTTATAGTTTTTCCTTCCTCATTGGTCAGTGTAGGTTAGATCATTATCCTTGTCTCTTTTTTCAATCATCCATTTGGTCAAATATATATTGCACAAATTCAAAGCCTCAAAGAAAATAATGTGCATCCTCAATAATTTTACAAATAAAAACCATGATTTAGAGATAAAATATGGGGCATGTTTAAAAGTAGAAGGCAAGGGGTAAAATTTCTTTCTTAATGGAGGGTTCAAAATAGTTTATTAAAAAAATCTTTAAGTATTTTATCATGGATAAAATTTCTTGCTTTCATTGAGAAACTAGAATATTCTACTTGATAGAATCATGAACACTTCCTCAACACTTTTTCATGTCCCCAATTATCAACCTAATTGTATACAAAAAATAAAAATTTATTAGTTTTTAACATTACTTTGCTTTATTTCCCAACATAATGTTAGCTCAAACATATCTAAATGACACTTCAAGAATATTCACCCCTGCAGTTGGTGTCTTAAGTTCTCGAGACTAGCCACATCCCGCAAGTTGCCATGTAGGATTCTAACTCCTCTCGATACTATATGAAATCTGGTGAATGGTTGTCCTTTCAGGGCCCATAACACCTGAAAGGGCAACGCTATCTCCCTTGTCCAAGGTTGTAAGTTTCACAAAATTTAGAGTCCTCGACTCAATTTCTTGGAACCAACGTCGATATGCCAGTGCTAGCCCTTGACCCTCTACTAAGGTTTTGTTAGAGTCCACCATCGCATTGTTTAAGGACTAGATATCCAAGACCTTTCTCGGGTTGACGATAATGCTGCCCATATCCATCTACTGATGGATCTTCCAACAACATGAGTAGCTCTCTAGTCATGCAACTGTTGGCACCTCCCCAACCTGAGAGGAATATTGAATACCTTCACTTACTAATTGATTGTCCACCTAGAGCGATGTCTCATACCGTTGCTCTTAACACTCGACATCTTAGACCTCTGTCCTTGAGTAGTTGGAGTACGGTGGCACAATCACACGTAAGTCACCTCGTGGCTTAGTGTGGTTGGGTAGAGTAAGTCCTACTCGACTACCTCAGGAGCAAAGTGATTTCTCCAATTTTGATTTTGTATATATATTTTCCAGTGCGTTTTTAGAGGTTGAGTACTAAGGTTATAAGATTTTAAAAATTCTATTGTTGCCTTTTTAAAAAAATATTTAAATTTCACTAATCACATTGTTAACCATATAACAATTCCCAAAAATAATAAGTTAACTATAAAGCTATTTACGAATCCTTTAAAATATTTTCTATTGTCCTATGTATGTATATAAATTCCACTTTGCAAATCATAAATCAAACTTAACTACATAAGCTTTCATTTACGAATTTCAATGGAGCTTTTTAATTAACTTCATTTTTCAAACTAGCTACATATTTACTAAGAATCATTACTTCTCAAATAAAATTTCTATTTTAATAAAAGACACAAAGTAACTACTTCTTAATACTGTACATTAATTATAATAAGGAAACTTCTGAATTTCTAAAGTTTTTCCTTTGTCCTCTATCAAATTTTAGCCTAAAAGACCATCAAGGAAAAAGACCTACCTTTTAACACCACATCTATTGCTAAGTATTTTTCTCATAATCAGCTGCTTTTCCTATTATTTTAAAAATTACTCTATGCTAATATTATACTCATTTTAGATTCTCTGAAATAGGAATTTTATATGCATGTTTGAAAAGAAATACTTCTAATCGAACATTAAAATCGTTTTTATTACTAGAATATTCTAATTTTTCTCTTAAGTTTCCACATTATAAAATTCTTAATTTTTAAAGCTTTCAGCTAAGAAATTGAACTGTTTTTATATTTTTCCGAGCTGCCTACGTTTACTACCATATGGGAAATGTAACATATTTTTTTATTTTTAAAGAATGTAATATAAAAATTTCTCAATTATAAAACCAACACATAGGAAAGTAATACAAGCTTATAGGAATTATTCACTTAAAGGTAATGACGTATTGTTTTCTATTTTCATACAAGCATAAACCCACTTCACATCCCTCAGATAAATTAATTTTTATATGTACTAAGAGTAATTGAATTCAAAGTGTGAAATCTTCGATCTGGACAGCGCAACCAGGTCTTTCGGAGACAAAATTATTTTCAAGACCAATACATAGCTGGAAAATGTTTTCCCAAGAAAGCAATTATGCATTATTCCACAAGATAACTTATTAAAATAAGGAATTTTTTTGCCATCAGCACCCGAAATGCCTATTATGCATTATTCCACAAGATAACTTATTAAAATAAGGAATTTTTTTGCCATCAGCACCCGAAATGCCTATTTCCTGACACGTTAGTTGACCTGCCATGAAAATGGGTATCTCCGTGCTCTCCAGCGCTCACCCCACACTGACCGAACAATGACCAGAGATTAGGCTTGGGTCAACTTGACCCTTAATAGTCTACATGACATAGACACACTCTCAAGCATGCAGTACAAGGCATATGTAGCAGTTATACTAACATTGCTCAGGCATTCAAAATTGGAACAAAATTAATAGTGCAAGGTATATGTTCAAAACCGAATGCAGAACAGTGCCTTATTAAACTCAACACACACTTTCGACGTCGCGGGTTTAACAGAGCAAGACATACGTTCAAAAATCAAAGCGTTTTTAAAATTTTCTCATTCCCTTACTGGCTTGACAAAGAAAATATTCTTTTAGTTTTTTTTTTTAAACGTATGGCATTATTTTTTTAAATGTCATTCATTTTCTAAATATGTCGACTGCAAATGATTTTATAATGGTTATACAATTATAAATCTTATATACCATTATATATATGCATACTCCTCTATTATATACAGAGACTATGCTCACGTTTTCTCACTCCATACAAGTATGATTCAGTTATTTTAATATAAATCAGTACATTGGCAACCATAGATTACACATAGAAGAAAGTACAATCATGTGTTCAAGCATTTGGCTACCCAACGATTACCAGTTATAGCATAATAAACAAATAGAGAGAATGAATAAAAACTTGACCTCACACATGCAGTTGCCCAGCTTTCTCTGCCTGAAACTCGCCTTTGCCCAATCTGGTAAGAAGCCAATGCCTCTTCCAGCCAACCCGTTCCATTTTAAAGGAAAAGTGTTTAACGGGCGAGTGACACCTTAGAAACATTTTTCCAGGTTTAACCATGTAAACATCTCTAGGTGGCGAGTGATTGGCTTATGAAATTTCATTTTAATTAAATTTTATTTTTACAATAGAGACGTATTCCCGAGCTCTTCCTTGTTTACTTAATAATTTTAAAATATTTAATATTTTGTGACTATAGGCATCGTGGGACCTTCCTTTCCCATCGTGGTCTTTAACTAGCATGACTTAGGTTTAGCCTCTTTTAGCATAGAGGAAATACTATGTTATTATTATGTATTATACATATTTTTAAGTTATTATTATTTTAATATTATCTTCTCTTCTTTTTTTTTAAATTTATTTACTTTACTTATTATTTTATTTTACCTCTATAAAATAATTCCATAGTTATTAATTTTTATATAAATACAATTTGCATATATTTAATTTAATTTTTATATTGATATATTTTTTTTTTTTAATTATCATTTTAGATGACGGCAAGCAACGAAGGATAAGTTGGTGAAAAACAAACAACTTACAACCATACATACAACCATGTCAAGACTATTGCGGGCTTCCATGTACCCACGGACCAAGGTGCACGAGGCATGACATCATATCCCACTCACCTAGCGTCTCCAATCTGTTACCCTGGTCAAGGGGGTGGGTGCTTTATTTTTGGTTCGGGTCCTGCACCTGCACCATAAAAACTAAACATGGGATCACATTATTTCAAGTAATTTAATCTCAAGTAGTGGGGATGTGACATACTTCCCCCTTAGAATAACACAGTCCCTATGTTAGCTCAGGAATGCATAAAACAGTAATTACATTTACTAGATAAAATAGAGTATACAAAACATAATAATTATGTTTAGCAGGTAAAGCAGATCATATTATGGTATCATGTAAAGAGAGTTTATACATCAAAACATCTAATATACATAACAAGTTCCATCACATCATTACAAAGAAAATTAGAAATTTTCATCTTAACAACAGTTTGCTTTTGATTTCAGTTTTCAAACAAGTAAGGAAATTGATTTCTCATGCTAGATATATTTTTCCAGGTGGTATTTCATTCAGAGTACTGATCCCACTGTACTCGACATTACTTTACAGATATTTTCCTCAATTACATGGTTTTGAAGCCCAAATTTTTTACTAATCACACCTTAATGAGTTGTGGGTCCGAAATCTATAAATGGGTTGTATCCAAAATGTCAGACGGGTCATAAACATATTTACATAGAAGGGATACATGAAAAACACTATGGATTTTTGACAAATTGGGTGGCAATGCAAGTTTATAGGCGACAGGACTGATTTTGGCAATTATCTCAAATGGACCAACAAACCTAGGGCTTAGTTTGGTGGATTTAATAGAGCTTTTGGTAGGCTTGACTCTAAGGAAAACCTTATCTCCTACGACAAATTCACAAGATGTTATTTTAATATTTGCATAGTTTTAATGTCGGTCAGTGACTTCACGCAATCACTGGCGAATTTCTTTTAGTTGGTTTTCCATTTGCTTTACAGCATCAGGACCGATCACCTCTCGATCGTCCAAGTTATCCCATGTTAATGGTGTCTTGCACCTATGCACGTATAGAGCTTCAAAAGGGACCACGCCCAACGTGGTATGATAGCTATTATTGTAAGCAAATTCCACCAGGAAAATGTAATCTTCCCATTTGCTTTGATGATCCATACAATACATGCACAGCATGTCCTCAAGCACTTGATTTACCCTCTCGGTCTGACCATCCATCTTTGGATTATAAATAGTGCTAATATTAAGCCTTATTCCCTAGGCTCGGTGTTAAGCTTGCCAAAACTTAAAAGTGAATCGTGAATCTCTATCAGATATCATTACTTCAGGAAATCCATGTAGCCTCACAATTTCTCGTGCAAAGTTTGAGCTATAGTTGAAGCATCATCACGTACACTGTCTGGTATGAAATGCGCCACCTTGGTTAGCTTATCCACTACTAAAAATATTGCATCATGCTAAAAATAGGTTTTTGGAAGTCCCACAATGAAATCTATGGATATGACTTGCATTTATGTTCTGGTACTTCAAACAGTTGTAATTTCCCTCCAAGATGTTGATGTTCTACATTAACTTTTTGGTATTCAAAGCATTTTGCAACATATTGAACTATATCTCTTTTCATCCCAAGCCAAAAATAGTCCTTCAAATTTTCTCTCATCTTGACTACCCTTGGATGTGCAGAATAAGGTGCATAATGGGATTCTTGTAAAATGGTTCTTTTAAGCTCTTCATTATTGGGTACTATAACTCTACTTCGAAAGTATACCAAATCCCCCTCAATACCATAATCCTCGTGTCGATTGGACCCTTGCTCAATTTTATTACGATAGGATTTGCAAAACTCATCAGTCTTTTGTAGTTCTACGATCTGACCCTTTAGTTCATACTGACACCTTGTGAAAGCAGTTATGTGTCTTCTCCTACTAAGAGCATCTACCAACTTATTCTCCTTTCCCTTGATATATTCTATACCAAAATCATATTTAGCCAAAAATTCCATCCATCTCCACTATCGGGCATTCAATAATGGCTGTGAAAATATGTACCTTAGGCTCTAATGATCAGTCTTAAGCTCAAATGGTTTCCCTAGCAGATAATGTCTCCAAATATTAAGAGCATGAACCATAGAAGCTAGTTCGAAGTTATGAGTGGCGTAATTTATCTCATGTTTCTTGAGTTTTATAGATTCATATGCCACTACAACTTCTTGCAACAGTATGTCTCATAATCCTTCCATTGAGGCATTGGTACAAAGTGTGAATGGTTTGTTTAGATCAGGCATCCTCAGTATCAGTGCAGTTGTTAATTTCTCTTTGAGATTTTTGAAGGCTTATTCACATTGATTTGTCCACTTAAATTCTTTCCCTTTTCATTACATATTTGTTATGGGTTATGCTACCTTTGAAAATCCTTTCACGAATCTCCGATAATAACCGGTCATTCCCATAAAACTTCTCACTTTTGACACATTGGTTGGAGCTGGCCAATGTATTATAGCTTCTATATTTTTGGGATCTACAGCTATACCCTCGGCTGAAACTATATGTCCCAAATACTGTACCTGAGGTGTATAAAATTCACATTTGGACAACTTCCCATATAACTAGTTTTTCCTGAGTATTTCTAGCACTACCCTCATGTGCTCATCATGCTCCTCTTTATTTTGGGAATAAATCAGTATATCATCTAAGAGTATGAACACAAATTGATCTAACTATTCCCATAACACACTATTCATCAGGTTCATAAAAGCAGTTGGTGCATTAGTTAGACCAAACGGTAATACTGTGAACTCATAATGCCCATACCGTGTTCTAAAAGCAGTTTTGTAGGTATCCTCTTCCCGAATTCTTAGCTGATGATAACCTGATCTAAGATCAATTTTAGAGAATATGGTGGCTCCTCTTAGTTGGTCAAATAGATCATAAATTCTTGGTAATGGGTATTTATTTTTAACAATCATTTTATTAAGCATTCTATAATCAATGCATAGCCTCAATGATCCATATTTCTTCTTAACAAATAGAACCGAAACTCCCCAAGGCAAATCACTTGGTTTGATATGTCCTTTTTCTAATAAATCTTACAATTGCATCTTGAGCACTTGCATTTCAAGTGGTTTCATTCGATATGGAGTTTGAACTACCGGGGTTGCTCCTAGCACCAGTTCTATTGAAAATTCAAATTCTCTTTTTGGTGGTAAACCAGGTAGATATTCAGGAAAAACATCTCTAAATTCTCCTAGTACCGGATACTGTTGAAACATTACTGAAATTGAGTCTGTCTCCTCCTTTTTGTTCATTTTTATTACATATAACTTACACCCTTTTCTCCAAGCTCTTTTGTCTTGCACACTACTTATCAGATGGGGTTCAAAAGATGTTCTACTACATTGAATGTGGATTCTTTGGTTGGCATTGTCAATAAAGTCCATCCATATCTCTTCAAAATTTAATATAGCTTTATGAGCCTTAAGCCAATCTATCCCTAAAATTATGTCAAATGCATGTAAGGGAGCTACATATAGATGCTAGTTGATCTTTCCTTGGGGTATTTCTATTGGAGACTCAAATAGACATTGATTAACTAGATAAGAATATCCTGAGCCATACTCTACTTGCCACCCTTTTGCCATTACCCCAGGTTTAATAGGTATATCCCTCAAAACATTATTGGAAATAAAACTATCGGTAGCACCACTATCAATTAAAATATTCACATTTATTTTGCCTATTCTTCCTTTAATTAAAAATGGAGTGGTTTGTCCAACAAGGTTAGGGTTACCTATGGCTGCAAATATTCTATGGGATGCTTCTCCAGTGGGGTTCCCCTGATCGAATCTTTTTGGGCACTGCCTAGCAAAGTGGTCCAGAGCTCCACAAACAAAACAGGCATTGGGACCATCATTCTTTTGTTTGTCATTTACCTTGTTTTGGTTCCCATTTTTGCCTTGCTCTCTATTATTTTTCCTCTCCTGAAATTTCCTTTGATCAGAGTTTCCCTGTTTTTGTTATCATTTTTATTATGACTCCTATCTCTGTATCTGCAATTTTGATCCACACTACGATTATGCTTAGGATACCTTCTTTTCTTGGAATTGTCTCTTTCTTGTTGGTAGAAGGATTTTACTTCTTTTTGGCTCGTTTCCTCATACCGAGCTGCATCATAAGCAACGGATAGGGTCTGAGGTAACTTCCCTCCTACAGGCTGACTAATATTTGGATGCAGTCCCATGACAAATTTGTGTGCCTTAAACTTTTCTTGCCCTTCAAACTCTAGGGCATACTTTAGTAGTTGCACAAACTTTTGGTAATACTCAACTATTATCATGTTGCCTTGATGCAAATTTGTAAATTCCCCATGCTTCTCAATATAAAATTGCTCTATAAGGAAATGACTTTTGAATTCCCTTACAAATTCCTCCCAAGGTATGTCTGCTGCCTCCCTTTGAGTAGCTTTCTTGTATGTAGTCCACCAGGTTTTGGCAGGACCTTCCAAATGAGCAACTACCCATGTTGTTTTTACCTCAGAGCTAAGGGGTTGGATAGCAAAATATCCTTCAGCCTCACTAAGCCAATTAACGATGATCTCTCCATCACCGCATCCATCAAAATTAGAAATGTCCAATTTCTTTAGTTCTTTTTGCAGTTCCTCCCCTACTGTTATTTTGGTGGATCCTTCGGGTAACTGGTTTACCTTACTATTCATTTTCTTTTGAGTCAGGTTTTCAATAACCTTTTGTTGTTGAGTGATAAGTTCCTATTGTTGGGCCATCTATGTCTGTTGTTGATCCATGTGCTCACTCATCTGAGCCCTCTGGCTCTCCATCATCTCTCATTGTTGGTTGAGTTGATCTTGCATGAGCTGGATCATGCGAGCCATGTTTCTGTCACTAGAGGTAGTTTTTGCTGCTATAGGCTCTTTTTATTTTCTTACCACGCATCATGGTGTTTCAGCAGTTTGTACCCTTTCAGACTCTCTTATGAGTCGTCTTAGTCCTTTTTTTGGAACCTCTGCAATTCCCTCTTGCAGATTTAAGCTAGTCCTCCACGAGGTACCTGCCATATCTGGCATCAAATAATTTTGTTAGAATAGCTATGTTAGCCAGGGTTTCGCAAACCTAGGCTCTCATACCAACTGTCATGTCCCCAATTATCAACCTAATTGTATACAAAAAAAAAAATAGTGTTTAACATTACTTTGCTTTATTTCCCAAAATAATGTTAGCTCAAGCATATCTAAATCACACTTCAAGAATATTCACCCCTGCAGTTGGTGTCTTAAGTGCTCGGTATTGGCCACATCCTGCAAGTCGCCATGTAGGATTCTAACTCCTCTCTCGAGACTATATGAAATCTGACGAAGGGTTGTCCTTTCAGGGCCCATAACACCTGAAAGGGCAACGCTATTTCCCTTGTCCAAGGTTGTAAGTTTCACAAACTTTAGAGTCCTCGACTCAATTTCTTGGAACCAGCATCGATACGTCAGTTCTAGCCCTTGACCCTCTATTAAGGTTTGGCTAGAGTCCACCATTGCATGGTTTAAAGACTAGATATCCAAGACCTTTCTCGGGTTAACGGTAATGCTACCCATAACCATCTACCGCTGGATCTTCCAACAACATGAGTAGCTCTCTAGTCATGCAACTATTGGCACCTCCCCAACCCGAGTGGAATGTTGAATACCTTCACTTACTAATTGATTGTCCACCTAGAGCGACGTCCCATACCACCGCTCTTTACACTCAATAGCTTGGACCTCTATCCTTGAGTAGCTGGAGTACGGTGGCACAATCACACGTAAGTCACCTCATGGCTTAGCGTGGTTGGGTAGAGTAAGTCCTACTCGACTTCCTCTTCCTCTTTACAGGAGCAAAGTGATTTCTCCAAGTTTGATCATATATATATATATATATATATATATATATATATATATTTTTTTTTTTTTTTTTTTTTTTTTTTTTATCGGTGCGTTTTTAGAGGTTGAGTACCAAGGTTTAAGGTTATAAGATTTTAAAAATTCTATTGTTGCCTTTTTTTAAAAAACCTAAATTTCACTAATCACATTGTTAACCATATAACAATTCCCATATAAAATAATAAGTTAACTATAAAGCTATTTACGAATCCTTTAAAATATTTTCTATTGTCCTATGCATGTATATAAATTCCACTTTGCAAATCATAAATCAAGCTTAACTACATAAGCTTTCATTTAAGAATTTCAATGGAGCTTTTTAATTAACTTCGTTTTTCAAGCTAGCTACACATTTACTAAGAATCATTACTTCTCAAATAAAATTTCTATTTTAATAAAAGACACAAAGTAACTACTTCTTAATACTGTACATTAATTATAATAAGGAAACTCTGAATTTCTAAAGCTTTTCCTTTGTCCTCTATCAAATTTTACCCTAAAAGACCATCAAGGAAAAAGACCTCCCTTTATACACATTTATTGCTAAGTAATTTTTCTCATAATCCGTTGCTTTTCCTATTATTTTAAAAATGACTCTATGCTAACATTATACTCATTTTAGATTCTCTGAAATAGGAATTTTATATGCATATCTGAAAAGAAATACTTCTAATCGAACATTAAAATTGTTTTTATTACTAGAATATTCTAATTTTTCTCTTAAGTTTCCACATTATAAAATTCTTAATTTTTAAAGCTTTCAGCTAAGAAATTGAATTGTTTCTATATTTTTCCGAGCTACCTACGTTTACTACCATATGGGAAATGTAACATATTTTTTTGTTTTTAAAGAATGTAATATAAAAATTTCTCAATTATAAAAACCAACACATAGAAAAGTAATACAAGCTTATAGGAATTATTCACTTAAAGGTAATGACGTACTGTTTTCTATTTTCATACAAACATAAACCCCCTTCACATCCCTCAGATAAATTAATTTTTATATGTTCCAAGAGTAATTGAATTCAAAGTGTGAAATCTTCGATCTGGACAGCGCAACCAGGTCTTCCGAAGACAAAAATATTTCCAAAACCATTACATAGCTGGAAAATGTTTTTCCAGGAAAGCAATTCTGCATTATTCCACAAGCTAACTTATTAAAATAAGGAATTTTTCTGCCATCAACACCTGGAACACCTATTTCCCGACATGCTAGTTGATCTGCCATGAAAATGGGTATCTTTGTGCTCTCCAACGCTCACCCCACACTGATTGGACAATGACCAGAGACTAGGCTTGGGTCAGCTTGGCCCTTAATAGTCTACATGACATAAACACACTCTCAAGCATGCAGTACAAGGCATATGCAGTAGTTATACTAACATTGCTTAGGCATTCAAAATTGGAACAAAATTAATAGTGCAAGGTATATGTTCGAAACAGAATGCAGAACGGTGACTAATTAAACTCAAACACACACTTCTGACATCGCGGGTTTGACAGAGCAAGACATACGTTCAGAAATCAAAGCGTTTTTTAAATTTTCCCATTCCCTTACTGGCTTAACAAAGAAAAGATTCTTTCAATTTTTTTTTTAAACATATAGCATTATTTTTTTAAATGTCATTCATTTTCTAAATATGTTGACTACAAAAATTTTATAATGGTTATACAATTATAAATCTTATATACCATTATATATATATGCATACTCCTCTATTATATACAGAGACTATGCTCACATTTTCTCACTCCATACAAGTATGATTCGGTTATTTTAATATAAATCAATACATTGGCAACCATAGATTACATAGAGAAGAAAGTACAATCATGTATTCAAGCATTTGGCTACCCAATGATTACCAGTTATAGCAGAATAAACAAATGGAGAGAACGAATAAAAACCTGATCTCACACATGCAGTTGCCCAGCTTTCTCTACCTGAAACTTGCCTTTGCCCAATCCAGTAAGAAGCCAATGCCTCTTCCAGCCAACCCGTTCTACTTTTAAAGGAAAATCGTTTAACGGGTGAGTGACACCTTAGAAACATTTTTCCAAGTTTAACCATGTAAACATCTCCAAGTGGCGAGTTATTGGCTTATGAAGTTTCGTTTTAAATAAAAGTTATTTTTACAATAGAGACGTATTGTTGAGCTCTTCCTTGTTTATTTAATAATTTTAAAATATGTAATATTTTGTGACTATAGGCATCGTGGGACCTTCCTTTCCCATCGTGGTCTTTAACTAGCATGACTTAAGCTTAGCCTATTTTAGCATAGAGGAAATACTATGTTATTATTATGTATTATATATTTTTAAGTTATTATTATTTTAATATTATATTTTCTTCTCTTTTTTTAAAGTTATTTACTTTACTTATTATTTTATTTTACCTCTATAAAAATTTCATAGTTATTAATTTTTATATAAATACAATTTGCATATATTTAATTTAATTTTTATATTAATATATATTTTTTTTAATTATCATTTTAGATGACGACAAACAGCGAACGATAAGTTGGTGAAAAACAAACAACAACTTACAACCATACAATCAACCATGTCAAGCAAAATGTATTTCAGATGCAATCCTACGGTGGGCTTCCATGTACCCACAGACCAAGGTGCACGAGGCATGATATCATATCCCACTCACCTGGCATCTCCAATCTTTTGCCCTGGTCAAGGGGGTGAGTGCTTTATTCCATGTCCGGTTTGGGTCCTGCACCTGCACTATAAAAACTAAACGCATGATCACATTCTTTCAAGTAATTTAACCTCAAGTAGTGGGGATGTGACACACTCATAGAATGGCATGTAACTTACACCATGAGCCCTTGTATCTTGAGCATCTCCAATAACTCTCTACACTCATTCCAATTGTATTTTCTAGGAGCCTCCCTCTCCATAATTCCCTACCAAATATCCTCTATAACTCCTTCCACCCTAATAGTCTTCAAGGCTTTAGGGCTTAGAATCCATGGTCTTTCTCAAAAGAAGAATATTTTTAACCCTCATAGTATTCATAGGGAATATGACAAGCACGAGATAACTTCAATTTCTATAAGAAGTATTAGTATTCACCCTTGAAAGTACTTGCTCATATTATTCATGAAATATAGAACCCAATTCTCTCTACACTTTTATGTCATAGATGGCCAATGTTTGGGACTCAAATGCATTGTATAGTGAGTCATTTGGGGATCATTGTTATAGTGGAAAGGCTCTTCTACACAAATCCTCACTCATGGGTAGAGTTCTCTAAAGCATTAATTTCCTTGAGTATTTTCATCCACATATTGGATAAATTCTATATCTTGAGTTTAATTTTCCACATTTTTAAATTAATGGCATGTGAATGCTTAGCCAATGGGTGACACCCTTTATGGAATTCAAATTATCTAGTTTTACATCATGAGGGGTTGAGAACTCATTGTCAATAATATTTCCACCATAGAGAGTCACCACCATAATAACCACCACTACCATTATCGCCACCATCATAGCCCCAACCTCTTCAATCACCACCATAACCATAGTTTCTAGATTGGTGTACATAATATAGTAGGACTTCATATTGATGTGCTTCTATGTGATCTTCATTATGGGCATCACATCCACCATGCTTTATACTATTAATAATGGATAACATTACTCACCCTACTCATCATCATGATCGATGGTGATTGCCAAGTGCTAAGTCAAATATTGCATTATATAGTCCCCCACATGCACATGATGCCTTTACCGTATATCACCATCAAACTTGGATCATTTTGTGGTTTTATTGATGGTACTCATTGAATAACCCCATGTAAATGCCCTCATCCTTGAGACCATGCATTAGGTTGTGCAAAAGGACCATCAGATTGGACAAGGCAAATGAAAGAGGGACACAAGAAACCATAATATTATGTTGTTGTCATTTAGGGAGCTAGAATTAGGATCCATGGGTCACAAATGGTAGTAATTTGTTGATAAGCCACCATTCCAAAGACTACAGTGGTTGAGTAAACCGAACTCCATTCATCTAACCATACACGTTGGTTGAGACTGATTAAATCTTGTATATCTTCAGCCATGTTTTCAGTAATTATTAATGGATCTTCGATGGGCTACTTTTGTAGCAATAGAGGTCTACGTCAGGGAGACCCTTTATCACCCTACCTTTTTATTCTTATGGTTGAGGCATTGGGTAAGTCCATCAAAGCTAATAAGGTTATTCAAGGTTTGAAGCCAACCCAATCGATATATCCCATATCCCATCACCAATTTGTTGATGAGACTCTTCTTTCCTTCGTGGCGCAATCCCTCTGGCTAAAGCAATTAAATCAATTTTGGTGGATTTTGAGAATGAGGCACGTCAGAAGGTGAATTTAAAAAAAAATTGCTTTTTTTCTTTCACACCCCAATTGATAGGTAGAGGAAGATAGCAAATATTTTGGGGTACAACATTGGTTCCCTTTCCTTGATTTACCTTGGGATACCACTGTTCAAAGGTGCATCAAAACCATCACTGTGGGATTCAGTAGTTAAAATATTTTAGAAGAAGTTAGCGGGGAGGAAAGGTACCCTTTTAATTCAAGAAAATAAGATTTTATTGGTCAAAGCCACTTTACAAAGCATCCCAGTGTACTTCCTCTCCTTGTTCAACATGATAAAAGTTATCGATAAGTTAGAGCAAATCCAATGATCCTTCTTGTGGTCAGGGGCTGAAGAGAAGAAGAGATTCCACCTGGTAGCATGGGATCAAGTTTGCAGTAGGAGAGAAGAAGGAGGATTAGGTTTGAGAAGGCTAATAACATTGAATAGAGCCTTGATTGTAAAATAATCTTGGAAATTAGTTTATGATGACAATGTCAGCTGGGTTAAGATTGTGAAGGCTAAGTATCTTGGTGATGGTAGCAATTTCTTGAAATCCCAAGCTCTCCCGATGGGGTCTGCTTTTTGGTCCAGCATAGTTGGTAGTCGGGCGAATGTGCGTAAAGGCCTTTGTTGGGTGGTGGGGATGGTTATTCCATTGATTTTTGGGGAGATTCTTGGGCCTCGCCATCCCCTCTTGAATATTGGTCGACCTTCGCCTATTTGAATCCAATCATAGATAGGTTCTTTGGTCCCAAATTTTTTGACTTTTTAGAATTATTCAATGGTCATCTTTGGTGGAAGTCCTTTGACTTCCCAAATATTTCTCAGGAGGAGAAACTTGCTTTTATAAATTTAAAAAACTCCATAAAATGGTTCTTAACCCTGGGTACTGGTCTTCACGATAGGCTAGTTTGGGGTCCTGAGAAAGATGGCCAGTTTTTAGTTAAGTCTGCTTACAGTTGCTTGGACTATGATTTGGATCCCTCGTTCACGATGAATCAAGTCTAGATTAAAGACCTGATGCTTAAATTAAATGTGTCCTTCTCGTTGGTAATTCAAGGAAGTGCCTTACTTTTGATAATCTTCAAAAACAGGGAATGATTTTCCCTAATAGGTGCTTCCTGTGTAGTAGGGCTTTTGAATCACCTTTCCACTTATTTTCCTATTGTGCCTATACCCTTGAAGTCTTTTGTTGGTTCTTTTTGGAGCAGGGTGTTTCTTGGGTTCTTCCCAACTCGCTAGAGGACCTGGTTGTTCAATGGGTCTCCCCCTTCTCCTCTCCCCACCTACACTAGTTTTAGAAATTTGGGTTACCCCATATTTGGTGGCGGGTGTGGAAGGAAAGGAATTTCCGCACCTTTAAAAATATTTTCCATCCTGAGTCATCGGTCTCCTCAAGGGCCATTGTAGATACAGTGGAAAATGTGAAAGCTTTAAAACTAGATTCGATAACTTGTGAAGGGGAGATTGATTTGGAGAGATCATTGGGTTTTTTAGCTCAGCCTCATAATATAGTGAGCAAGGTGAATCAGGACATGGTTAACACAATTTAGGAACCCCCTCCATCAGGTTGGCTGAAATTCATCTTTGACAGAGCTTCTAAAGGGAACCCGGGTCCGGCAAGTGCAGGGGGTTTGTTTAGAAACTCGAAGGACAAAATCCTTCTTGCCTTTGCTGAAAACTTGGGTCACCAAACCAACCATTTTGTTGAAGCTTGGGCATTATTTCAAGGTGTTTCCCAACTAAATTGGGTGAATTGTAGGAAACTAATCATAGAAGGAGATTCACTCAATGTTATCAACATGATTAATGGTAACCAAAATCTCTCTTGGACTGTTACAAATTTTATAATTAAAGCCAAGAGAATGATTCAAAATTTAGAAGAAGTCCAATTCAAGCACCAATTTAGGAAAGGTAACAAAGCTGCAGACTTCTTGGCTAATCAAGGTCTTACGCAACAAGATCTTCACATTTGGACAGGTAATTTCCTAGATGGCCTTAGATCGTTGGACAATGAATTCAAGCAAAGGTCAAACTCGAGTCAGAATACTTAGGGTGGGTGGTTGGAACCCTCTCCATTGGATGTTGCTTTTTGAATATTTTGGTCAGGCTAGCGTGCCCAGTTTTTTGTCTTCGTTTATCCATGCGGGCCTGCGTGCCCAACTTTTATCTTTGTTTGGCTTATGTGACTGGGTTTGTTCGGCTAGTATATGTTGGTCTGGGTGTAGGTAGTTGTATCCAAGGGTTGGTTGGCTTTAATGTTTGAAGTATCCTCAGTCTCTTAGTGGCTGGGGATTAACTCTAATTTGTTATAAGGTTTGGAGGTCCTTTCAAAACTCCTTTCGTCCAACTAATCAAAAAAATATATATTTTTCATATCTTTAACTAGTTGCACTTGATATACACATCAATTATAAATATCTAATGGTAAAATTTATTTAAAAATTTTTAATAATATTTAAATAATATAATTTAAATAAATATAATAAAATAAACTTTTATTACAAATTTATTTTTTTTCAAAATAAATATATATAAAGATGTATTCTATATATAATAATATATTGAAATAATTGAATGAGACAATTGTAAATTTATTCCATGTTAATCTCTACTGTTAAATAAAGTTGTATCAATTTCTTATTTAAAAATTATGTAATACATGACAAGTAAAAACTCATACAACAAGTCGTTATGGTAACAAGTAGTTTCCTTCCCCTATTTTCCTTAAAAACTATATATTATATAAATAATAAAAATTTACCAAATAAAATAATACAACGAACGTGATGAAAGATAACTTCCACAACTTTTATCGTCGTGCACTAAAAAAAAAACATGTTCTTACGTTATATTTTGTTTTTTATATAAGAATTTGATTTGTAGTTTGATTGGCTATCAATTTAAGTAGATGTAAGTAGAGCTGTAGAAAATTCCTTCACCCGATTTTCTTCTAAGGTGAAGATAAATCAAAGACTTTTATTTAGTTATTAATTTTGATTGTAATATTTATACTGAGTATCATTAAAAATTTAAGTAGAAGACCTCTATTTCTAGCATACAATGGACGAAGAAAACCTATTTTAAATAGTCTCCCTTGTCTATATTGTTTTGGCTTCAAGGGTATCATTGACATTGGATCCCTTTTGGAGAAGTTTTTAAGTTTCTTGGTATTTCTTTTGCCTTTCAAGGCTTCCTGCTCAGCTTTGAAATTATGTGTTTCAAAAAGTTGAAAATAAACTTGATTTCTAGCTTATCAAGAAACTGTCATTAGCAAGTAAATTTCATATTTGCTCTTAAGTTTTAGCTGCCACTCATGTATAATATTCCTCTTGTTGGGTTTCTTCACAGGCTTGCTATAAGAAGCTTGAGAAACTCCTTCAAGATTTTCTTTGGAATAATTCTTCTGAAACAAAGTAATTTCATAGAGTTACCTGAGTTATTTGCTATCCTCCCAGAGAATCTAGTGGAATGTGTCTGTTAGACTGTAGACAGTAATATATTGCTCTGTGTGTGAAGTGGGTGATCAGGGCTCTGAGGGGAGCTGAAGCTTGGAAATTTCTGGTTTGACATTTCATTTCCTTTGGTCTTCCCTTAAACCGTAGAGCATGGAGATGGTTGGATTTTCCCTCTCTCATTTTTGCTTCGATTTTTGTTAAGATTTTTGACTCCTTTGTTATTAAAAGTATATGGAGAGCCTGGCAGCACTCACTCCTTAGATTTTTTGGAGAGGATATGGCTTCCATAAAGGCTTATCCATCAATTCTATGAATATTTGGTGGTCCCTCATGTTTCTTCATCAAGGTTCTCCCTTAGCTAGGGTGTAATGGATTCATGCTCAACGATTTTTCAAAAAGGGTATTGTTACAATAGTTGATTTCTTTTCTCGTCGTACCAGGGATTGGATCCCATAGAATGAGTTCAAATGCACCTTCAGGTTGAATGGTGCGGACAAAGATACTTATGATGTTATTTCTCTCACCCATTTTTCTATGTTGCACAAGATTGGTGTGCGCTTGCAGCGTCCTTAGTAGTCAGACTGGAGATGGTATGTTAACACTCCTTTGCTTAATTATAAGGCTCGTTTGGGGTATAAATAGTTATCTCCTCATCTTCCTTTGGTGCCTAAGCTCAATCAACGTTGGGACTTATTTTCTACAAGGACTGGATGGAATTCTTGTTTTCATAATGTTTGGGCTACTTATGTTGAGCCCAAGTAATCTTTTTTTGCATGGAGTTTGATGTGTCAAGGCCTTCCCTTGGGGGAACGTTTGAAGCACCTTGGAATTCCTTATCCTAAATGTCCTTTTTGTGGTGTACCCGAGTCTTGTACTCACCTCTTTTGGAATTGCAGAAAATCTAGGCAAGATTGGGAATGGGTTCTTTCCTTTTTTTCCCATTTACAACTGCAAGGGTTTCTTGGCCCCAAGCTCTTCTTGGAGACTCTTCTACTTTATCTCTCTTGCTTTTTGAAGTGTGGCAGGTTTTCAGGATTAACCTGCTCTTTCATTTTTTGAAGGCTCATAACATAATTGTTTTTAAACAGTATACACCTTCTATCACATTTACTCATGCTGATAAATTAGAAGTTTTTAATGACATGTGGCTACAAATATGTACTCAAGCCAACAAAGTTGATATGGAGTTGGATCACCTGCAAGTTCTTTTGGCGCACTAGGCCAATGCTCCATGTACAGTCAATCGGATCCCCCTAGAGCTCTCTTCTTAGGAATTTTTTTGATCCCGCTCTCACCGTTGGCCCCCATCATATGCAAAAAGTGCTCCCACAGACAAGCACTGGTCCTATCCCTCGCCAGTCAAGAAGCGGCCTAATATTGACATTGCTTATTTGTCCCACCAGGTTGGGGGTGGGATGATGTTTAACTAGTTTCACTTGGGCCAGTTTTTGATTGGAGTGACGTGGGTACTAAAGGCCTTAATCGCAATGCAGAGGGGTAGATTACCATCTCATAATCACTAACAGTTTATGCAGGACAACACGCCAGGGCACATTACTCCATATGATATGCTTTCTTTGATGTAATGATCATCAATGATCATGACTGGTAAACTTGTGTTTTGTTGGCATATTTTTTTCCTAACCCTTGTCAATGAAGGTTAGTTTGATTCCCCATAAGGTGTGTTAACCCACCCACTTTTTTTTATTGTAAAGAATTTTATCTTAATTTAATGTAAATTTACTTTTTTCATAAAAAAAATTTAAGTAGACTTTTAAACTTAATCATATTTTCTTAACATAAAAATAAATCAAGATCTCTATTTAATTTTTTATTTTCATAGTGTTATAGTGTTAAATATTTGATGTTATATTGACCAACAAAAAAATCATATTTTATAATACTGCAATTTTCTATTGCTAACAATAACGTGTTTTCAATGAGAAAATATAAATTAAATTTCAATGCCTTTTCATTACTTTTCATTTCACCATAAATCATTTAACATATATCATTTAGCTACTTATCTAATTATCAATTTACACAATTAAATTTATGTGTTATAGCTATAATTTATGTCAAGATACTGCCATTTGTATGATTTTATTTTTTTAATATCATGGCATCAATCTAATATCCAATGTTTTTGGTATTATAAAAAATCTACCCTAATATTATATAAGTGGTCTAATATTGGTGTTATTCTGGTATCACATAGCAATACCAACTCAAAAAGAAAGAATGGATAGTTTATATGGAAGGAGATAACTAATAATAGGTTAGGACGACATATAATATATATTAAGGGCCACACAAGCTAAGGAAGTATAGTTCAATGAAGTTCGTATAAGAGATGTTGGTTGGAATTTTAGTTATTTTTTATATAGTTAATATTAAATTAAATTAAAGTGTTAGGAAAGAGATTATTAGGATCAAATTTAATTTAGTTTTAGGATAGATCTCACTTGTATTACATTTTTTTTGTAATGAAGAAGCTTTATATTAAAGAGGCTTAATCATACAAAAAGGGTGGGTGGAATTGAGCACACCCCGAGTCCTCGAGTCCAAAACCACACTAACTACTGACCACGCAGTTAGGAAGACAACAACAAAACAACTTTAAGCTATTACATCGTAAACATCAAAAGAAAGTAGACGTGCAAGCATTTAAGCATTGTCCGGTGCTACCCCAACTACCACCATTATCCGGATCAGAATGGCCCCAATCATCATCAACAGCACCATTGCCCTCTTGAATCTTTGTTTACCCATGAGGCGCTGCAACCTACAGGGCAGGAGAAGAAGAACCATCTCCTCAACTCACCGTCGGATTCAAAGGCATAGAACGAGCAGCAAAATCTCATGCATTGGTATGAATAAAAGTCGAGGGACAAACATCCCACCCAAAATTGGGACAAGAAGAAGAAGCACCACCTGTAGAGTTGCGTTTAGTAGTAGGAGGAGGCTGCAGCCAGTGTCGAGCATTGCCACCTAAATGTGAATGGTCATTCTCTCGGGACCCAGCACCAATAGACCGAGGATGCCTCCGGTTGGGAGGAGCATCAGGAGGCACGCGACTCACCGTGCATGGTGCATTTTGCCAGTGGTCCATCAAAGTGCATACTGCAACTCCACATTTACCTTCTCCACTTGGATATGAATCTGGAACCAGCAATCATAAAAAACCATATATCTGTCAGCAAGAGAAAAATGCAAAGAAGATTCTTGCTGATGGAAAACAACTTTATTCCGAGTTTTCCATAGATGAAATAAAATGCCCACTCTGAAAATTTACCAAACTGGACCAAGTTTATCGTTAAATATGATAGGGTCATCAAGTAAAACATGCACCCAAGAACAATTATCAAGCATGTAGGGACTGAAGAAAGAAATAATCCAATTCCAAGCTTCTTTAGCTTGAGGACAGGACCAAAACAAATGAAGAATGTCCTCCTCAGCACCATAATTCATACAAGTAATATTCTCAACACCCATATACCGAAGCTTTTGCCCCACAGGAAGACCCTTAAATAGCAGGATCCAAGAAAAAAAGGCTTGTTTGGGTTCAAGAAATTTGGCCCAAACAACCTTGAATCTTAAGCTCCATCGAGATTGCAAGGAGACTAAGTCCCATCGGGCATTCAATTTATCTAACATGGGAACCATTGGAGATAGCCAAGAATACCCCAAGGAGGGTTTGTATTTTATAAAAGAAAGCTTATTAGGCCAAGACCAGTCAGACCACCATGGTTTTTGATAATGTCTAAAAACCTTAGACCAAATCATAAGAGGAGTGGAATCCACAATAGCATCATAAGTACTCTTATCTACAGGAGATAAACTGAAATATTGCATAAAATTATTCCAAGGGATCCAATCTCTAGTATGAAAATTCATGAAATCAGACAGGTAAGCAATACCCTTTCTATAAAACCGTTGAGCTCGAATCCACTGTACTTGAGCAAGAGGTGCTCCTTGATAAACAATAGTTGAGGACCACCAAACATTAAGGAGGGGAACAAAAGCACCAACCTTATTCTTACCTCCATTCCATGAAATCCAGGATTTAAGAGCCTCCCAAGCTTTCCAAATACTACGAATAACAAAGGAGCTTGAAATTTTAATAGGTATAGATGCAGTAAGAATGATTTGAAGGTTTAAACCTTTCCATACACGTCTACCATAAGGTAGACCAGTAGAAAGACAATGTCTAACTAAAATCTTCCAAATTTCATCCTCTTGAAGTACCCTACAAATCCATTTAGCACAGACAGCAAAACCTTGTTTTTGATAGTCAAAAAGACCCAAGACACCAGCTTTCTTTGGGAGGCAACAAATTTCCCATGCCACCCTGTGAAACCCTTTCTTTCCAATAGCAGTAGACTATAGGAAATCTTGAAGCAATTTGTCCAACTTGGCATAACAAACGGTAGAAGGAACCCAACATGAAGAATAGTAAGCATGAGTAGAAGCCAAAACCTTAGAACAAATTTGAAACTTTCTAGCTAAAGAAAGCTTCTTAGAAGACCAATATAGAAGCTTCTTTTCAACTTTATCAACCACATAATCCCAAAGTCTGGCAAGAGTTCCTTGAAAAGCAAAGGGAATGCCAAGAAATTTAAAAACTTCCCCAGGTTGAATCCATCTCCAAGTTTTATCAGCTAACCAAGAAGGCATAATCCTTCGAGATTGTCTATAGCAGGAGGTTTTTCTCCATTGAATACTAGAGTCAGAAGCTTGACAAAAAGTATCAAGACAATCAAGATCCTGAGAAACATATTGTTCATCCTCTGCTACAGTAAGAAAAGAATCATCAAAAAAATGACCATTGATTAGTTGTGAATTCGAAGAAGGCAAAGCAATGCCTTTAAGAAGGCCTTTTGAGGCTCTATCAGCAAGCAGATAACCAAAAGCTTCAGCAGCAAGAATAAACAAGGAAGGAGCCAAAGGGCAACCTTATCTGAAAGATCTGGTTAATTGTATGCGTTGGGATGGGCAGCCATTAAGAGTAAGCACAGTGGAAGCATCTCTAAATAACATGAGAACTGAATTGATAAAAAATTGGCCAAAACCCAAAGCTTTAAGCATCGCAGTAATAAAGAACCATTCAATTTTGTCATTGGCCTTTTCAAAGTAAATTTTGATAAACAAAACATCTTGACCAGAAGAGGAGGCCCATTCCATTCCTTCCCAGACTCCAATCACATTATACTTGTATTACATTTATTTTAAGGAAGTATATCAATATAAATTGTATTTTCATAGGCCATCTCATCATGGGAGTGTCCTTCATCATGCAAAGATTTAAACTTAGATTGTGCTCATATGATTGCATTCCATTTATAGTCGCTCAACAATAATTTGGAAAAAAACCTAACTTTAGCATATTAATTAATTACACATTTTAAATTTTCTAAAGAATATATAAAAAGTAGTGGAAAATACCTAGTTTCACACTATAAACCAAAGTTTCAATTGAATCTTAAACGTTTTAACTCAAAGGGTTTGGGATCCAATGTGAGTAAATTCTTTCACACCTTAAATCAAGATTAAAATTCCATGGATGGACGTTAAAAGTAAGATGAAATGACATGATATCAAGTTGTCAAAAGTGTTGGCTTTCAATACATATAATATATGCATTACTATTAAATTATTGTTGTAATATCACTTTGTGGTTCATTGAAATATCATAATAATATGATCATGAAGTAATATGGGTGGAAATAATTTCAATTGCATATAACCGATTATAAATAGTTAAATTTATTAGTTCATTTATATTAAAATTATATTAAATCAAATTAAGTTATAAAATAGGTATAGAATACAGATATAGTTATTGTTTTAAAAAAGTAAATATATAAACATATTAAGTTATAAATTTTAGTAAAAGTTGTCCTTATTTTTTAAAAGTTTTTTTAGATTAGATTATGCATGAGTGATAGATAATTCCATATAACATGAATAATTTGACAAAGACAATGAATATATCTTTTGCACAAATAAATATCATACAAGATATAATTTTCATATTATTGTTGTCAAAATATTATTTTTTATTTATTTTCAACGAGAGGAGCATCAAATGTTTGATAAACTGTTGTGAAACAATATGGCAGGGCATCAAGCATCAATAGATTTTTACAATTTTCATATAGAATGAAAGAAGACAAATAGGTCTAGTGCAAGGATATGATCTATAATTGTTTAATGTGTTTTTAAAATTACTGTATATTTTTTATTGTTTATGTGGGATTGAAATGGGCCCTAGGCATATTACATCATGACCACATAGTGGTATTAGAACAGCTTGGCTATTATGCATGTATATCTTGGCAAGATTTGAGTCTAGGTCTTCTTGAAAGTTAATGAATTTAACCAATTGTTCTTATGCCTTTTCATTTTAAGAAAATTATGCTTGCTTAAAGGTAATATTTTATTTTTCATTTTATACTTACCTTTAATAATTACTAAATCAAAAACATGTAACTAAAGAAAATTTACATGCTTGAAATCTACATTTCAATACTTATTTTTACAAAAAAATTATTATAGAATGATATGATTTTTTTAGGTTTCATAGCAATTTCCATAAACAAATAAAATTAAACATTATCAAATATTGCTTAACAAAAATGAATATGTCGAGTGAAAAAGAACACAAAATATGGGGTATCCATAAACACCGATAATCTCACTAAATAGAAATAAAATTACACTCCAACTAATAGACATAACGTTGGTATGAATGGGTATTTATACCTAAAGACATGATTCTTTTACGTCAAGGTTGTGAGACTTACCCTTAAGAATAAAATATCATAATATATATATATATATATATATATATATATATGTTTTTCAAGGTTTATATAGACCCGAAGGGTAAATGTAACAATTACAAGTATAAATAGTCAATTGTGGCATCAAGATAAGCTTAACAACCACATGTTCCAATATCCCTCCTTAAGTTGAATGGGGGACACAAAGAGAGACCCTTACTTCCCCCTTACGAGACACTCTTCAACTCCAAGAAGTTCAAACATATGCATAAAAGTGACCTGGTGCATGACCTTGACCAAAATATATATCATCTGCTCCAATGAAGGCACAAACACTAGATAGAGCATCCCATGAACATAAAGACATATTACAAAGTGCATCCATATCTCTATGTGCTTTTTCCATTGATGGAACACTAGATTATTGTTAGAGTTACTATGTAACTACTATATTACCTCATTTGGTAATTAGTCCTAGATAGGTTAGTTTACTTCATTCACTTTCTATCCTAGGTAGAATATCTACCGACACTTCCTATTGTTGGCAGATATTATTGTTAGCATCTATATTTGTTAGTTGTTAAGCGCTTCTCATTGAGAGCGTGTTTGTTAGCTATTATTTAGGATATTATTTCCATAATATCCTAAGGCTATTTCTAGCCTTTGTAAGGTTTATTTAAGTCATTTCATTATGAATATTATAGCTAATGCTCATATTTGATTATTGAGTTGACTACATTGGCATCAGAGCCACGACTGCGATCACGGAGCAGTCAAACCCTGGACAAGATGAGAGTCTCTCGTTCCAGGAGCACCCTAGACAAGGCGAGAGAAAGTCTCTCGTTTCGGGTGCACATTGGACAAGTGGAGGCAGGAAGCCTCTCACTATCCGACGAACAAGACTTGTTGGCAACAGTAAACTGGTAAGAGAGGGCAAGAGCGCCCTTCTTTTTTTTTGGTGACTGGCCGGACTAGGTCCTGCCGACAACCGCCCTCTGATCTCTAGCGACTGGCGACCCACATCGATCGATGACACAACTCGAGGGTAAGAGTGCCCTCAGGTCCACCCGACTCTGACCATATCCTTGATAGGGGGACACCCTGTCAGATACACCTGACAAACTGCATAGTCTCCATAGGATTGGACCGGTCAGCGAGGGCAGGCGTGCCCTCCAACGGATCCACCAACTGCATAAGACACAAGGTAGAATCGGGACACGAAGATCCAGACTGGTAAACCTGGACAGACATCTGATTCGGCATGACTCCCGATGAACTACTGCTGACATGGATCCGACTGGGCACCAAGGGGTGATTGGGCTGACGTGGCAGGACAGCTAACCTGGCTGACTGCTGACATGGACTAGACGAACCAAATCCAACACAGGGCAACACGTGGTGGACTGGCCATGTGGCACCCGACGCGGAATGGACACGTGGACCCCTCCGGTTGCGTCACGTGGGCGATAGCAAAAGGGGTCCGATTGGACCCTAATTGCTCGCAGGCAATCAAAGAGCACTAGGTGCTCTATTGCTTTTAAGCAACTTAAGATTGCCTGCAAGGGCGATGTGGGATAAATCCCACTAAATTCCCCGCTAGTCGATGGGGAAGCCTTCAAGGAGAAGGCAATGGGCTACTCCTCCCGTCGGGCTAGCTAGCCCGACTGGAGAGAGGGCCAGCGCTAAGGCGCTGCCCGACGGGAGGTCGGGAGTTCGACTCCCGTCGGGGCCATGATGGTTATATTTTTTTTTTTTTTAAATTTGTTATTATTTAAATTTCAAATTTTTTTTTTAAATGTTTTTACTAATATAAATATAAATTATATTTTTAACAAATCATTTTTTTATAAAATTGATTTTTTAAAATAAGATATGATTTTATTTTTATTATTAATTTCATTTTTAAAGCTTAAACTTTTTATTTAAATTTTGCACATTAAATTTAAAAAAAAAAAAAAACACGAGGGACCTATTTTTTTTGCAACACACATAAAATTATGCTTTTGTTTTCTCCTCAAGGGGGGATATAAGACTTTTAATAGCACCAATTTTCTTGCAAATTAGGAGCCCTCCATTCTTCTCAACCTTGTTAATTTAGCATACAAGAAAGGATCACACTTGAATTCTTTTTGCAAATTAGACAACAAGGAGACTGAAATTTTTGTAAGATTCAAAGACAAAGTGTGCATTTGTTTTCTCCAAGAAGGGACATAAGACATAACATTGCACATTTGTTTTTTGCAAAATTGAGAAGAAATTGAAGACCTTGGGTCCACTAAAACCAAGTCGTTTGTCGACTGGTTCTGGAAGCCTTTCAAACGCGGGTCGTGTGTCAACTTGTCTTGAAAGGAGTGCTCATATTGTTAATTTTGCAACATAGAGGGGGGAAGACAACATTGTACTTCTTTTGCAAAATTGTAAAACAAAGTAGGAGACAAAAATATCAATTTTTTGCACAACACAAATCCATATTTTTTTGCAAAAATTAATAGGTGCATTTTCGATTTTACTCGACACCTTTATTGGGAAATTATGTGCCTTTTCGATTGAATCCGACACCTAGGTGATAAGAATTTTGTGGGCATTCTTATTTGATTATTGCATTATTTCTTTTGCAATTATAAATCATAGAATCAAGAACACACTAAACCCCAAAATTTCACAAATTTGTGTAAATCCTTACACAGATTTAAAGCCAAAATTCACTTGATATTCTCTCCTAAATCAACAAAACCCCTAATTCGCTCTTATTTGTTTGGCTTAATTTCCTCAAACTTTTCATCCTTCTTGAAGGGAGTTAATGCAGGTGCCATTAAATATCTATTTGAGTGAATTATCTTTTGGTACTCTTTTAGGGTAATCAAAATAAAGAACAAGTTTTTGAAAATAAGGAACCTTAAAAAGGATCAATCCTTTGCACTAAGGGGGGATAATTCCTTTCTTCCTTCAAAACACAGATTTTTGACAAGAGGGAAATAAAACTTGTAAAGGCAATCATAAAAGTAGAAGTCATCAAAATTATACCTTTTCTTTTAGACTTCATAATAGCAACCATGCTTGAAGTTCTTACAATAAGGAAGGATGATTTGGTGAACTTTTTTGATAAAATTGCCTAGAAAGCATAGTTTTGCACAAATTGTAAAAATGACAACCATGACACCATTCAGTGTTGGTTTCAAAACAAGCAAAACTAAAATGGCAAAGGCACATCACAGAAGCCATCTTTCTAGTGAAGTGTCTCATTCGATTCTGATTCTGGTTCAAAGAGAGCACACAAAGTGTTCATGGCTAAAACAATATTGTAGAGGGAAAACACATGTGTCACCTTGGGCAAAAGCACCATTTTCTCTCTCTCTTCTTTTAGGCTTCATAAATAGCATAAGTTTTTTTGTTTGAAGACCTTGCAATAAGGGGTGCTTTTACCTCTCTTAGGCTTCATAAATAGCAAATTCTATGTTTTTGAAGTACTTGTAATAAGAGGAGCGATTTTTTTTGTGATGTAAAATTGTCTAGGAGGCAATATTTGTAAAATCCTTCACAACACTCTTGCGTTGCACACTTTTTGCAATTGAGGGGGGATATACATTTCTTTTCTTCACAATTTTTTGTAAAAAGGGAAGAAGACTTATAAGGGTGCATTTTCGGCATCGTCCGACACCTTAGTCATGCTTCTTTCAGAAATTAATTACATGTTTTGCAACAATAAGGGGGGAACTTATAAGGGTGCATTTTCGGCAGCGACCGACACCTTAGCTACCTTATCTTTTGCAAACTCATATTGTAAAATGGATGAACCTTGTATGAAGTGATCTATTCTACTACACCTAGCGATTGCAGTGGCTGGTTACCCATGCAATTCGGTTGGATGATGTGATTACCATAAGGACATTCATTGGCGTGAAGACAAAAGTGAGGAATGACCCACTTTTTGCTTAGGAGTAGCCAGAGTACTGTGACAGAGCAAAGAACCAGCAGATTGACATCTTTTTCATCGTATTGGGGCAGTTATATACTTTTCCCAAATATTGTTGTATTAGAGGATATGTATGTATTACCCAAATAATGTAATAAGGGGGGATGTTAGAGTTACTATGTAACTACTATATTACCTCATTTGGTAATTAGTCCTAGATAGGTTAGTTTACTTCATTCACTTTCTATCCTAGGTAGAATATCTACCGACACTTCCTATTGTCGACAGATATTATTGTTAGCATCTATATTTGTTAGTTGTTAAGCGCTTCTCATTGAGAGTGCGTTTGTTAGCTATTATTTAGGATATTATTTCCATAATATCCTAAGGCTATTTCTAGCCTTTGTAAGGTTTATTTAAGCCATTTCATTATGAATATTATAGCTAATGCTCATATTTAATTATTGAGTTGACTACAATTATAGATAAGTTGGATAGTTCTTTGATTGTGATATCAAAGGGTAGCTAGAAAACTTTGAGGAATTCCAATCTTCAAAATCATGAGCATCCACTTTAGATGCTTAGTTGCCTCATTGGTAGCAAAATACTTAGCCTATATGGAGGACTAATAAATAGTGTATTCTAGAAAACCATAAAATTATATGGATCCCAAATAGAATACAAAGCCTATGGTGGACTATCACTCTTCCAAGTCATTTATCCAATTAACATATAAAAAAGTTGTCAAAATTAGAGGGAAGCCAATAGAGTAGTGAATACCAATCTACTATGCCTCTTTGATGTATATAAGAATCCTCTTAGTTGTTGTCTAGTGATTCTCACAAGGTGCTTACATATATCTAGAATAATAAATGACAACAAAGGTTTTATTAGGTCTAATATGAGTAATATAGAGAAATCCTCCCACAATAGACTAATACAACATGGTATCAACTAAAGGTATGGTACAATTAACCTCAAGTTTTTAGGCTTGAGGCGAAAGGAGTTCAAGTTGGCTTACACTCCATCCTAAAACATTAAAGAAGATCCAAAGCATACTTGGGATAATAAATGGTGATGCTAGAGTTTACCTAATCAATTTTAATTTCCAAATCTATCATCCCAAAAGTGGAACAAAGTTATGCATTCATGTCCTAGATTAAAGTAGAAGAGCTACTAGTAATGAGAAGATCATCAACACACAACACAATCACCAAAGTTTCTCCATCATGATATTTGATGTAAATATCATGTTCAACCTCATATCACTAAAACCCACAACTGGGGAAAAAGGAATGGAACTTCTTATACAATGCACAAGGATCCTACTTAAGTTATATAAGGACCTAGTAATATGATAAACCAATGGAGTGGGTTCTTTGAGCCCAAAACCAAGTGGTTGTTGCATGTAAATTTTATCTTGAAGCTCCCCATGTAGAAAGACACTCTTCATGTTCATCTGATGTACCTTCCATCCAAGAGATATCAATGGAGAGAATAATCTTGATTGAGTCCATCCTAGCCACTTGTGCAAAAGTCTTAAAATAGTCCACTTCCTCCTATTGAGGGAATTCCTTAAAAATAAGGTATACCATGTGCTTCTCTATTTAACCATATAATGTGTATTTGGTCTTGAAGACCTATTTGTATCTAATAATATTCTTCTCTTCTATAAGTGTGATCAACTCCCAATTCATGTTCTTCATCAATACATCATACTCTATCAGTATAGCATCTTCCCATTCTAGATTTCTCTTAGCCTAAAAATATATGAGATGATCCTAAGAGTGTGCTACTTTTAAAACCAATGCTTGAGAAGGATCATTCTAAGGTTGATCAAGAGATAGGATAGGTTTAGCATCCTTTAGAAATGCCTTAACACAATTAGATGTTGGATGTACCAAAGAATCATGTGTATCCTATAACAACTCAACATCAGAAGGGAAAATTAGAGAATCCAACTCATCACCACTAACCTCATCATACAAAATGGAAGCATTCTAAATAAATATGTCGTACTTATCTTGCCCTACTCCTAGATAAGATAAAGTTATCTATGGTGTTGCCTATGAAGGGGTCAAATACATAGGCAAAGAGTAACCACTCAAAGAAGATGCTCTGATAGGAATAGATCCAACCAAAATCTCAAAACTAGCTAAATAAAAAATATTCAAAGGGTTAGAAGAACCAGTAACCAAAATCTAAGGTGGTGGGATGGAAGAAGTACTTGTAATAACCATATCAAAGATGAAATATTTCCAAATAAAAACTTCATGCCTCTAAGGATCATAGAGATGATGTATTTGAGGTGTCAAAATATCCTATAAAGATACACTTATGACACTTTCGTGTATTTTTCTTCCAAAAAACCTTAGGTATATAAGCCCATGTTGAAGACCTAAAGATACAAAATCGGGACACATTAGTTTTATCCCCTGTCAATCTTCAAAATGGTTTCATTCCCTAGAATCCCTTGGTTGGAACTTTGTTGATGATGTATGCCACACGATTCACAACCTTACCCCAAAAATTTTGATCCATCCCCTTGGAATGAATCATACATTGTGCCATATCCATGATCACCCTATCTTTTCTTTTAGTCATACTAATCTATCCAAGACTATATCAAATAGTCCTCTAATATCCAATCCCATGAGAAGCCAAAAACTATGAAAAATATAGCTCACATATTCACCACCATAATCTATCCTTATACATTTGACTCTTCTATCTAGTTTATTTTCAAAAAAAATCCTGAAGGTATTAAACCTCTCAAAAACCTTATCCTTGGTATGAATATGGTACAACCACAAATATCTAGAGAAATCATCAATAAAAGAAGAAAGTGCCTATTCCTTGAGAGAGATGTTGTACCTATAAGTCCATAAATATCACTATGTATGATATCCAAGGGATGAAATGCTCTCCTTGCAACCCCTTTTAGAAAGGTGTCCCTATGATGATTTTCCAAAATACACCCTCATATGCACCACTTGGAGGAGATGTGCATGGAAGCCCAATAGTCAGTTTATGTAACCCAAACAATCATAACTAAGATTTCCAAGTCTTTGATACCACTTTTAAGTTTTAGTATCAACATGTGCAACCATAGCAACAAATATTTTCTTCCTAGAAAGAGGGGTAGAAGAGGTGGGTATTTCTTCTAACTTATACATGTGGTTAGTCTCATCAAATTAACAAGAAGAAAAAAATTTAAACCCATTTTCTATATCCTAAATTACCCATCTATAAGGTCAAAACTATACCTTATTTGTATGATTAATGCAATAAATAATAAAAGGTTAGGACAAACATTAGGAACATGAAGTACCTCAACAAATGAATAATATTCTATAATGATGTCTCCACTCCCTATAATCTATAATAAGGAATCATCTCTAATCACAATACATTCTCCCACATGAGTCTTGTTGTATCCCTAAAGGAGATGTTTGTACTTTATCATGTGCTTGGTTGCCCATGAATTTGCTATCCAATTATCCAAAAAAGTAGATTTCCAATATGTTAAATAAATTGCTTTATGAGAATATGATGTTTCTCCATCAAAATATTCCTCATCTTGTGCATAGGAGAGAGCAACATTAGCACTCCCTTTCTTGCTACTTCATCAAGTTTATCAATCTAAATTATGTAAAATTTCACCTTGTGCCCTTCCATTTTTGGAATACTCACAACTAGGATTCGTGATCTTATTCTCATTCTATTTAGTCTTTTTATCATTCTAAACTTTACCAATAACTTCTTTTGGAAGAGCCTAATTAAAAATAAAATTTCTCTTAAATCTATTTATTATAGCCTGATGGTGTAAAACGTATTTGAACACCTCTTCAATGGATGGTGTAGGAGAATTTGTAAAGTAAAAAAAGAAGCATCTTAGATACAACAACAACTTATCATGTTTACAACACATTATTGAAGATAATATTGAGGAATTTAGTGTTTCTTTCAATTTCCAATGTTTCTTGTCCTTCTCTTGTCTCCTTGGGTAGTCCTCTTGCAATTCAATTATTCTCTTGTAGTTTATTGAATTGAATGGTATACTTATCAACAATATCAAATAAGTAGATGGATAATATTATAAGATAAACTTGTGTGGAATCAATTGGATCACATAGTCCTTAAAATTTCTCAAGCAACACTTTAGGATCTATGCTACTACTAACATGAGTTTCATATGCATTGTGAACATCAAGAGCAATAATATCATAACCTCATATTTCTTATTCCTATAGATCTACTTCACCTATTTAGTATTAGTATCATGAGTCTCCTAATTCATATATTTGAGTAACCCCTTGCTTCAAAGCATAACTTCAATCCCAATCTTCTAGGTAGTATAGTTAGGACCACTCAACAAGGGCACATGATGATCCATAATTATTCTACCAAAATACAAAAAATTACGTCTAGTTGTGACCAGAAATAAAACCACTGGTTCAAATATCTCAAACCATGTGATTTGAAAGGCTAAAAATGCTTTTGTATGAAAAATTTATTATCCATCAAACTTTTACCCTAAAATCATAAACAACCTCCAAAATATTTAAAAATAAAAATAAAAAAATCAATGCCTACAACAAATGAGAGGTTTCCATGTGTCATTCCATAAATGGTTAAGGTTTCCAAGTGTGTTTTGACTATGCAACATATCAAAGAATCATGTGATGCCACTTGTCATGATCTGATTTGTTGTCTAGTTTGCAAACCACACTATGCCAGTTGTCCCTACTTTATTCTAAAATTTATGCATTGCCAAGTTTTTTGCTGACTATAATATCTAATTGCAAAGTTTGATAAGTTGTAAAATATGATTGGTTGAACCTATATTGATATGTGCCAAGTGACATATGGCCTATCATATCGACAATTTTATGGCTTGCTACATCAACATAATTGGAGCATACCTTATCAAATTAGCCCCTACGTCAACTACCACATATTGGCTTGGGACTTTTGCTATGTTAGTGCCTTCACCAATTGCCATGTATCATGACATATCACCTATATAGATTGCTATTTCACCTATACAAATTGTTAGATCAACTGCTACATGTCACCTCATGATTTAAACACTTGCTATCATGTCACTTGTATGGACTACCATATCAATTGTATGGAATATTATGTGTTACCTTAGGATTTATGTGTTGGGTATCACCTCAACTATATAGATTGTCATGTCAGTCGTATGAAATTCCATATGGCATCTATGTGGTCCTACCACATCATAACTACTACACAAAGGACGTGACATATCATTAGAGAGTGCCACATCATTATAGGTTGTTATATTATCATGTGTTTTATCATTATCATGGGTTGTCATGTCATCATGGGCATTAACATCATCATTGTTAATAAATATTTGAGAGAGGATTTTGAACCTAATATCTCCCATGGGTAAATTACTGAAGCCCTTTTTCTAGCCATCTCCCCAAGTGTTAAGCTTGGGAGAGAGAGAAAACATTACATTTAAACCAACAATGAACCACTTTCCCTCACTCCTTAAGTATTGTTGATATGTGTCTATATTGGGTTGATGCAAGCACATCCTTGTGTGCTATTTTTGTGCTCTCTAAGGAATATTCTATTTTTAAATTTGAAAAATAGAGAGAAAATGTAAAATTTTCAAATACAATTTGAGATTACTTGGAGGCAAAATAGCTAAATTTTTTGAACTAGAACCCCCTTAAGATTTTACAAAGAATCCAAAAAATGCTAACAATTTATTTATATATCTTATTGTTTTTCCTACACAACTATTTTGTTATATATAACCAATCAGGACATCCTCTCTCACCTATGTAGTAGAAAAATTATTATACATTTTTTGTAACTTTATCAAGTGACAAGAAGGTCTTTGCTAAGCACAAAAGCCTTTACATGACTTCTTCAGAACTAGGTGTTTCTTTAAAAAAATCAATCTCTTATTTTTTCTTTCATGTTGGTCAAGTATTCTACCCTCTCATTTGTATTGATGTTGGATAAGATAGGCCAAAAGAAAAAAATAAATAAAAAAAATTAGAAAATTATGAAACACAAATGAGGTATTTGATAAACCTCAAAAAATCCAATCCTAAAACTAGGGTATCCATTTGGTCAGAAATTTGAAATATAAGATTGAGTGCCAATGAGAGGTAAAAATAATCTGATAGTGAATTTTCTCATGGAGCAAATCTATTTATTCCAATAAGATCCTTGTGATCCAAGTCCACTTGGGATTTTATCAAAAAACCCTTCTTCAGGTTTATATCGTTAGTCTTCAAAGAAACCTTTTCTAGATCCAACAAAAATATCCTTAAGAGAAGCCAAAAGAAAATCACCTACCACTAGAAGATATTAAGTAATGAATATTGACACCTACTTTAATACCATATTATATTTCACAATAGCTTTTTGAAATAAATTGAGTTAAATATTACCTAATACTTCTTAACAAAAAGGAATACATGAGCAAAAAAGAACACATAATATAATGGGGTGTCTATAAACACTGATAATATTACTAAATATAAATAAAATTACACTCTAATCAATAGCTAAAATTTGGTATGAAGAGGTACATTCAAATACATTATGCCTTTAGGTCAAGGTTGTGAGATTGACCCTTAGGAATAAAATATTACAAAAATTACAATGGCACATTTTTTAAGGTTTACATGGGCCCAAAGGAAAAATATAATAAATAAGAAAGGCATAGAGAGACCGTTAATTTACATCCATCATAAGGTGCACTCTCCAACTCCAAGAAACTCTTGCATATCCACAAAAGTGTCCTTATAAATAACCTTGGTCAAAAACTATGTTTCCCATTTTGATATAGCCACAAACACTGGATCGAGCATCCCATGAGCATGAATCCATATCACAAAGTGCACCCATATATCTATGTATTTTTTTTTCTAATAGAACACTATATTATATATAAATATAGTTATTTAGTTATGACATCGAAGGATGATTGTAAAAGTAAGGAATATCAATATCCTCTAAAATCATGAGCATCTACCTGAGATGCTTAGACACCTCTTTGGTAGGATAATTTTCAACCTCTATGAAGGACTAATAAATAGTATATTTACATATAGAACACCATTAAATTACACCATATCCCAAATAGAACACAAACTCTATGATGAACCATTGCTCATAATAAGTCACCTGCCCAATCATCATCTAAAAATCTATCAAAATCAAAGGGGAGTTAATAGAGTAGTGAATACCTATATAATAGGCCCCTTTGATGTATCTAATAATCCTCTTGGCTATTGTATAGTGATTCTCCTAAGGTGCCTACATATATTCTAACAACCCACAAAAAACCAACCTAGGAGAGAAAGAGAGATTGTTTTTGCAAGGAAGGTTCACCAAGGTCCCAATATTATTTTTTAGTAGTTTCAAGGCTTCACCATACTTGAGTCTAATGTCACTATAGAAAATACTCAAGTGGACAGGATTGGCCAAAATCTAGTAGCTATGGGGTTCACCTTACTAAACCTAACCATTCAGAAGGACATCGAAGTGGTCCCTCCACATTTCCTATACCCTCACAGGTTAGGATAATTTGACCATAACATAGTGATTATTATTTAAGGCCCATATCACTTAAAAGGGGATGCCAATTCCCTAAATTGATCATAATTTTGTCTATGTAGGTCACTCTAGCATAAATCCTTGGTTCTTAGTTGCCACACCTCCACAATCTAACTAAATTCATTACCATTCACTTGGTAATAAGCATGGTTACTTAAACCCTACTATCTAGGGAAACCACCATAGTTGACTCATGATTGATTTCGTTAACTACATAGTTGTAGAACACCCAATCCTCACCATTCAAGGTGTATCAATTATGATAATCTAGCTATTGCATTCCCACAACTCATTTCAATTTAGTGAGTGCCTAGCTATTGCATTCTTGCAACTCCTTCTAGGACTCACTTCTACCTGGTTATTCTATTCTTGCAACTCCTCCCTAGATTAGGTTCAATCTTGACTTGAGGGTCCTAAAGAAGGGTATAGATCTTAGTCCAAGAAATCCCTCCCAAGATACATACTTAACAATTATCATCTAATGTAATTAAGCATTTAAAGTGCTATAATTGAAAATAAAGTGTAGAATTATAACACAATGCTAGTTCTATAATAAATTAGCTTAAACATATCCAAATTAAGCTAATGCAAAAAGAAAACAACTAGCTAGATCTTAAAGCATGAGAGGAATAATCACAATTCCAACATAAAGCAACTTACTAAATTCAATAAACCTCATTATATCTAACTAGCATATAGAATTTCTTTTGCTCTACCAAATTGATATATTTATCTAAAGATAACAAAACAAATTGATCACTTTGTTTATTCCATTGCACAAAATCTTAAGATCATCTTGCATTTACAAATAGGCTCAAGCCTTATCGAAAATAAAATAAAGATATCCAAGTTTTACATTCCAAACTTTATATCTACATAGAAACATTTCCTTCCCAAATATATTAGAGCAAGTCCACCCAAGAGCCCTCTACACCATCTTCTTCTCACGGTCTTCTTCATGACGAATTTTTCCCTTGAATTTGAGAAAAACTAAGGGATATAGGCAACTCTTAATGCAATGCAACTACCATGCTAAATGCATAAGACAAGCATCCATGTAAATAAAATAAAATTAAATCATCCAAGGAGAGAATTCCATACTTCTCTCTCGCTAATGATTTCCCTACCTACTCAAGTCTCAGGAAATCATTAAAGTTTTTTCCAAATCAAGGCTCTTTCTTAAAAATAATACCCATATCTTCCATTATTTAACTCTAATAGAAAATACAAGATCACTAACTTTCTTTACTAAGAAATATGTAATTAAACCAAACCATACGCAACATCCCCACTATTTACTCTCAATCCAAAGAAACTGGACTTTACTCTACATATCCAAGTTTATAATTTAAGGTCCCCTCTAACTTGCACCACACAAAAAGAAGTAGTTTCTCTTCTCTCTTTTTTTAATATTAAAAATAAAGGATATAATTTAATAAAAGTTTCCTTTTCTAAGATAATCAAATAGAAGCACTATTATCTTTTAAAAGAAACCTAAGAATACAAAAGCACATGAGGAACAATAATATCCAAAAGTGCTTAAACTGGCTTAGAATAACAAGAGGAGAAATACCAGGGTTCACAAGAGGTAGACGAACAATAGATCTTAGAGACATTGCAGAAGGAATAACAAAATAATTGATAAGGAGCTCTCTAATAGGGCACCCTAAATGACGTCAACTAAGACAACCATAATATTACAATCACCAAGGAATAACGAATCGACCAAGAGTGCTACACTACCCCAACAACAAAGACGTTTAAACTAGAATGTAAAAACCATACCAAAAGATAAAATAACGTAGCCAATCACTAAACCAAGGCACACAAGGTATAAATAGTTATAGCACTATACCCGGATACGTTCTAAAGCAAAATGGGATCGAAAATCACCCAATTGGGATAGAACCCACATAGAAGGTGGTAAGAAATAACTCACATAGAAACCACATAAACCAACAAACAAATAACTCTCTTTAAAACCCAAGCAAACTAGAAACAAAAGTATATAAAACATACAAATCTAAATCATTAATCTTACAGCTTCCTATAAGAACACAAAGGATATTGTTAAGCTAGGGTTTTTTCAAAAGTTAAGGTTTTTAATAGAAATATGGCTCTCCAAGGGGTGCAACATGGATATTGATGTGAACAACGTCTCTTCAATATCTTTGTCAAATGATGGAAATTCATCGTTGGGTGCTACAAGTGACCATTTACCTAGGATGGAGACTGCAACATTATCATTTCATGTCAAAGATGCTGAGACAATAGTTGAATCGGGGTTCTTTGCTCTGGAAGGTGCATCACATGCTAGTTATGGTGGGATTCACATAGTTTCACTCAACAAGAAAGAGAATGAGCTCGGGCCACCAACTTCTAGTTCTGTCTCTCATCCCCATAGAGATGTCAAGTCACAAGATGACGAGCTCTTCATTTCACCTTTCAGAAACTTGCTAGCAGAATACCTATTGAAGTTCAAGAATAAATTGATCTAGCAACCAGAATGGAAGGATGATCATTTGGGGCCCGAGGGAGTCTCTAGCTCCGCTCATGGATTTTCCTCTAGATCTTAGCCATACTGCTATCGTGACATGCAAAATAGTGTAACTCTAGGAGATGAACATGATAGAAGTGAGATTTCCAAAGGTAGTAACCCACACTCCCATTCAAGATCCCCCACTAGATTGGGTACCATGTTTCTGGGGGAGCCAATGCTAGCTCCTCTTACACCCATGCGTTGCTCAAAAACCTGAATTTCAATGGTAGCAATTCTCAAGCATCCCCAACAACTCAACTAGAGGACCTTCATTCCAACATAAGACAAAATAATTTTGACCTTGCACCCTTAGCCCATGGACCTGGAGGATCCGAACAAGGAGGTGGTGACCAACATGTACTAAAAGAGGAAACCCTCGAAGCTGGACATGTATGAGGAAATCAAAGCTTTGAACAAGCAAATTAGCAAGCTAAAGAGTCGGGTACCTTTGAGTTTGAATTGGAAGATGATTTTACTAAAGAAATAAAAGAACTAGAAGAGCGAATTATTATTCTATTCTTTTCTAGAAGAATCCCCCCTAATGAAGAGCTCAATTGGTGGTTTATCAAAGTCTAATAATTGAAGGGTTGGATGATTGCCTCTCATCGTCGCATTGGTCAATCGTTTATTTCTATCACTTTCACCTCCAAAGACTCTTGCTTAAAAGCCCTAGGACTCAGCACCTTGATGATTTTTGGTCAACTAGTCTTTCTACAACATTGGGCATTCCAATTTAACCCTGAGAATGTGTCAAACATGAAATACCCCCTTTGGATTGAACTCCTTTTCTTAAACCTGGAATGCACAAAGTACTTACCTCAGGTAGCTGCTAGGTTTAGAAGGTCATTATTTCTTCCATCCGAGCCCTTGCATAGATTATGGCAAAGGCTTTAAAATATCCATGACAACATATATCCAGGTATATACAACATGCTTTTGCTTTTTAGTAGTTGGTCCCTCCTAAATGAACTCCCCTATAGTATTATTGATATTGTTCAAAACTTTCTTATTGATAAGTTGTTATGGAAGTCCAAAAATCCTAAACCATATTGGAATCCTTTTGACAATTTACCTCCATAGAGAAAATCCTCATTTTAATGTGAGCCAAGGGTTCTCCCTCATTTTTTCTTGCTCCATATATTTAGATAAATTCAAAAGATAAAGGATTCATATGAGGAAAAACTAGGTAGCATGGAAGCAAAGTCATATTTAAAATCCCTAATGGGAAGTATGGATGCCTAATATGGAGATAAGAGGAAGAGAAAATTTATGGCAAGCCCGATCCAATAAGCAAATGTTACAATAAAAGTGATTATCAAGGATGAGATGATCAGGCATGATATAATGGTTCTTAAGAGCAGAGATGATATGAGCAAGCATTGGCATGAACAGAAAAGAAACATTGAGAGAGTTTTTTCTCAATGAAAGTTCATGCGCATAATATTATTCTTGTCCAATTTTTATAAAGGAGTACATTGATGTTTTTTAAATAAGTAATAACTAATTAAATATTATCTTGCATGAAGATACATACTAAGTCTTGGCAATTCCTCCCTGTTTAGTGAAAAGTGACTCCACTTTTGCTGGAGGGGGAAATATTGTTAAAAATAGGGAAAAAGTTATTAAGAATATGACACAGAGACCCCCTATGCTTAGGTTGGTAGTGTACTCGTATGACCAACCAAGTATGTAGTGGTACTCAAATGTTGTTGTTGTTGTAAATAAGAATAGAACTATGGTAGTGAGTGGTGTTATGATGGTGGTCATTGTTATATTGGTGACTATGCTTATAGTGAAAACTATTGTTGTGGTTGTGATAGTGCAAGTGTTATTGATAAACAGGTAGGAACAAATGATATTATGTAATTTGTTGTAGATTAGGGGTTATATGTGGTTGCACTCGAGGTTTTGAAACTGACAGTTAATCATACAAAGGCAATGATAGTGGTGATGATAATCGATCAAAATAAGATTGTTACTACATATTATCATGTGTTGTTTGAATATGATGACCAAAATAATATAGGGGATGTCAAAATGGTTACACCTAAGAGTACAATTATTAAGCCATTTGATGGTGTTGTCGTACATGAAGGGGCAATTGGTATTGTCCTAACTATTTTAGAACTACACCTATAGCATAAGTGGAGGCAGTTGTCTTAGTTTTGCCTTTTACACAAGTGTCCACATCTAAGTAACGATCAACTAAATTTCCTATAGTAGAGGGTATTAACCACCCTATATTATTCTCCATAGGTTGATGAGTGACACAAAGTGCTAAAGTTTGGAGCATTACTTAAAATGTTACCATAATATCTTGCATGAAACGATTGTGACTCTCTACTTGATTTTACAAAATTTGTTGGAGCATATTCATATTCATTGATGCTTCAGAATTCTCCTCATGATGGGTATCCCACTTAGGATTTATTGCAAAAGGGATGGTTGCAAAATATCACCTACAAAACTTGGAAAACATGGAAGAAAAATAAAGGTGGCATACTTTGTTGATAACGCACCCTGTTTACAATCATAATGACACAATTGGTTAAATCAAATTTATTAAAGAAACCCTCTTATAAAGTAAAACACTTTAAAAATAATGAAGCACCCTTCTTTTTTCTAAAAATAAGCTCTAAATTTTTCTAAAAATAAGCTCTGGTATTTTTTTCTTTTTTGCTTGAAAAACTTTTGTGCAACAAAAAAATAGCACTATTGGCCCAACTTCAAACAACCATAACTTCTTCAATATTGTCAATTTTTGTAGTACTCAAAATGATCTATACGATGATGGAAGAATATTATGAATTGAACTGCTAGAAAGGAAGATATAGCTCTTTCAAATAGAGTGATATTTTTTAAAAAATAATGAATGGAGATCTAGCAAGGGTAATATGTGAAAACCCTTAAGTGTGCTAAATCTTTGGTATCCTAATATTAGGGATCAAGGTTAATATTGTGTCATAATATTTTAGAATACCAAATCCAAGGCCGCAATCATGTGGGTTTCTACGAAAAAGCAAAGAGAGATCTAGCAAGGGTAATATGTGAAAACCCTTAAGAATGCTAGATCTTTAAAAACACAACATGAGGGAACTAGTAAATATTGTTCCACAATATTTTAGAAGACCAGATCCAAGGCTGCGATCTCTTGGCTCTAATACCAGTTGATATGAGCAAGAATTGGCATGAACAAAAAATAAACTTTGAGAGAGATTTTTCTCAATGAATATTCATGCACATAATATTATTCATATCCAATTTTTATAAAGAAGTACAAGATGCTTTTTTTAGAAGATATGTTTTTTAAATAAGACATGTTTTTATTTTAAAAGATACTAATTTAGAATATCTAATTTAATATTATATTTCTAGAATAACTAATTTAATATTCTATTATAATAACTAGTTAAATATTATTTCACATGAATATAATATTAAATATTATCTTGCATGAAGATAGATACTAAGTCTTATCAATTACAACACCAATTGCCCCTTCATGTACAACAAAACCATCAACTAGTTCAATAGTTGTACTCTCAGGTGTAACCATCCTAGCACCCTCTACAACAATTTGGTCATCATCTTCAAACAACACAAGACAAGGTGCAACAATAATCTTCTTTTGGTTGATAATCATCACCACTATCATTTCCTTTGTATGATCAACTACCAGTTTCACAACCTCAAGTGTAGCCACCTAGAACCCCTGACCTACAACAAATTACACAATAACATTTGTTCCTACCTATCCTTCAATAATAGTCACAACAACTATCACAACCACAACAACAATTTTCACTACAAGCACAGTCACCAACACAACAACCACCACCACAACACCATGCACTACCATAGTCCTATTCTTATTTACAATAGCAATAGCATCTGAGTACCACTACATACTTGGTTGGTCATATGGGTACACAAACAACCCAAGCACAAGGGGTCTCTATGTCATATTTTCAACAACTTTTTCCCTATTTTTAGCAGTCTTTTTCCCTTCCTCTAGTGAAAGTGGGGTCACTTTCCACTAAACAGGGAGGAATTGATAAGACTTAGTATCTATCTTCATGCAAGATAATATTTAATTAGTTATTATAATAGAATATTAAATTAGTTATTCTAGGAATAGAATATTAAATTAGTTATTCTAAATTAGTATCTTCTAAAATAAAAAGCATGGCTTATTTATAAAAGGCATGTCTTATTTAAAAGGTGTGTCTTATTGAAAAAATATGTCTTCTAAAAAAACATCATTGTACTTCTTTATAAAATTTGGATATGAATAATATTGTGTGTGAATTTTGATTGAGAAAAAACCCTCTTAGAGTTTCTTTTATGTTCATGCTAATTCTTGCTCATATCAAGAGGGTTAACATATAAGTTCCATGGATACTATCTAGGGTTTTAGAGATTCAAAATTTGAATCAAATGGAAGTGGGAATTTAATTCAAATTACTCTAGATTTTCTTCCTAAATTTTTTCCTCGTCATCTTTTCAACTTTGGAAAGCAAGGATAAAACAACGGGTGATAACCCATGGTTTAGGGAGAGAGATGCTTTATATTTAAGTCCATAGAGTGATATTTTTCTATCAAGACATAAACTATTAAAAACCTTCCAATGTGAGTTAGGCTTTTTGAGCTTTCATATCAACTTATCAATAAGGATACTTTTAATAATATTGATAATACCCTAGGGGAGTTCATCTAGGAGGAACCAACTACTAAGCAGTGAAAGCATGTTGTATATACTTGGATATGTGTTCTATGAAAGTTTTAAAATATTTGTCACAATACATTAATATTAAAATTGAATCAAGAGAATAATATTAACAAGTGGATTATGAAAGCATTGTATTTCAATGCCTAAATACTATGAAATTGGACACATGATAAGAGATTACAAAGTGAAAACGATAGAGAAAGAGACCTAGAATTTTGGTCATGAGATAAACTTTAATATGAAGCAAGGAGATCATACTGTAGTATAAGCTAGAGTAGAACAAGGATATTCCACTCCCAAAATGAGGAAAAGAAATCTTATCTATGACAATAATTGACTAAGACCAATATCAAGATCAACTATTAGAATAAATAAAGAAGGGTACAAGGGATGAGAAAGTACATTGTACAAGTTTAATTTTGGCATTAAAGGTGTAAAATAAGAAAAGGAGGTAAATTTAAACAATGAAAATAGATAAGGAACCATCTAATCAGTATGATCCTAATTTAAAGAAGAACATTCTTGATGAACCTAAGGAATGTCTCATCAGATTTTCAAGACTCTCTTGAAGTACCATGCACCATTCAAGAGAAAAAAAATTGTTAAAAAAATGCAAATTTAGAAGTTAATACCTCTGCCATTAGTAAGGAAATGCCAAAAAATAAGTAAGACAATTCAAAAGCTTCTATAGTAGAGCGAGGAGATGATAAATATGATGAAAAACAAAATTGTGAAAGAATATTGAGGAATAGAATAATAAGACCTACTCGTGATATAGGTAAGGCTAAAATAGAACCCTCAAATTATTAGGCAAGATCCAAGGAAGCAAGAGCAAATATAGAGAAAGGAACACAAACTAAGTTGGTTGGACTTCTCTTTACCAAACAACAAAATTATATTGGTAATACGCAGGTGGGGCCAATAGCCTCTAATAAGACATGATTATTGTTGGTCATCAAATCTGCCCAGGAAAGGATTTTGGGAAGTGTATGTGCCCCAGACCTGGACCAACATTGAAAGGCCGAGAGGAAGAGATGCCCCTCGTGCCAATCTTCGGAGAAAGGTCGGCTCCTTTACTAAACTACTTGGTGTTTTTGAGACAAGAGTGCAGGAAAGAGATAAAAATAGTAAGGGTGCAGGAAGGAGATAAAAATAGTAAGGGTGCAGGAAAGAAATAAACAGTGTAAGGGAAGAAATATTGGTGAATTAAAGTGGGAAAGAACCAGCATCACGATTACTGGCTAATAGCCCGAAACAACAGCAATAAATACCAAGAATAAAATGAAATGAACGCAATACTAGTCCTCCTATGTATCCTCTGGATGAGTTCCAAGATTACCCTCCCCCTTACGTCAAAATCTAGAATTCAAAATTACGATGACTAGGAAATGAGTGAATATAATAGAAGCACTATCCACAAGCAGCATACAAGAGAACTATTACAGTGTTTTCTCCCCTATGTATCCTTCGATAAAATTCCAAGGTTCTATCCCCAATCGCACACCTAAATCCATAATGCAGAATTACAATATGCAAATGAAGAAAGAAATAATAGAAATAATCACAGAAGGCAACATACAAGAGATAAATTAAGCCCGAAGCTCTTTAGTATTAATCACAGGAATTCAAGTTACAGTAGCTTTCTAGCAGATTACAATGCCTGGACTTTTTATAGAGGACCCGACCCTCTGAGCCATCAATGCACAAAATGGAGGAGTACATCCTTGAAAACCTGAGAAGTCGACTTTCGTGGCTCCCGTGACTGAGTTCTAAAATATTTTTCTATAACTGGCAGCTACGACAGGGTCAGCCAGGGAAACTCGCATTTATGAGCCGCCTGATCCGTCCTAGGCTTCTGGGTGCGGAGCTCAAGTGGCCACCATGTCCGTCGGGCTCTCCTTCTGAGACCGATACTTCTTGTTAGATTGCTAAAAATGAGCAGCAAGTTCACCGGGCACGTAAAAATTCATTTATGAGGCACTTGATTGCCTCGAAAAAATACTCGGGCTTGGAGTGCGTGCCCTTGAAGCACTTCGTCGATTTCTAGTTCGTGACCCTGCTTCGCAATGGATGTAAGCCGAAGCAGATCATCTCCCTTGGTTATGTACTTCGCACGAAGGAGCTTCGCAAAATGGCTTCGAGGATGTAAAATGCCGAAGTAGATATTTCTTCTCAAGGTTGGGCTCTCAATATTTGGCTGCTTTGCTGGAAAGGCATGTTAAAAGCTGCTTCGCAAGGTTATCTGCGTGAAGTGGATGCTTCACTGATGGGCCATCAAAATGCTTCGTCACGAACCTTCTTCAAAGCCGTGGTTCGGGAGGATTTCGGTCGAAGTGCATTCTTGCCTTGGAAAAGTGTTTTGTACTTCACAGGCCACTACCACTTCGGGTGGAAACGCTTCGCACGAAAGTTATCCGAAGTGGATGCTTCGCAACAACTTGGGTGAAGTAAAAATGGTTCGCCAGTAGGGAGGCCCAAAGTGGGTGCTTCGCCGATTTCTTAGCGAAGTAGTTTTTCAATGTTTGGACTTCTTCGAATCCCGCTTCGCAAAACTTTTTCCTGAAGCATCTGTTTGGGCTGCTTTGGGCGCGAAGCTCTTTTCATTCTCTACTTCCTTCCTTCAGTGAAGCCATATTCCTTTTCATGTGAAGCTCTTAATATTAGCTTGCTCAGTAGCGAAGCACTTGTATCTCCATTCTATGTACAAGGGGGATGGCGATGAAAGCCAAAATTGTTGCAATACTCAAAAATGTCTTCTAAAAACAAAGGAACAAATTAAAAGAAATACTTCACAAAATTTTGATTTTACTACCCCTCTAGGCAATGTGACAAAATTGTCAATATTCTTGGCGGCTCGCGGGGCAATGAGCTCACCTCGGTGTAAGAACCCTCAGCCTTAATCCATTGGGCCAGAGTTACCTCCAGACCCTTATCCTTTTTCTCTTTCTGGCGGTGCTTCCATAGCTTCTTCTTCTTCTTCTTCCTCTTCTTTCTCTTCTGGCGTGGCCTCCTGTTGCGGCAGCTAACTCCAATTTTTTTTCTAGGTCCTTTTCTTTCTTTTCAGTGCTCCTCTTACCCATTTTGGTTGTACAATTGCCCAAGCGCTTGAACTAAAAATGACAGCACCTTATATGGCACTAACTGCTATGCCAGGGGATGCTAAAAATGACACACTAAAAATTGCTATCTCCTTGGAGCGCTAAAAAAACACACACACAAACTAAACTAAAACTAGAAAATTGTACTTAAGCTCCTAATCAACACTTAGTGCCCTTGGCACTTTATTTACCAACCGAGCTATTTATAGTATTTACACAAAATTTTATGACATGATTGGCATGTCGCCACCACAAACCCAGCTTCGGGTGCCTATCCGATGAATCTGCAGTGTCCAGACCAGATTTGATTATACTTGAGTCAATCCTTGAAGTTTGGATGGCCTCCCGAAGTTCTCTATTTTTTGAACAGGGTGCAACGTGGAAGGTTATCATGCATGCCAGTACCATTACAGTTGACGAATAATGTGGCAAAGAGGTTTGCCATATGGGGGCTTTCTTTGGGTATCGGTTGTAGTGATGGCTGGAGCCAATACCACAATTTTAGAGATTCCACTGGTTGCAGACTCTTGAGTACGGGATCCTCCAACTCCTTGATGTGATAACAGGGCTTTTCTGACGATAAGTCTTCTTCCAGGATCTCCTCAGGCTCAGCCTCTTGGTGAGGCATGCTTAATGGGTTCTGGCTGAATACTTGTGTGTTATGCCCTGGGATACAAAAAGGGTGCAAAAATGTGCCCTCTTTGTTCTCAGGTTCTGCCACTTGAGCCTGTTCCTCTTCTTGGCCCATCTCCTGATGGAGACTGCAAGCAACCATATTATTTATTGTTGGGATAGTGCTTGCATATTCCCATCGTTGGCCTTGGATGAAATATGCCTCTTGAGCTCCACACAACTACATTTTAGGTCTTTGCACAGTATGAGGGATCTGCCATGGTGAATACTATGTGGGATAGACAGGAGCAGCAACTACCAAAGAAATTAATAGAGTTTCTCCCCACGGTATTTTTTTTGATAGGAGTAGAAGGTGCTCCGCTTGTACTACTTACTCAAAAATTTGAGGGAATCTGTGTTCACCTGATTGCAATAAGAGGAGGCTTATGTCCGGGTAGAAAGCCCAAACATAGAAGAGATGGGCTTGGGCGGTTTTCGGTTGGATCTCCCTTGGAATTATCTTCCAACTTCTACAAAATCGGACATTGAAGTCTGTGATGCTCTCCTGAGGTGTTCTCGTGATGGTGGAGAGGTGCATCAAAAGCTGGAAGGGATCCTGAGAGCCGTCAAATGTTTTAATGAGCGCTCCCACTAAGTCATCCCATGAGCAGATGCTCTTACGCCCAAGCAGTCTGTACCACTGCAGCGCCCTTCCTTCCAGAGACAAGACCAGAAGTCTAATCATGACATCTTCGTGGGTTATGCCATGGAGGGTCGCTAGAGCAGCAACATCTTCAAGGTGCTCTTGGGCCATTCCCTTAGTGCCATTGTATTTTGTCAAGGTTTTCAAGGCACTTTTGGGAATCTCGTGCCAACTTTGGAGATTCAAAGGGCCAGGATCATCCCAGCTGGGATAGCATACCCTCGCCATTATAGCAGTTGTATACAAAGATCACGGTTGTCACCACTAAGTCAGAGTCGCCAAGTGAACATTCTTTTCTCCGCTTGTGAGGTCAAGGTTGCTCACCAAACCTTGATTCCTCCCGGGTGTCTTCTTTCAGCTTTAAAAGGCATCTACGATCAAGAAATTTGGATCTTCAGCTCAACAGAGTCGCCAGGTGATTTTTCCAGATGAAGACAAGCCAGAGATTCACCAAACTCGGGCTTCCTTAAAATATGGAGACTGTTCATCCCATCGGGCATGCCAGAAACTGTTGGTCATCAAATTTGTCCAGGAAAGGATTTTGGGAAGTGTACACGCCCTAGACCTGGACCAACATTAAAAGGCCGAGAGGAAGAGATGCCCCTCGTGCCAATATCTGGAGAAATGTCGGCTCCTTTACTAAACTACTTGGTGTTTTTGAGACAAGAGTGCAGGAAAGAGATAAAAATAGTAAGGGTGCAGGAAGGAGATAAAAATAGTAAGGGTGCAGGAAAGAAATAAATAGTGTAAGGGAAGAAATATTGGTGAATTAAAGTGGGAAAGAACCAGCAGCACGATTACTGGCTAATAGCCTAAAACAGTAGCAATAAATACCAAGAATAAAACGAAATGAACGCAATACTAGTCCTCCTATGTATCCTCTGGACGAGTTCCAGGATTACCCTCCCCCTTACGTCGAAATCTAGAATTTAGAATTATGACGACTAGGAAATGAGTGAATATAACAGAAAAACTATCCACAGGAAACATACAAGAGAACTATTACAGCATTTTCTCCCCTATGTATCCTTCAGGAAAATTCCAGGGTTCTATCCCCAATCGCACACCTAAATCTAGAATGCAGAATTACAGTATGCAAATGAAGAAAGAAATAACAGAAATAATCACAGAAGGTAGCATACAAGAGAGAAATTAAGCCCGAAGCTCTTTAGTATTAATCGTAGGGATTCAAGTTATAGCAGCTTTCTAGTAGAAAGTTCCTCCCCCATTTTCATTACAATGTCTGGGTTTTTTATAGAGGACCCGACCCTCTGAGCCATCAATGCACAAAATGGAGGAGTAAATCCTCGAAAACCTAAGAAGTCGGCTTCTGTGGCTCTCGTGATTGAGTTCTCAAATCTTTTTCTATAACTGGCAGCTATGACCGGGTCAGCCAAGGAAACTCACATTTATGAGCCGCTTGATCCATCCTAGGCTTTTGGGTGCAGAGCTTGAGTGGCCGCCATGTCCGTCGGGCTCTCCTTCTGAGATCGATACTTCTTTTCAGATTGCTAAAAATGAGCAACGAGTTCATCGAGCACTTAAAAATTCATTTATGAGGCACTTGATTGCCTCAAAAAAATACTCAGGCTTGGAGTGCATGCTCTTGAAGTGCTTCATCGATTTCTAGTTCACGATCCTGCTTCGCAATGGATGTAAGCCGAAGCAGATCATCTCCCTGGGTTATGTACTTCGCACGAAGGAGCTTCGCAAAATGGCTTCGGGGATGTAAAATGTCGAAGTAGATATTTCTTCTCAAGGTTGGGCTCTCAATCTTTGGCTGCTTCATTGGAAAGGCGTGTTAAAAGCTGCTTCGCAAGGTTCTCCGCGCGAAGTGGATGCTTCGCTGATGGGCCGTCAAAATGCTTCGTCGTGAACCTTCTTCAAAGCCATGGTTCGGGAGGATTTCGGCCGAAGTGCATTCTCGCCTTGGAAAAGTGTTTTGTACTTCACGGGCCACTATCGCTTCGGGTGGAAACGCTTCGCACAAAAGTTATCCGAAGTGGATGCTTCACGACAACTTGGGCGAAGTAAAAATGGTTCGCCAGTAGGGAGGCCCGAAGTGGGTGCTTCGCCGATTTCTTAGCAAAGTAGTTTTTCAATGTTTGGACTTCTTCGAATCCCGCTTCGTAAAAATTTTGCCCGAAGCATCTGTTTGGTCTGCTTCGAGCGTGAAGCTCTTTTCATTCTCTACTTCCTTCAGCGAAGCCGTCTTCCTTTTCCTGTGAAGCTCTTAAGATTAGCTTGCTCAGTAGCGAAGCACTTGTATCTCCATTCTATGTACAAGGGGTATGGCGATGAAAGCCAAAATTGCTGCAATACTCAAAAATATCTTCTAAAAACAAAGGAACAAATTAAAAGAAATACTTCACAAAATTTTGATTTTACTACCCCTCTAGGCAATGTGACAAAATTGTCAACAATTATCATATCATGGAATATAAGGGGTGCTAATGCCCCCTCAAAGCAGAGGTGTATCAAGGACCTATGTTTAAGTAATAAGCTTGATATTCTTTGTATCCAGGAAACTAAAATGACAAAAGAAGAAGTTTTAAAACTATGAAAGCAATATGGACAAGATGTGAATGGGATGCTATGGATTCTGAAGGAATGGTAGGGGGAATTCTAACTTGTTGGAATCCTTCTAGAACCTCGTGTGTAACCATTCATAAAACTAGATATTGGATAGCCCTTTTAGTCACTTGCTACTTTGCATATATTTAATTCGTCCTTATCAATGTCTATGGACTTACAACTCAGTCATGTAGATTAGAATTTTAGAGTGGGATTGAAGCCTTTATGAGAAGTAAAGATCAAGAAACCTGATTCATGATCATAGGAGATTTTAATGCCATAACCAAGCTGGATGAAAAATTTTGGGGAATTAGAAAATTAACCCAAAATATGAGAGATTTCTTGGCTTTTATATAACATAATAATCTATGGGAGGTTGAGTTTGAAGAATACAACTATATATGGACCAACAATGTGAGAGACCAGAATCTAATAGCAAAAAATTAGATAGATGCATACTCTCAAATCATTGGCTAGATGAAGAAACTTGTGCTAAAATTAATACCTTAACAAGGATTGGTTTAGATAAGTGGTCAATAAGAGTTAAAATGGTGGTAAGTGAATTAAAAAAATATCATATTTTAAATACAAGCAAATGTGGGAAGACCATCCTCAATTTTTTGATATGATAGCACAAACGTGGAATTCTTTGGGAAATGGTGGGTTGTATGCTTTTCCTAAATAAAATAAATCTATGACATCTAGATTAAAAGAATCGAACAAGAACACTTTTGGAAACACTTTTGAGAAGAAATAAGAACTAAAATATAAACTTTCAAAATTCCAAAAAGGTGATTATAATAATCCAAGCTCAAAGGTCCAAGGTGTAGACCAATTGGTTCATCCAAACCCCATAAGGGGGTGGAGTTCCAAGGTTCAAATCTTGGGCCTCGTCGAACTGAACGCTTGTCCCTTTCCTGGTGCTTTCAATAGTGTAAAAGGTTTAAAATGATTGTGGCATGGCGATTATAGGGGCGGACTGCACGAAGATCTGTGTGGCGGCTTTCGGGGTAAACAACGCAGAATACTGTGGCGACCATAAAAGCTGGACATCCTGCCTAGATTCGTGGTGACTATCGATTTCACCACGTAAAAATAATAATAATAATAATAATCCAAGCTCAAAGTAAAATGAGTTACTTAGTGAATATCATAATATTTTGAGTAAGGAAGAGAAATTCTAGATATTAAAATCAAGACAGACTTGGTTAAAAAAAGGAGATAAAAATACAAAGTTTTTTTAGAATGGATATAGTATAGAGATCAACATCCAAAATTGTAGAATTAAATCAATAGAAAGGGTTTGGATTGAAGATAAGAGTGAAATTAGAAAAGAGGTAAAGTCTTTTTATCAAAATATTATAGGATCGGAGGAGACTAAAGTTCTTAATTATAAACTTCAAGATGTACCTTCAGTTATAACAAATGATGACAATAGGAAACTGATGGAGCCTATTACTCTAGAAGAAGTTCATTTAGCTCTTTTATCTTTTAATAAGGATAAATCCCCATGTCTAGATCGGCTCTCTATATATTTTTACCAACATAATTGGGATATAGTGAAGGTTTCTTTATTAGTGTTTGTGGAACAGTCTATGATAAAACAATACATACCTTATAAAATAAATGCAACATATCTTACCCTAATTCCAAAAATGAAGGTGTTGAATTGTTTTATTCTTTTAGACCCATAATCCTATGTAATATGGCATATAAGATTATCTCCAAAGTGATGGTGAACCGATTAAGGCCATTGCTAGACAAAATTGTTTTAGAAGAGCAAGGAGGATTTGTGAAAGGAAGATAAATTCTAGACAAGATCATAGTAGCTCATGAAGTCATACATTCAGCAGCTTCAATAAAAGAGAAAGCAATGATCTTAAATCTTGATATGAGTAAATCCTATGATAAGGTTAAATGGGATTTTCTTTATGCAGTTTTAGAAAATTTTGGATTCGAGAAGAAATGGGTTAATGGATTAAAGCTTGAGTCTCTATAGTTTCTTATTTAGTGTTGTTCAATGGGTTAGTAACAAAATATTTTAAAGCCAAGAGAGGCCTTAGACAAGGAGATCCTCTATCTTCTTATTTGATCATTATTATGGCAAAGGTTTTGAGTAAGAACTTAAAGAAGGATTACAAATATGGTCTTATAAGTGGACTTAAGGTTAGTAATAACATCGACAACATCACCCATCAACAATTTATAGATGATACAACCCTTTTTGGAAGGGCAAGGATAAATGAGGCTAGAGATTTGAATAACTTTTTAAAGGAATACGAAGGAGCATCAAGGCAAAAAGTTAATAGGACAAAATCCAAAATTTGCTTCCTTAACAATCCTTCTAATATCAAAGCAAGAATTTGTAAGTTATTTCAAATGGAGGAGGAAAATTTACCAAAAACTTATCTAGGGATGTCTTTATTTTAGGGGAGAATGAGGATAGAATTATGGAATCCATTTTTTTGTAAAGTTCAGAATAAACTACCAGTTTGGAAAGGTAGATGGTTATCATTAGCAGGAAGAGTGCAATTAATTAAGTCAATCTTCCATGCCATTCTAACATATTATGTCATTGTATACTATGCCAAAATCTGTTGAAAAATTTTTAATTTGTATTATGCAATCCTTTGTATGGTTAGGTTTACATGATAAAAGTAATTTTCCTTTGGTGAAATTAAGCAAGGTGTGTGATGATAAAACTAGGGGAGGTCTTGGTTTAAGAGTTCTTATAGATGCAAACTTAGCTCTTAGGAGAAAAGTAATTTGGAGATTGTACAAAGAGATTCAAAGACAATGGGCAAGAATTATTCTAAGTATGTTGAGCCTAATGACCCAAGTTTAATATTTATTGCATTCTCTCTACCAAATGGTTTTGCTCTTTGGAATGGTTTAAAAAATCTATTGATCTAATGATTAAAGGTTTAATATGGGTGGTGGAAACTAGAGAAAAAATATATATTTGGATGGATACTTGGTGTGATAAAAAACCACTCAATTTAGATCCAATTTTGAAACCTTGGATGATATTGCTTCAAGACAAATATGGTGATAGGGTTTCAAACATTTTTTACAAGGATCATGAAGGAAGATACAAATGGAAAGAAGTTTTTTTTACAAGTATACAAGATATTTATGCTAGGAGGCAATTGAGTAGAAAGATAACAACTATGATTATTTTGAGGGGAGCCAAGGATAAATTGATTTAGGGGTTGAATAGCTCATGAGAATACACAACAAGAAGTAAATATAATGTAAAACACCAATAAAATAGTAATATCACTAGAATATGGAGAGATATTTGGGATAGCCCAAGCATTCTTAAAGTTAAAATGTTTGTTTGTCTAGTAGTTCATAGAAGAATTTTATCCTTGGATAACCTTATGAAAAGGGGTTTTCATGGCCCCTCTCAATGTGTTCTTTGTAAAAAAGAGGAGAATATAGATCATATCTTGGGATATTGCTCAATAGTCTAGAAACGATGGTAATGGATTCTTAACATGTTTGGTAAATGCATGGTGATGAATAGCATAATTGAATATTGGTTAAAGCGGTGGCAGAGCACTTATAAAATTGAGGCTTTACAGACAATATGGGACATATCAAAAGATACAATACTTTGGACTATATGTCTAGAAAGGAATATAAGAATATTTAAAGGGAATGAAAGTAGTTTAGAGGTAATTGTATCGCTCCAAATTTTTTGCATCCTTACCTTCAGGCTATAGGATCCGTGCCCGGAAGGAGGATGGGAAAAGGATGTCACGGTACCTCGGACTGAGAGGACTTTGCGAAGGTCCCGCCTCTCAAGGGAGGTGTATTTTGATGATTTTTCGACGGATGGTGGGTTCACCAGGAAACATTTAATGGCAGTTTCCACGCCTAGGTTTGGAATGTGTTTTTATGTGTTCGTTTTTAGTCTTAAGCATTCATATCCTAGGTTTGGCCAAATGAGTCTAAATTAATCTATATGAAAATGCAGATTTTAATGAATACAGAGAACAAATTTAAGACAGAAAAATAGAGAAATTAAGGAAGAATAAGAAGAATACCTGATCCGGATGTCTGATGGAGATTCTGATGTTTGAAGCAGTCAAGATCGTCTGGAATTCGACAGAATCGTCTGAGATCAGACAAGATCATCTGAGATCTGACGAATTCGTCAGAGACCTGCAAACAGAAGAACAGATGCAAAATACAGAGAATACTACTGTGCTAACAAGGGGAAACAACACAAAATGATAGTATGAACACTAGAAAATAATTATGAACAGAAATTCAAACAAATTACGATATTCTAATGATAAATTATGATCTTATCATGCAAGTTAAGCTATATGGGTGAACTCCAAATGCAAAATAGTAAGCAATAAGGATAAACTAACTAAAATGCAGAATAAAACAGCGAAAGGAATAAAAGAAAGCGCAAACTCTGGGCACTGATTGCCCCCAATGCAGATTGCAGTCGAAATCGTCTGGAAGTAATGAAATCGTCTCGAATTACGACAGGATCGTCCGAGATTTGAACGAGATCGTCTGCGACGATCTGAGCTTGCTCCGGCTGAAGATCAATGAGGTCCCTGCAAGAAAACTTCAAAATAACAAAGGCAAAATAATGTTCTAAGTATTCTAATGCACGCAAAATCAAGTTACAGGGAAATTCAGCCAGGGGTTGGGAGGGGAAGGTCCTAAGGATTAAATAGGCTTAGGGGAGTAGTTAGGAGGTTGGAGATCATCCCTATTTGGGAGATCTCCAATGGGGGAGGGTCTCTAACGGTGCAGACACGCTTCCGCCCGGATTAGAGGCCCGTTGGAATAGAAGCTAATTGTGAACAATCAGTTTTGCGACAAGATCGTCTGGACGTCCTAGCCCAGACGAAATCGTCAGATCTGGGGCGATATCGTCTGATCGGCGACGATATCGTCAAACGGTCAAAACAACCTCTAAAAATGGCGCGGAAAAGGGGGAAACGGATTACCGGCGGTTAACGGGCGGTTTGGGAGGTTAAAATTTGAATTTAAATTATTTACTAAGGTGAATGTAATTATGACAATTTTATCGCGCCAATTTTAGGGTGCTACATTTTGCCCCCTCTTTAGCGAATTTTTCGAAGAAAATGCGTTAAAGATGAGTTCTTCTCGATCTACGAGAAAGCAAAAATTATTCCCAATTTTTAGGCGACGATTCTTGGTCGAATCGTACGACAGCTTACTATGGTGCCCCCTCCGTGTTTTTACCCAAATCGAACGTTTGAGGTAAAAACGCGGAAAAGCAAAAAATTATTTTTGAATAAAATTAAGAAAAATAGGGTAAAACCCTAATTCATTTTTATTGTTCATTTTTTGGTTTTTAGAGCTCTAAAGCAAAAATGGTGGAGACGACGCACAGATCAACAGAGGTCCGACGCGGTCTACGGGTAAGAGTCTAGACTTAACTAGAATGCTTTAATTTGATTTTACATGCTTTTTAGGTAAAATTTGATTGAATTTTGAGCATCGCGGCCGTTTTTGGGCCGTCGACGTCGTCGGGACGAAATCGTCTCAATTTCGTCCAAGGGCGAAATCGGCGAAAGGGGGACGATTTCGTCAAATTAGGGACGATTTCGGCTTGCGAAATCGGAGACGATTATGCTCAAATTTGGGACGATATCGTCCAATAGTGGGCGATATCATCAATTGCATAAAATTGAACTTTAACTTGCATTATTAATTACTTGAATTGTTTATTAATGATTGTTTGTTGTTTTGTTGTTTATGTTGCAGAGAGGTTTGCTAAAGAGCAGGGAATGGAAGTATGGAGGTTTGAGGGATGACTTGGCCGCTCTCACATAGGTAGAGCGAGATCAACTGGCACAGGCCGGCTTGCAGCATGTGGCAGAGATGCCACAGGTGTCTACGGATATGGGGCTACTGACGGCCCTAGCAGAGAGATGGTATCCGGGTTCCTCATGTTTCCGGCTACCGACAGGGGAGATGACTCCCACTCTAGAGGATGTATGGAGGATTCTAAGAATCCCCATACAAGGACGATTGATCACTCCTACGGCCAATCAGGGCCATGCTATGGGACGATTGTGTGGTGACCCGAGCTTCACCCTGGAGAAGGGCGAAGTGAATATCGAGGCACTGCGCCAGATGCCTGGGGCATCTAGACTCACACGGGTTCTAGCTGGAGTAGTTGGTGGACTTTTGCTGTGCCACCAGAGCGGGTGCAGGGTGTCGTGGATGCTGGCAGATGTGATCTGCGACATGCGGGACCACGGGTACAGGTTCTCTTGGGGCAGCTATGTACTATGCCGATTGTACAGGATCCTATATGGGGTCGTGTACAAGGGCGGCCGATGTCTGGTGATGACATCGCTTCTACAGGTTTGGTGCTGGGAGCACATTGCAGTGCGGAGGCCGGTAGGGCTTCCTCTGATAGGGGTAGATGGGGAGAGGCCCCGAGTCTTCTACTGGTGGCTCCGGAGAGGGTCACAGCGGCGGATCGACCTTCCGATGTCCCGGAGGCTACTGGATGACTTAGTCCCGGATCAGATTACCTGGAGGCCATGGAGGGAGCATCCAGGGTGGGCCGAGGACGGACAGGAGCTGGCTCGCGTCAGGCGAGTTTGCTGGCTACGGATGGAGAGGGGAGAGGTGGAGCTCCACCGCTATGACCGAGTTTTGCGTCAGTTCGGTCTGTAGCAAGGGATCCCATCTCTGAGGGATTATGAGTTTTCTCGGACTGTCCGGGATAACACCACAGTTAGCGGGGCTCCAGACATGCAGCGGTTCTGGAGTCAGGACACGGATGATGCCCCCATCCAGCCAGTGGATGGGGATGACGCAAGTGTAGCCGATGGCTACGATGCCTGGTACGCAGGCATCCGCCCTCCTCGGATGACGAGGGCATAGGGTCCGATACATGCAGTTGTGCGTCGGATAGGGAGGCGGCGCCAGGCGGCTATGGAGGCGGCCCAGGGTCACGACGGGAGAGAGCCGAGGAGGCCACAGGCACAGGAGAGGCCGTGACAGAGGGAGAGGAGGGAGGCGAGACCCCCATCTCCATAGAGGGAGAGGCCACCATCGCCCGATAAGGGCAAGGGCGTTGACACGGGGGAGAGTAGCGAGACCGCTACTCTTCGAGCGAAGAGAGATCATCTCTAGGCACAGGTGCAGACTCTACAGGATGAGGCCGCACGCCACCGAGCCGAGGTGGCACAGCTCCGAGACGAGATTGCACGCCTCAGGGCACGGGGCGGAGGGGCGAGCACTGGGGAGCTGACACGGGCTATTGCCCAACTTACTTTCTACCAGACTTTGTACTATCAGCTGGTGCCAGAGGCGGATAGACTACCCCTGCCAACCAACATCGTAGATCCGATCAGGATCGGGTCATCGAGGACCTCGTCCCGATCGAGGACTAGGACTACTCAGACTGCGATGGGGCCACCTCGTCCACCTCAGGGCGGGGGAGGAGATGAGGCAGAGAGCTCGAGGGGCTCTCGAGGCTAGAGGACTGCACAACTTTGTACAGATTGACATTGTATTATTATTATTTTGTTGATAGAGGATTGAGTATGCCGAGGTACAGATTGTGGCATACCAATCCAGTTTTGATGATGTATATATACTGTTGATATATATATGATATGTTTTTGATCATATGACTTGTGTTATGTGTATGCTTATGATGCTTTTATGTTTGTTTGATTGATTTGATAATTGGATTGAGGATTCATGAAATTATGTCGTTTTGAAAATTTATACTTTTGATGTCATGCGGTAATATTTTAAATGAAATAATCTGATGTAACAAATTGATTGTTTGTAATGTGATGTAATAAAAAATAAAAAGAGACTTCTAACAATAATTTCAAAGGACATTGTCGCTATTATAGACCATTTCATGGAGTCGTTGCTCACTCGGTCGTCAAGCTAATCCCAGGATAGAAATATTGTTAAAAGTAAAAGAGTGCTTAAGAGACTGTCTTAAGACTTTGGTGCAATGGTGAAAATGATGGTGATGATGGTTTGTTTTCAGATTTTCATGAAAATAGTATGCATGAAATAATGTTAAAATGATTTTTGCTAGGCATAAATTCCTGAGTGTGATAAAATTTTTGGATAATTCGTTAGGAATTATACCATCATTGCAAAATTGAAGGTTGACATAATGACATGAAATAATGAAAATGTGTTTGCTTTTTAAAAGCATAATTTGTGTAACATAATGAATTAAGTCATATGGTTTTCATGATTTTTAATAAATGGGGAATAAAAATTGTTACAATGGTTTGCGCTAGGCATAGAATATGTAGGTATAGACTTATACCATCATCGCGAAAATCAAAAGAAAAGATAGTTTTATTGCATGGTTGATTTTTTAATAAACAGAAAATATGAAGATGAGGACTTGCGCTAGGCATAAAATTCCAATTTTGGTTTTGGAACTATACCATCGTCACGAAAGTCAACCAGATATATATGTTTTGATTGTATATTTTGAAAGAAATTTTGATTTTTCTATTATATAGTTGTCTTTATGGTAAGCAATTGTACTTGATTTATTCCAAACAAGTTGCAAAAATAATATTTCAAAGTATTTTGAAGACAAAAGTTAGATTTATAAGGAATCCCATGTGCATATGTGAATTCATTTCCGATCTTGATTTATCATAATGATACACAAAATCTCTCAAATACAAATGTGTGTGCAATTGCTTTGTGCATTTACCAGTTTTGAGCAAGATAATATGATACAAGTGATTTGAAGAAACCAAATAAGTGTTCATTAACCATGATGTAGATGCATATAACCATACTAGACTACTATGTAGGTCGGATTATCAAGAGCTAGCTAATCCATAAGCGAGACATAGGTCTATACAAAAGAAGGTCGCTAATGTGACGGACATATCACCACGCTAGGAGTTACCCAAGGCCAAGCAGGTTGGGCACAAACCACTTGTTATGGGGCTTACCTCACAGTTTTCGAATAATTGAGAATTCCAGGGATTCAAGCTCATCAACCCTTCTTTTCTTTTCAAAGGGTAGGGAAAGGGGATTTTATTGCAGTTTTGCTTTCTGCTTTCTTTTGAACTTTGCTTCTTTTTCTTTTGTATTTTTGTTTGCTTGATTTTTTTTGAGATAGTGCTTGAAATATTGCTGTAATGATATAAAAGAACATTTTTCTTTTCTCTTTTTCTTGAACTTTTCTTTTCTTTTTCTTTGCTAGGGATACTTGCTCGGATTAGCTGTAGAGCAAGGGATTTTTATTCTGGGTAGGGGTGAGCTTGTCCTTTTGCCAACTCTCAAAGATTCTAGACCATGTGCATGATAGGATAGCAGGGGAAACTTTTCGCTCAAGAAATCACTTCTACTATGTAGCAAAACATGGAAATTACAAATATAATCATTTTATTGTGAAAAGATGTGCTTGGTTTAAGTAAATAACAAGATCAATTCTCTATGCTCAAACTTTATTTAATTGAATTTTGTGGACTTTGATATAAGAGAGATTAGTAATCATGCCAGATAAAATCAAGATATTTATTGTTGTGAGTGTGCAAGTGAGGGATTCCAAATAAATGCTAATTTATCCAAAATAATTTGAAACATATAACTGCAATAATTGTAAGAAAATATATATAAACACTTTTGAGAAGTTTTGAGAATGTTGACTCTCTCTTTCTTCTTGATATTGTTTTGGTTTCGAAAGAGTCAAGCATATTGTTGTTTTGATTTTTATTCTTTATTTTGTTTTTTTGGTTTTATTTTTGTTTTTGAACAAAAAATTTGACAAGTGCCATAAATAAATGTAACAAATAGTTTTTGAAGATTTTGATGATTATGAATGTTTTTGGTGTTTTTGGATTTTATAAAGTGAAAGAAATACAATATAGTAATTTTGAAATATTTTAAACAAATATATACAAGGATGAAATGACCAAATTTATGCATAGTAACGTTTAAGATGCAAAATATTCATGGGTTCTTTAAGTTCTTTACCATCTAAGGTAGATAATTTGTATGCTCCGGATTCAAATTTAGCGAGTAATAATGTATGGTCCAAGCCGGTTGGGCTCAAATTTACCTTTAAGGTCCTTAGTTGCATTTGTATTTTTTTGATTTTCTTTTAAAACAAGGTCGCCGATCTCAAAGGATCGATGACGAACTTTTTTAGCATATGATCTTTTAAGCTTGTTTTGGTAGGCACGGAGATGCTCCAAAGCATTGATGCATTTTTCATCTAGGAGTTCCAGCTGACTGAGTCTGCCAGCACGATATTCATCTCCTACTTCGGTATCTTGAAGTAGCAGAGCCAAAGAAGGAACTTCCAATTCAAAGGGAAAAACTGCTTCAACACCGTAAACCAAAACAAATGGTGAAGTTCCAGTGGGGGTTCGAACACTAGTTCGATAGGCCCACAAGGCTGGATATAATCGAATGTGCCAATCACGGCCGGTTTATTGACCAATATTTTGAGAATTTTGATTAAGGTTTTGTTAGATGCTTACGCTTGACCATTACCCCGAGGATAATAGGGAGTGGACCAGCGATGTTGAATCTTATATTTTTGGCATAATTTTTTAACATCTTTATTTTTGAAACAAGTTCCATTGTCAGAGATGAGATTTGCAGGAATTTCGAACCTACAAATGATTTGATTAAAAATAAATTTAGAGACTTGTGTGCCAGTGCAGGAAGCTAAAGGCATAGCTTCGACCCACTTCGTGAAATACTCAGTGGCGGTTATGATGAACTTGTGTCCATCAGATGACACAGGATTGATTTTGCCAATAATATCTAAACCCCATTTGGAAAAGGGCCATGGAGATGAAATAGCCTGCAGCTCTTGTGCAGGCGCATGGACAAGGTCAGCGTGTTTTTGGCACTTGTCGCAATGGCGCACATACTCATGTGCATCCGTTTCCATGGTAGGCCAAAAGTATCCTATCCGAAGGAGCTTTTTAGCAATGACGCTACCACTAAAGTGTCCTCCACAAGATCCATCGTGGGCTTCACTCAAGGCTGATTTAGACTCTTCTAAGTTTAAACATCTTAATAGGATACCTTCAAAAGATCTCCTATATAAAGTATTGCCAATTATTACAAATCGACTTGCTCGTCGACGTAATAACCGACGCTGGTTTCTATTAGAATTGGCAGGGAAAGTCCCATTTTGGAGAAAATCAAATATGTCCGTATACCAAGGTTCGAGAGTAGTTTCATTGATTAGAAACACATCCAAAGGCTCTAAGCATGACTTATTTGAAGCGGGTTCCTGGAGTCGACGAATAATGATAGTGGCATATTCGTCATCTAACTCCAAGGGCAGGAGAGATGCAGCTACGGCCATAGCATCAGCTGCACGGTTGCTAGTTCGAGGAATAGCTTCCAAGGTAACTTGATCAAATAGAGACATTAATTGTAAAACATAGGCCTTATATGGGCGCAGTTTATCATCTCTGGTCTGATAAACTTCATTAATTTGGTTTATAACCGGTTGAGAATCACCAAAAACTAAAAGATGTTTAATTTTTAGCGCCAAGGCAGCTCGTAATCCAAGGATTAGAGCTTCATACTCGGTAGTATTGTTGGTGCAAGCAAATGTCAATTTGAAGGACAGAGGAATAAGATGTTTTTGTGGGGATATTAAAATAATACCCGCACCAGCCCCACTCATGCATCGGGCTCCGTCAAAGTATAAGGACCATTGTTCAATATGGTCTGCCTCTAATTGAAGGCATTCGTCAGGAAACTCAATGATGAGGGGATGGGTAGACTCTAAGGGTGCAGCAGCTAATTGATCTGCTATGATTTGACCCTTAACGAGACTTCTGTCCTATGAATGTGAGATCAAACTCGCTTAGAGCAAGAACCCACTTGGGCTGTGCGACCCGATAAATAAGGTCGACTCATGAGATACCTTAAGGGATCGTATTTGGCAATGACATACGTTTTTTGACTAAGCATATAGTGTCGTAATTTTTGCGTAGCAAACACGACGGCTAGACATAGTTTTTCTAATGCTGTATAGCGGGTTTCATAATTGATGAAGGTTCGGCTAATGTAATAATTAGCACGTTCTCTCTTTTCATCATCAAGTTGAGCTAACATAGCTCCTAAGGCAGAATCTGAAGCTGAAATATATAGGAGAAATGGGCGATCAGGTTTAGGTGGTGAAAGCACAGGTGGATTAAGGAGGTATTGTTTGAGAAGTTCAAAAGCTTCTCTACATTCGGTGTCCCAATTAAAAGGGACATCCTTCTTAAGGAGTTTAAGAAAGGGACCAGTTTTGTCCGCCGACTTATCGATGAAGCGACGGATAGCTTGAAGTTTACCTTGTAAACTTCGTAACTCAAATATATTAGTAGGTGCGGGCATATCAGTGATGGCCGCAATCTTGAGAGGGTCGATTTCAATACCACGTAAAGAAACTAAAACCCCTAATAGTTTACCGGACTTAACTCCGAATATACATTTTGTTGGATTTAATCGAATAAGATATTCTCGTAATCGATTAAAAACTTTTCTCAAATCATCTAAATGATTATCTTCCAAAATAGAGCGAGCTATAATATCATCTACATAATCATGTAGGATATCATGCATCATATCATGAAAAATATAGGTCATAGCTCGTTGATAAGTTGCACCTGCGTTCTTTAAGCCAAATGGCATCACTTTCCAGCAAAAGGTACCCCAGGGGTAATAAAGGCTATTTTAGCCTGATCTTCAGGAGCTATCCTGATCTGATTATAACCGGAGAATCCATCCATTAAGGACATCATCCCACTCTCGACAGTAAAGTCAATGATTTGATCCATGTTTGGAAGAGGAAAGTCATCTTTAGGGCATGCGGCGTTAATATCTCTAAAATCTGTGCAAACCCTAACTTTGGTAGCTTCTTTCTTGGTGACTGGAACTACATTTGAGATCCATTCAGCATAATCAATAGCTTGTATAAAGATAACATTCAGGAGTTTTTCTAACTCCCCTTTGACTAGGAGAGCCACTTTGGGATGCATTTTTCTAAGTTTTTGTTTAACGGGTTTAGCATCCGGATGGACCACTAGATGATGCATGACTACGGAAGGGTCTAGACCTGGCATATCTTCATATGTCCAAGCGAAGACATCTTCATACTCTTTAAGGAATGCAATGTATTGTTCTTGTTTTTCTTGACTTAATTCTGATCCAATATTGATTATGTGAGGATTATCCTCGGTTCCAATATTAATTTTAATGACGTTTTCTACCTCCATGTGTAGATCTCTTTCAAAATTAGGTGGGGCGGGTGAAACACCCAATTCTTGTAATTCTTGTAAGGTTAATTTAGATAATTCATCTTGAGGATTAGTGGCCTCAAGTTGGGCTATAGTTGGTATAGAACCATCAAAATAAAATCCATTGTGTAACATCTCTTCAACAGAGACATCATGGAAGATATCTCCTTCCAACTCTTCATCGGGGTCAACAATCATTTCGGGGTAAGCTATGGATAGCATGTTGCATGAAAACGACTGATTTTTAAGAGGCAAATCAACATGCCTATCCAAATAATCTTGATAACATATGAGTTGATCATCATCTTCAAAAGGAAAGGGTTGACCCTTACTAGGAAATAGGCCCACACCACAGCGGGCGGGCCACGGTTCTACCTCGAAAGGTTCTTTCATGCCATTTTGGAAAGGTCCCAAGCCTTTCCCTTTATATCCCATTTTAAGCATCATGGGTTTAGCTTTAATATAATCATTGGTAAAATAACACCGAGCGTATCCCTCATGATGAGTTTTGATATTCCGAGGGATTCTTCCCCAATCATATCCTTTATAAATGAAGGCACAACTCCCGACTTGGTAAGTACTTCCCATAGGTTGTGGGAGGCCCAAAGTACGAGGAGATGGCGGTAAATTATTCAAAAGAATTGAATCTTGCATGAAAGCATTTGTTTTTTCTGATATTAAGGTTGTGGATAAATCTGGTAAAAGTTCATCAGAAAGGGCATAAGATGTAGAAGGCTTATTACCTATATCTTGAGATGTGGAAGGGATGATAGTTGTTTCTGTAGGTTTTGAATTTATAGGGATAGAACTTGAAGGATTGGTTGTAGATTTAAGATCTTTTTGAGGTTCTAGAGTGATTTGTTTAGAGGGTTGTTGATCTATATAGGAGGATGAAATTAATGGAGGGGAAATAGGTGAAATTATGGGTGTGTGTTTCACAGTTTTAGATGAAAAATAAGAACTAGGATGTGTGGATGACAGAGCAGGGCAAAATTGCACTCCAACGGGTTCTGCCAAAGCACACATATCAAAAGGTCTAGGGTCACCATGGATAGTGACCAACTGATTTTTAAACTCAAATTTAACACATTGGTGTAAGGTTGATGGGACCGCTCGCATGGCATTGATCCAAGGGCGACCCAAAAGTATATTGTACGATGCTGGGCAATGTACAATAAACACGGTTGTTTCTAGGGTTCTAGGACCAACTTGCAATGGGAGGGTAATAACTCCACACGTTTCTTGTGTTTCGTCATTAAAAGCTTTGATAATCATATCGGTTTTCTTCATTTCATCACTTCTAAAGCCAAATCGTTGGTAGAAGTCAAAAGTGCAAATGTTTAGAGATGAGCCATTATCAATCAAGACTCGTTTGATGACTACATCTCCAATTAGAGCTAGTAATGTATAAGGGATTATCCTTATGTAAACTGTGTTGTGGGATATCTTTATCCCGAAAGTCAATACAATCAATCTCTCGAGTGATGATAGTATTGGCCATAGCTTCAGGTTGAATGTTTTGAGGTACCATCATTTGGCTTAATGTAAGCATCAACTCATCCCTATGGGTGGGAGAGGATCTTAATAAATCCAAAAGGGAAATTCTGGCCGTAGTATTGGACAATTGCTCATTAATATTGTAAGGGGGTTTAGGTTGAACATTAGGAGCATGATTCCCTTTATTGGGGTTTTTCAAAACGAATGGAGCCGATCCATCGTTCGGTTTGGTTCTTGTTGGGAATTTTGAGCTTGTTGTCGGGTGACGACTCCAATGGTACCTACAATGTTATAATGAAGACGTTGAACTGGTCTCGGTTGAGCATTTATGGCTTGTTCATTAGAAAGGAATATATTAGAAGAAGGTCGAGTAGTAACTCGTCTAGGAAATGGTTCTTCTGGAACCATAGCATCTGTGATGGGTTGAATAGGATCTGATTCATTTTCAGAACTATTCGATTGGTTTGAAGTAATGTCTAGTTCACTTTCACTATCTGATTCTATATCACTAGAATCAGAAGTTTGAAAATTATGTAAGGGCCTGGTCGTAACCAGGGATAAGGTTGTGTCAAATATTTGAGAATCCTGAACAGGTAATTGTCCGCTAATGGTTCCTACATATCGGGTAGGAGGAGGAACATTATGATGTTCGATTTGATTGGCTACCTCTTTACCATGTCTTGGTAAAGGGTGTTGAAATATGTCTAAAGTTTGATTGGCATTTTGATTTTGATTTTGGGGAACGGTCTTTTGAGTATTATTAGGAGGGTTTTGTTTAGGTTGGAAGGCTTGCACTTCCATTTCATTATTGTCAATCAAATCCTGTATTTTATGTTTCAACCTTTTACAAGCGTTGGTAGAATGTCCAGGTCCTCTATGGAAATCACAGTGTAAGTCAGCTCTGTATCCGGGTATAGTTGGATCAGGTTCCCGGATAGCTGGTAATTGGATCAAACCTCTTTCGAGTAATTGAGGTAAAATAGTTGATAAGGGTTGATTTAATCTAGTGAATTCTCGAGGAGGCTTGTCAGGAGGTTTCAATATAAATTTTTCTGTTGTCTTCGTTGCATTGATATTGGCAACATTCCTGTTGTCAGTGACTCCATCACCGACAACTTGTTTGTTTTTATATTGATTTCTGGATGTTTTCTCATCATCCTTCTTCCTAAGTTGGCCTCTCCTAATGAGGGCATCTTCTACTCTTCGAGCTAAATCTATAGCTTGATCGAAGGTAGTTAAAGTAGCGATTGATAGCTCATAAGATATTTGTTGTAAATTATTGATAAAAATGTCCAACATTTCCCTATAAGGTAGCACAAAGTGCGGTTTTCCTGTCAATTGCCTCCATCTAGCTAAGAAATCGGCAAAACATTCATCTTTGTCTTGTTTTAAATTGTATAAATCTTTAATAGTTACATGCCTCTCGATGTAGGCACTAAATTGATGGACAAATGATTCAATTTGTTTCTTCGAAGTTTCTCAAAGAATGAGTGGGCAATTGATAGTACCACTCTAATGCCATTCCACCTAAACTTTTTGGGAACATTTTTAATAATAGCAAGTCATCATGCGATATGTCATGACATGCTATCCTAAACATGCGAAGATGCTCTATGGGATCTTCGGTTCCTTTATATATAGGCAAGATAGGCATGGGAAAATGCTTAGGGTATGGTTGAGCTACAACTATGGGATCCAAAGGTTGACTACATATCTCTCGATAATTATACGAGGGACGGTAGGGATCTATCTGGTCCATACGTGAAGCTAATCTGTTTCACCATGGCTTCCAGATTACTAGTTTGCCCCCCATATTGGTTTGGTAGGGCATTGACATGGGTTTTATGGGCATATGATGGAGGAACATGAAGATTAGATGCCATGTTACTATTGTGTAAATTATTGGTAGGAAAAGTATTATGAATGAATTTTGAAGTTGTATTATGTTGTATTCCAGATTGTTGAAAATTGGTGTTTGGCTTCGTTTTAGGTCTTTGTTTACTTGAAGCATATTGCTCAATAGTTTGGCGGAATAAAGTAGTGAAGGAAGGTTTCTTTTGTGTGGGAATGATTTTAGGTTGAATAACAGGTTCCTTAGGAGGTTGGATAGCCTGTTGTTTTGACATGTTTTGAATCATAGTGACCATATCCGTATTGGATGGTCCAGCCTTATCACTTTCTTGATCAATGAAAGACAAGGGATTAATGCGCACATCATACATATGTTCCAAGGCTGCTTGAGTGTCACTAATTTGCCCTTTATCAATACGAACTGCCACATTAATGGCATCAATGTTATCATCAAGAAATTTCTTGAAATGATCTATGTTGTCAAAAGCAATAGTTCCATCTGGAGCTACTCTAGGGGATGAGGATCCATCCTCTTTAACACTTCCTTCTTGTTCATTATCTTCACCTAGGTCATGTTCTGATTGATCTAGAGTTTGTCCTTCCGGAATTGGATCTCCAGGAAGGACATTTGGGTCTCTAGTTGTATCTTGTACCCAATCTTCTTCTTCTCCTAAAGTTTCTTTACCATTCCTAAGTTTAGGCATGGTGCTAAATTTTGATTTCAGCAAATATATTATATATATATATATATATATATATATATATATATATATGCAACAAAATTAAGAGGTATATATTTACTATATACCTACTACAATATTTGAAATGAAATGTTTAAGTTTTTGCTATGTTTTTTAGTTTTTTAGTTTTTAATTTTTTTAATTTTTCTTTGTTTTTGAAATAATATTGTAAAGACAATCAACACAATAAATGCAAGAAATAAGACTGAAAGTAATAATCTAGTTTTCTATAAATAATTTATAAATATCATTAATAGGCTCGAGTTGTTCAGGAGTCATGAAGTGTTCTTCTTCAAATTGAAAGTTTTCTTTTAAAAATTTGATGAAAAGAGCTATAGTGATATTATCTGTCTCAGACTTTGGTTGATAGAAGTAAAGCTCGTGGCAATACTCTCGATATAACACAACTCGCGAGAACTCTATTCCATATTTCCCTATCTGTAAGAACAACCTCTTGGTCTTCTACACAACCTAGGAACTGGTGTACAATGGCTGCGTTCTCGAGGTATTCCTCGAAGGTGAACAATTCTGAAGATACTAGAGCTCTCCTATAAGCTAACCATCTATGGCGAGGCTCTCTCGAAGTTCATGATAAAAAACTAGTTGATGAGGATCCAGGATTCTATCTAGGACTAGCCTCTTGATTTGCTTAAGTTGTGTGGACCTAGATGAGATGAGACTAAGTCTTCTATCAAGTTCGTTCCACAGGAATTGATTTCTACTTGTTTCAGGCACATTAAGCATAGAGTTGATTTCTATTGCTGCCAATTGGTTTTCTACATTTATAGTAACTGCTAATATTTTCTTAGGAGCTACCATCTAAACATGATTTTAAACTTTAAATGTTCTAAAATGCATCTATGTTTTAGTTGTTCTATTTTTTTTTGTTTTGTTTTTTTTTTTTGTTTTCAAAAGGTTATGATGCATTCACGTCGGGTTCACCAAAATGTATCGCTCCAAATTTTTCGCATCCTTACCTTCAGGCTATAGGATCCGTGCCCGGAAGGAGGATGGGAAAAGGATGTCGCGGTACCTCGGATTGAGAGGACTTTGCGAAGGTCCCGCCTCTCAAGGGAGGTGTATTTTGATGATTTTTCGATGGATGGTGGGTTCACCAGGAAACATTTAATGGCAGTTTCCACGCCTAGGTTTGGAATGTGTTTTTATGTGTTCGTTTTTAGTCTTAAGCATTCATATCCTAGGTTTGGCCAAATGAGTCTAAATTAATCTATATGAAAATGCAGATTTTAATGAATACAGAGAACAAATTTAAGACAGAAAAATAGAGAAATTAAGGAAGAATAAGAAGAATACCCGATCCGGATGTCTCGATGGAGATTCTGATGTTTGAAGCAGTCAGGATCGTCTGGAATTCGACAGAATCGTCTGAGATCAGACAAGATCGTCTGAGATCTGACGAATTCGTCAGAGACCTACAAACAGAAGAACAGATGCAAAATACAGAGAATACTACTGTGCTAACAAGGGGAAACAACACAAAATGACAGTATGAACACTAGAAAATAATTATGAACAGAAATTCAAACAAATTACGATATTCTAATGATAAATTATGATCTTATCATGCAAGTTAAGCTATATGGGTGAACTCCAAATGCAAAATAGTAAGCAATAAGGATAAACTAACTAAAATGCAGAATAAAACAGCGAAAGGAATAAAAGAAAGCGCAAACTCTGGGCACTGATTGCCCCCAATGCAGATTGCAGTCGAAATCGTCTGGAAGTAATGAAATCATCTCGAATTACGACAGGATCGTCCGAGATTTGAACGAGATCATCTGCGACGATCTGAGCTTGCTCCAGCTGAAGATCAATGAGGTCCCTACAAGAAAACTTCAAAATAACAAAGGCAAAATAATGTTCTAGGTATTCTAATGCACGCAAAATCAAGTTACAGGGAAATTCAGCCAGGGGTTGGGAGGGGAAGGTCCTAAGGATTAAATAGGCTTAGGGGAGTAGTTAGGAGGTTGGAGATCATCCCTATTTGGGAGATCTCCAATGGGGGAGGGTCTCTAACGGCGCAGACACGCTTCTGCCCGGATTAGAGGCCCGTTGGAACAGAAGCTAATTGTGAACAATCAGTTTTGCGACAAGATCGTCTGGACGTCCTAGCCCAGACGAAATCATCGGATCCGGGGCGATATCGTCTGATCGGCGACGATATCGTCAAACGGTCAAAACAACCTCTAAAAATGGCACGAAAAAGGGGGAAACGGATTACCCGACGGTTAACGGGCGGTTTGGGAGGTTAAAATTTGAATTTAAATTATTTACTAAGGTGAATGTAATTATGACAATTTTACTGCGCCAATTGTAGGGTGCTACAGTAATGAAAAGGAAGATATGTTTAGCCATGGAGGATTCTAAACTAACCCTATCAACTCATCCAGACCCTAATATAGAAGCAGAGAGTCTTGATAGATGAAGTCAAGTCATTAAATGGAATTATGATGCTGGGTACAAGAGAAGTAAAAAGAAGGCAAAGAATATAAAGTGGAAACCACTAAATGTGGAGTTAGTTAAATTGAATTTTTATGGAGCATCTAAAGGAAATCCAGGACTAGGAGGAGGAGGAGGAATAATTAGAAATAATAGAGGAGAGATTTTGTCTACTTACACTTTCAATAGTGGATTTAAGATAAATAAAGAATTTGAAGATTAGGTGGATTTAGAAGGGTTAAGAATGTACAAACAAATGAAATGGAACATAGTAGGAATGAAAGGTGATTCTCTCATAGTAATAAATACAATTTTGAGGACAACAAAGGCTCCATGGAACATACAAGAGATAATTGTGGAATTTCAAGATTTTGCTAAAGAGTTTGAAGGAATCAGGTTTACACATACATTAAGGGAAGGAAACAAATTGCAAATAGGCTAGCCATTAGAGGGGTTTTATTGAGGATTGTGAAGTTAAATTCTCCTTTCCATGGTTAGAGCAAGTAGTAAGTTTAGTTGAAGCTGACAAGAAAATACTGGCTACCTGAATCAAATAATGATTAAGATTCACTTTAATGTTTTCCATTGGTAATATTTTTTTATTTTATAACAATAATGTGTTTTCATATAAACTATTTATTATCATTTTTGTGGTTGCACTTGTGTTTTAGGAAGGAAACTAGCAATCCAAATTTGGTAAAGTGGACTATGATAGTGTGATGTTTTGGAAATATTACTCTACTAAGATGAAATGTATAGATAGTAGAGGTGAAGTTTTGGTATTGTGAAGGTTTCTATAGAAAAATATCAAGAAGGATGTTGAATTCTAGAATATTTGTATTCATACATAAAATTGAAAAGATCCAAAAAATGAAAATCAAGAATTCAGACATTTTATGTAAAATGATATATATTTCTAGCTATTGCATCTCAATTGAGATGAGAAGTGTATCTATTTGTAAACTCTCAATGTAAATAAGAGATTTGTAATTTTTCAAGGGTGGGGGACCCGAGTACAACCTCTTATTATCTAGCCAAAAAAAACAATGAAAAGAGGGGGAAAAAACCTATCTACAACAACAGATGACAAAGGCCAACATCAAGATCAACCATTAAAAGAAATAAAGAAGGATATAAGGGACATAGACGTACATTATACATGTTCAAATTTATAAGGAATTAAAGGTATGAAATAAGATAAGAAGGTAAATTTAATAAAAGGGGTGGAAGAGGTTAAGTTTATTCCAAGTAATTTACCTTTATTTTCAAGTAGCTTAAAACCCTCTCCTTTTGATAGAAATGAAAGTAGTGTAGAGGTTAGCCCTTACACTTGAGGGTTTCAAGCGCATCATAATAAAGAAATGGAAATGGAATATATCCATAATACATTAGCATTTTTAGGGAAGCATAAGGAGGTAATTACTATAGATAAATGCCCTTGCACTTTAAGGTTTTTATGGAAACATAAAGATGTAAGTGCTTTTGAGGTTATTCCTATGTTGGAATTAATGGAAGCGTGCAACAATTTTTAATCACAATAGTAGATATATTATTTCTTACCCATCAGAACTTATGTACAACATGTATATTTATACAACAATGTGTCTCTTAGTTTCAAGAGACTCTTCAATGTTTTCACCCCTTGGTGTTTCACCTTCAACTTTGTCTTTTCATCTTCTCTTATGCTTATAGGAGATGTGACTATCCAACCTCATATGAGGTAAAATTCATCAATCACTCCCTAATAATTACACAACATCAAATAATTTAACAATGGAAAACACCCCCCTTATTACATTATTTGGTATAAATATCATAACCCCCCACAATTCCTAGGGTTGGTAGATTGGAATTGTGCTCTAGATTTGGCTCTTGCTCTAGCTCTAGATTTTGCTCTGGCCATGGCTTTGGCTCTAGCTCTTGCTCTAGGTAATATCCATTGGGTTTACCTCTTTGGTCTATCTCAAGGTTTGACTATGGGTCATTACCTTTGGATATTTAGTTTTGGGTCACCTCTGGTTCTTTGTCTTTGGTTCATTGCTTGGGTTTCCTCAATGTCAACCTCTGGATTTTCCTTTAGGTCATCATCTCTAGGACATTACTACTAAACTATAAATTTTATGTCAATACACATATTCAAAATATTCCACATAATGTTTTATTACATGTCTTGTCACCATAGGCCTTCTAAGAATAGCTTAGATCATATTCTAATACAAAAATTATTCATTTCAAGTTTCCCAAGATTACATTTCTTCATATAGAAACTTATATTTGGAAAATTATGATGTTTTTCAACCACCAAACTTTTTTTCTTCTATAGGATCCATTCAACATTTATTTTACTATATCCTATTCTAACACATTCATCCATCCATAATTCATATGTATTGTGTCGGCCACTTAATATTTGTGCCAACATTTTTTTAGAGTAATTATTACCTCCCTAAATCTCACAAGGATGTAGGTTCCAACACCTAGTTATTTAGAACCTTTCAATATACCTACTATTGCTAAATACCCATCAGTACATGGAAGAAGCTAGTCCTCTTGATATACATGGTTGTACATGAGAGAGACCTTAAGGTATGTGAAAGAGAATAATATGTGGTACCAAGGTAGTACTAAAAATGATTCATCCTATCAATGACACCTACTTAAAGAGAAATCCTCATACATGGGTATAACTTCCCTATATACTTAGATTTTCTCAATTTCAATATTTACGTCTAATGATAGTAATAAATTGGGTAAAAATAGAGTGAAACAAAAAAAACATAAAAATATGTCTTTATTTCTCCCCAAAATTTATAGGGTTGATGCCCAAAATTCATTATGGTATTTGTATTAGGCTTTAGACGTAATAACTCAATGCAACAACATTACCTATAAATGCAAGTTAGTTTCATTGTTTATACCAAACGTTGTGATTGTGCAAAGCACATGTTTTGATTTTTTTGTTAGTGATATTACATTATTTGGCCATGTAATTTAGAAAGTATTTTTATTAGTTTAGGGAGTGATTAATATTTAGGAGTGAGTTTAATATTTGAGTTTATAAGTATGTGTCAATGTGTGAAGTGTGTGAGGTGTCAAGTGTGCAAGTGTGAGTTGTGAGATAGTGAAGAGTCATGTAAGGTGTCATGTGTGAGTTATGTAATTATGAGTGACTTTTTCATTATGAGAGAAGAGGGAAGGTCAAGAGACATGCATATGAAGAGTCTCATGAAATTATATATTGATGACAAAGCATTGTAAAAAGTATCAAGTTAGCATAGCTTCATGCATGTTATAGTAGACTTTATTAATAATATTTTTAGTATTTTGTGTATGCATTATTGTGAGCATTATTTTGTGTGATTATTTGATCTTAGAGAATTTAGTTGTGGAATAATCAAGCATATTTGCCAACATTTTTTTTGTATACAAAATTTGTTTTTGATGCAAAAATTTATTTGGAAAAATAAGGTGTTGGTTACTGCCAAAAATGCACCTTTTTACAAAGAAATTACTACCTTTATTGTAAAAATTAACTATAAAATATGAGACCCCTTCAAATAAAAAATAAATTTTATTTCAGATATTTATACTAACTTCCCATTCTTAAATACTTAAAAAATACATATATACACCTTTTAACTCCTTAAATGTACTCATTTTGAAATAACTATATAATAAAACATTTTATTTTGAAAAGTATCCCTATGAGAATTGAAATTATGACTTTTAATCAAAAAAATTAATCTTGATTGCAAAGACCAATATTCTTGCTATGATGTTTGTAATTTTAAAAAGAACACTTAAAATAAATACCTTGCATATTTAGGTGGCATTTGGCCAAGAATATTCTTCAACTCAACACCTCTTTGTTTTCTGTGCAGTCTCTTTATCATTGTCACGTGTCACCAAAGTATTTTCTTCTCATGCAATACCATCTTAGAGCTATAAGCTTACTGCAGAGGTAAGGGCTTTGGCCTCTCTTTGAGAGGTCCAAGGTTCAAACCCCACTCAGTTAGAGGGGCTAGACACCATGTAATTCTAGGTTGACACTTCTAACATTAGACTAGGTCAATTGTGCATTATTTTCAAGGTAATATTCAACAAAATCAACAAGCATTACCATAACCGCTTCAAAGTTTCTATTATGATTATACTTCTATCGAAGCAACTTCAACTTGATTATTTTTTCTTAGAATTTAGAAATTTAACATGAGTGTTTCCAACCCAAATCATTTGATGTTTTAGTACTGAATTGCACTCTATGAGGTTCCCTTAAAGAAAAATGTCATATTAGAAAACAAGACGATATTGGGAAAGTTACATGCTAATGTGACTTTGTCAGTTGGGTATATCATTTTGTTAAAATGAGGTACATGATAGAAAAATGAGATCAAATTTAGCCTTGAAAATAACTTACAAGTCTATGTTTTAAAAAACAAATGAACATCTAGTTCGATTGAGTCTTCAACAGACTAGAGAATTGATAAAAAAAATGTTCATAGGGAATAGTGAATAAGCAATGACCATAACTGCTTACATATAACTACAAAAACTTCAACCAGACATTTACATAATTTAATAATGCCTTTCTTATGTATTTGCATAGGTCTTCTTCAAACTTGACCATCACTTTTAGGGCTCCCAACTACAATGTCTCACAAAAGAAACGTAGGAACTAGTGATGTCTTAGGCTAGACTCTTATTTAGGTCAAGTCTCCTCTTCAACTGAGATAGGGCATGTCATCGGATGGCAATTATTGTTCCTACTCACATAAACTAACCAACCTTGCTCTGATAACAGGTGTTGAAATCAGTAGAAGCGAGCAACAATTTTTAATTACAACAATAGATATATCATTTTCACCCACCAAAACTTATGTACAACATGCATATTTATACGAAAATATGTCTCTTAATTTCAAGAAACTCTTTGGTGTCTTCACCTTTAGCTTTGTCTTTTCATCTTCTCTTATGCTTACAGGAGATGTGACTATCCAACCTCATATGAGGTGAAATCATCAATCATTCCCTAATAATTACATAACATCAAATAATTTAATAATGGCTAACATCCTGACACTTTGAATCCTCCAGATTAAGACAAACCTATAGATGATAAGTCTCATCATCAACAATATTAAAAAAGTGAAGAGATTGATGAATATAAAAGTGTAGGTGGGAATGAAAGAGGAGAGGAATATCCAAGAAGCAAAAATAAAGAGAATAGAAACTTCGTAGATACTAATATGAGAAAAAAAAACAAATATAACAAGTGCTAACAAGAAATAGGGCTAAACTTATAAATAAAAATGAAAAATGATAATTAAAATGATATCTTGGAATATTAGAGGCATAAATAAGGCTTCTAAAAAAAGATATTAAAGAATTGATAGGTTGATATAGTCAACATATTTATAGAAAATAAAATTGGGTAACAAATATTGTCTTTGCCAAACTCAAATTTTAGAAGACAATTGGTTGAGTGAGATTTTAGCTCTTAATGCAAATAATATCAAGGAGTTAATTAAAAAACTTAACAATTTAATAAAGATTAAGACCAAAGTTGCAAGCATACTGTAGTGGTAAGGGCCTTGGCCTCTCTTTGGAGAGGTCCAAGGTTCAAACCCCACTCGATATGAGGGGACTAGGACCCCTCATAAAAACCTGTGTAAACTCATTGAATAAATAAATATGAACATATTTGCTGAAAAGGTGAATGAAGAATATCTTTAACAAAAAAATAATTAGACGTAATTTTAACCAGACAAAAATATAATGAGAACAATAAAATAATTTATTATTTTTATGGAATTAATATTTTTTCAATGAGCTTACACAAGTTTTTATGAGGGGTCTTGGTCCCCTTGTACTGAGTGGGGTTTGAACCTTGGACCTCTCAAAGAGAGGCCAAATCCCTTTCCACTGCAGTAAGATTTTTTACAAGAAAAATCATAATTTTATTTCAAGAATAAAAGAAAATTACACTTCTCAGGTACCTTGGTGCAAACAAAAACCCAAATAAAAGTAGATTACTAGGAGCCAAAATATAATTACAGTTGGGCATATCAAAGAGGAAAAAAACCCATATTCAAAATAGCATGGGGATAATAAGGATAAATATCCTTATATATCAATACTTAATCATCCAAATAACCTCCATGTCTAAAACCTGGATAGAAATTAGTGGAAAAGAAACCAGAAAAAAGAAGAAGAAACAATTAAAATATCCTTTAAGCTCTAATCAAATGAATAGGCCCACAGTAAAAATCCAAAGCTAGCATAGAAACTAGGGGTATGATATGTGGGTGAAAGAAGAAACTCCATCCTTGTTCTCTTCCATTTGCAAGAAACCTTCTAGAACCTATTGACCTTCTTTTGATAACCTATATGCTTCTTTATTTAAGTCCTTAGAAACATAAGACCAGGGGATTGCCCCCTAAGGGACCTAGCAAATGGTCTGGTGCTTTAACGATCGACAAATATAAATGTTGAAGGAGTGTGGAAGGCTGGAGGCTGAAGGTGCGTGGAAGGTTGAATGATGAGTTGATCTTTGGAGTGTCAAAGCTGAAGGAGCGTGGAAGGCTAAGTTAGCTAAAGGAGAGTGGAAGGTTGGGCTAGCTAAAGGAGCTACAGTGAAGGGCTAGGATGTTGGGTGGAAGGCTAGGATGGCTAAAGAAATGTGGAAGGTTGTGTTGGTCAAATATCTTCCTAATTAACAAAACTATGTTTGTGCACCCTAGACATGGCCAACATTGAAAGGTCGGAGGAAAGGAATGTCCTCTGTGCCAATGTCCAGAGAGGGTTGGCTCCCTTACTAAATCCTACACTGGTTTGAAGACTAGAGTTGTAGGAAAGAAAAAGAAATAATAGAAAGAAAGGGAAATATAGCCACAGGCCAGAGTGTAAGATCTGGGGAAGACTAGCAGCAAGAAATTCACCCAAGCATGGAAACAACATGTAATAAAAGAAAGCAACGGAATTTACTCATAACCTTGCATAAACAACCTTCAAAACTGCATTCTAGAACTCACTCCCTCACCAACAATGTTCAAATTCAGATGCAGAATTTAAACTAAACAACAAATAATGAACATGAGTATAAGATAGAAATGCATAAAAACATAAGGAAAACACACACAAGATCACTTGCAAATTTAAAAGCCCTGTATCTTCTATTGATGCAGAAAACTTGAGTAGTTTTCTAGCATAATGTCTAACCTCTTTTACAATGAGAATTGAGTAGTATTTATAGAGGATTTCGCCTCTTTCATTAAATGCATATGGAGACAAGATGTTTACAGATCATAGACCAATATGAGAAAATTCTTCCTTGGAAATATTGAAAATACATCCTCTTAAAACAACGATCCATATTTTAGGGAAATTCCTCTAGAAAAACAGTATCCCTGGGTGTTGGTGCACAAAAAACTAAAAGGCTTGGTCATTGACTGGATACATTCGCCCTCTTGAAAACATGCTTCTACTTCAAAAATCATGAAAATAACATGGTGCTTTTAATATCATTGTTCCCCTTCGCTCGAGATCCACAACTTGGATTGCACCTCGCCCCCATCATTTAATACTTTTAGTTCACCTGCCTTGGGCGATCTCTGAAGACATACAACATCATCAATAGTATACTTCACCCGAACTGAACATCGAGCGAATACACATATTTTTTTCCTTATTGCATTACGTGGTGGAGAAGGCATCTCTAATGATTTTAACAACTCACATGTCTTCAACAACAATCATTCTCCTCCTTGTCGGGCGAAAGTGCTATTGAAAACTGGACTTTTCTCTTTTAAATCCACGTTCACCCCCAAAAGAGGTGAAAGGAGTTGTCACCCTTCTTTTGGAGTGAACGTGACTTTGAATTTTCAACGTCACTTTATCCTTCATTGCTTTCGCCCGACTTCAAACTTTATAGCACGTTCGCCCGACTTCAACATTTTTAGGGGACGTTCGCCCCTGGGAGGGGCGAATGGAGCATTCACCCCTCAACTAGGGCAAACCTAATTTTGAATTTTTAGTGTTGCGCCTTCAATGACATTCACCCCAAAGTGGGGTGAACAGAGCTTTCATCCCAACTTTGGGTGAACGCACCCCTTTTAAGCTGAAATTTTCCTAAGTCCATTTCAACTCCAGACTTTCACCGAACCTGTTTTCTTCATGATAGGTGGGCGTATTTCTTGATTTTTTTAAGGGCGTTCACCCCAAAGTGGGGTGAACAAATCTTTCGCCCCAACTTTGGGGTGAACGTGATTCTCCCAAACTTCATCTTCGAGCACCATCGTTACTTTTGATACTTCGTCATTTTCCAATTTCCTTTTCTTTCTTTCGCTTCAACGAGGGTTGTGCAGGGCCTTTCACTCCTTGGTTGGGGTGAACACATTTTCATTTCTCAGAGAAGTTTTCACTTCAAGCACTTAGTATTTTATGCATCCTTCCTCAGTAATTTTATAGACGATGCAAACCAAATTCTCCAATTCATTTTTCCAGTCTTTTCCTTAAACACCCATTATTTATGAGCCAAAAAGGGGTATAAAAACAAAGAAAGAAAAATAAAACAACTGCAATATATCAACTCGGTCAAAATATTGTATTATCAGATTAACATATTTTACCGCATTACAATCAAAACTTCATATCAATTCAATGTGGCATATTGCCAATATTTTTGGCAGCTCACAGGGTATCCAGCTCGCATGGATGCAAGCGATCCTAGGCCTTTATCCATTGGGCTTTTACGGAGGTTATTTTTTAGCTACCTTAGCTGGCACTTTTGATGTGGATGCCTTTTTGCGTGCCTCCTCTTCCCTCACTTTGCTTATCTTATCGACTTCTGCACGCTCTCAATTTCTACTCTTTCCTCCTGTTCTTTGAGGCTCTCAAAGGTTACCTCATAAATTGTAACTACTTCCTCCCAAGCATGAGTGGTAAAAAAACAGGGAACACTCAATGACTCATAAACAAAGTGGAGATTTTGGACATCCTCCAAGTTGAGGCGTTTCGCTCGTTGGGCTAGCTCAAACAGTGAAAGCTCCATGTGGGTATACTTCTACATGAGTGTCAGCACCTATGCTTCTATGATGGGCTCCTCCCATCCATCGATTTTTGAGGTATCCTCCACAAATTTCTTCCAGTTCACTTCTAATTTTTCTTTTGATAGAGGTTCACCCCACTCATTTATGAAATTAGGGAAGCCCATATCGACAAGAGAGTCAAAATGAGTCATGGAAACTGTATGCTCTCACTCGATGGTATTAAGAATCTTTCGGCCTTCCCTCACTAGGTCCATTCTCTAAAAATAACTATGCAAGGTGACCTTTGCGGTTGACCAAGTGTGATCCATTTCACTCAGGGGATGAATATGTATGCTGGAATTAGCCAAAGCTTGAATTTTTACAACCATCTCCATGTATGGTTCCAGCATCTCCTCAATAGTATCGATCAACTGCTACCCCATTTGAATAAATATTCTGGCTGCCCATAAATAATGCAATACTTGAACTTCTTGTGCTACCAGCTTTTCATAGTTCTAGGCCGAACGAAAGCGCGCCTCCTTGATACTTTTCGAGGAAAAACCTGCAGCCTATGCGACCTTCTCCGCTAGTTGATTCTATATGGCCTCTAGCTGCATTCGGAGTGCATGCATTTCTATCCTTGCAGTGTCCCTTTCCTTCAAGTGCACTTTGACCAATCGACGCAAGTGTTCATTCTCTATGGTCGTCCTTTCCTCTTGCGCTCTACTTTTGGCTAAGTCATTTTCGAGTTCAATAATTTTATTCTCCTAATCAAAATATTTCTTCTTATAATACTCGCCATGCAAACATACTGAACTCATATCAACCTGGATGTTACCCATATTCTCCGTGGGATCAATCTTGGTGAGGTCCTCTGTTATGGTCTCACAAACGTAATCACTCGACAACATTTCTCCTTGTGGATTCTAAACCAAGGGAGTGATTTTAGTCGTGTGAGCTTCCATGGTGACTGGATCAAAGGCAACCTTCTTAAGCGATCGAGCTGGAGCCATAGCTTCTTTTCACCTCTTGCTTTTCAACCATTGAGATGAACTCAGGTGCGCCCGATTTATTTTCTCCACGTCAAGCTATTTCGGTGCCACCTGAACGTCGAGCAGTACTTGTAGCTCCAAAAATTGTGTGAATGGTATCAAAAATTCTGAGTGGTCAGGCTCAAAGGAAGCGGATGAAACGACTAGAAGAGGAGGGACCAAAATGGCAGAATGGATGGAGGAACCAGGTTTGGCTATAGTTATGCTCACTCTAGGAGGAGCCTGTGGACTTACAACCTTGGTGGAAGTGGTGGCGGAAATGGAAGAGGAAGGGCACGAAAATGGGTTCGGCCTTGATACAAATGAACTAAAAGAAAGGGGGGTCAAAGAAAGGGGAAGAGAAGGAGCAGTAGTGACTTCGGGAAGGGAAGAAGAGGGAAGCGAAATGGATACAGAGGGCATACCAAAAGGTAGAGAGATTGACACAAAAACTGATGGGAGTGAACTGGTAGTCACTACATGCTTTGAAGAAAGAGAAGTGGGAAGAGAAGACGTACCTTTGGGTGCGGACACCGTGTGTTGCAGGGATGGGAGCGATTGTGAAATAATATCTTCTTGTTGCCCTAGTTGCTCTTCCACTCTTTCCTCAACATTCACATTCTTCTCGATGTCCAAGACCTCCACCTGAGGACTCTTTGACTGTTGGTCCTCCTATTGCTCATGAATCATCAAAAATAATTGTGCAACCATCATCGAATCCTCTATCACTAGTGGAGAAGAAATAACAATCGTCAAAACAATTGGAACTATGGGAACTACAACCACTAAAACTTCAGTAACAGAGGAGGTGGTGCCAGTCCTTGGTCTCTTTGCATCTTTGGAAAATGGGGGTATGCCTCGGACAATCTGCTTCTCCGGTAGAGGTGTTTCTTCAACTTTTTGCTTCATCCGCTGTGATCTTTGCCTAAACACATATTGTTGTTCTTCCTCCTTCATAGTCTCTTCTTCGACTGAAGGGTGTTCTCCTTCTGCTTTGCTTTCACTGTTGTTAGAATGTTGGAAAATTTGGGGCAAGATTTTTGCGAAAGTGATGGGTTGATAGGAGTCAACAAACTCATTGTAGGTGTCCGAAAATGCCTCATCCATATTCAACCCGTAAGGAGATGTGGTATTTCCTCGGTGGACCCACATTATCCACCAGTTTATAATTTTCTCCTTAGACCACAAGGGCTGACTTTCTTTTACCTGACTAAACAACCCGGGTGGAGGAATCTAATTTTTGTACTTCATCGAATTATATTCAGCCTCTTATTCATAGCAATCATACCAAGGAGGGAGCGTCATCATGTCTTCAATGTGCCACTCCATGTTGGGTCCATCAAAATTATTTCACCTTTTCTCAATGTCAGGACGAGGACAACAGTGAAATGACTTGGCCTTTACTATTTCTAAAAACTTTCCCAATGGGTCGTACCTCCAACGCTGCGGTAGTTCTATCAACCCCAGGTCATGTAGTGTTATTGTGAGCAACCAATTTTGCCCTACTTGGCTCACTTCTATACTACCAAACTTGAATGGCATATTGCAAGTCATCTTCTTACCGCACCCTACTCCATATACATCATTGACATAGTCTGATTGGTGCACCACCTCCATAGCGAAAACATGTTCAGTGGTAAAATAGGGTAGCAGGAATGGCTTACCTGTGAAGCTAAAAAAATTGACCACCACGCCCTGAGTAAGCAGAAAGATGTCTCCCTTTTCTCCTGTAACTACTGCTTCTCTCAACTCCTATGGTACTCTTTCATACGTACCACAAAGCAGTTCTATCGCGGGCCCCAAAAATAAATGATTGAAACTTTAATATGACTCCCTGCTCGACAGAGTGGAAGTCCACATGTAGACTGGAAAAAGCTCATCTCTCTCATCCATTTGCCTCACTGCAATGAAAGAGAAATATTGATGTAGATGAAAGAAGAAATACCATACCAGAAAAGAAGTGTGCATAAATGACGTCCCTTCTCCAGTCTGCAACCTTTCTAGATGAAAATGCAATTTTCTAAATATAAAATCAGCCCAATCAAAGAAAATCGGATTGGTGACCTTCTTCATGGTTAACTCCACTTGGCAAATGCATTGTGCTATGTTCGCCTACCACTTGTGAATGGTAGAATTCATCGGTAAACCAACGACCAATGCTAACATGGAATAGATATTCAGGCTCTTAAATTTCGTGAGCGGCTTTGGCAGGTTTGGCAGTTGCCCCATCTGTGGCTCTTTAATCAACTACGTCTCCATAAATCGGTGCATTGTTACGGTGGAGACATATCTATCCTCCTGCTCTTTAATATGTAGCTTTTTTTTAATTGCATATGAAGGAGCTTTCCAACCACAAGCAAATGCTTCTCGAACTTCTTCAGTGGTAATAGTAAAAAGTGCTTCATTATTTGCTTTCTGCACTGTCCTGGTAAGTGGATTGTAAAACTTGGCAATCATCCTCACCAGCTCAGGACAAGGGTGTACGGGCATGCATAGATACCAAGACAACTATACATGATATACCACTATCAATGGAATTTCTGATGTCAACCCCTGGGTAACTACGAATTCCACATCCTATCGTAACTTCTCCACGTCTTTGTGGGTAATTACACAATCATCGATTTCTACCATTGTGTTAGTGTATGGGTCCAAATCAACATTTTTGTTCCTTCGGGCCTTCTTGGATTTCAACCCTCCTTCTCTCTTCCTAGACTTCTTAGGCTCTACAGCCTCTGTTATCTCTTTGCTTCGTTTCCCCATTATTTCTTTCTGATGAGTGCTCTAAATTTTTTCTGAAAACTTCTGCAACAATAGCTTGAAAACCAACGATAGTAAAAATTTAAAAAATAAACTACGGAGCTTTTACCTGGTCCTTTATATAGAGTGCCCTTCTAACTACCTCAATAAATGTCGAATTCCCCTCAGGTACTTTTGAAAGTACGTGTGCATTGATTCAATCGTCCGACACTATTTCCAATGTTTTAACGGTATCATATTTTATTTGCTACAAGATCATCCTCGAAAAGTGTGCCCTCTTTCGCCGCATAATTTCATCGTAAAATGTGCCCTGGCTATTGAAGCTTACTTGGAAAGATAAATCGGCCACCCAAAAACCAATGATGTGTGTTCTTGCTCCTTGGGAATATAAAATCTTCCTCCTGCAAAAATCCGGATGCACGTTTGGATTAAAAGCCTCAAGAAGGTGTCTTAACTTGCATGCACATTTCTTGAGATCTACCATGCATCGAGGGGTGAAATCGCTCTACTAGAGCGCTTTCAAAATCAAATGCTTCCAAAAAGCAATGGGACGAAAGCGTTTTTGAGGCGCACTTGTTTTCCTCTCTTTCACTCTCGAAAATACCTTCGACTCGCTTGGTACAACTCCACAAGTGATTGGCCTTCTTTTAAAACCTTCTTCGCTTTTTCTTTTTTGCCCAATCCTGAAAAACCTAATTTTCTAAAAAAAACACTTGCTTTTAGGGCTTTTATGTTCTTTTAGATTTTTCTTTTATTGGCACCTTATATCAATATTTGAATCTTTTGCCTGAAAAACTAAGGCGCATGTGCTTTTTGTTTTTGCAAATTAAATCCTCGTTGCTTCACACCTAGCGAAAACACCTCTAATCGCCTTGTAATTACCTTCAAATTAATGATGCACATTTTAATAAATGCATTCGCCCCAACTTTGGGCGAACGAACATGTCGCCCCATCTTTGGGGTAAACACAACTTTGACTATTTTTATAGCGCATTGACCTGGCGCTTTTAAAGGGGGCAACTAAGGCCTTGCACCCCTTTCTTGGGCGAAAGCACTTGAAAGCATCTTTACACTTAATCGTGATCATATGCTTCGGGAGTGGGCAAAAGTACTTTGCTTTTTATCATGAATAACATGTTTTTCAAAGGCGCATTCTTCGCTAGGAGTTCTGTAATGTCGTCTCTTTTAGCCCAAGTCTTTCAACACAACAATGAATTTGGAGCGAAACTGATTTTTTTAAAAGAAAACTTCTCTTTTCTCTTTATTTTTTTTTTTTTTTTATACCTGTCACCATATAAAGTAAATAAAATACTAAAAATAAAATTTGTACATATTTACAAGATGGTACCTCTTAAAATTCAATCATTGAATATAGGCCTTCAGATGAAGGTCATTTACTAGAATAGGAAGATCCTAGCCATCCATGTCTCGAAGATGGTATGCATTTGCCGAATTTACCACTAAGATTTGAAAAGGGTCTTCCCAGATCGCATCAAACTTATGGTGTTTCCCCGGCTTGGCCTTGTTCTTGTTCCATTTAAGAACTAAATCTCCCACCTGAAACCTGCGCTCGGTTGTCTTTTTTTCGAACCACTTCTGCATAATTTTGGTATATTCGGTGAAAGCTTGATATGCCTTTTCCCTGTCCTCCTCCAACTGCAATAATTGGTCCAACCTTGCACTCATCGGATAGTTTCCTCATCTTTGTCTTTGAATAACTACAATGTCTAAAGCATCGGAAGCTCAATATGAGAAGACAGAACTACATGTTTTCCATATACTAGGGAGTAAGGGGAGGCTTTAATAGACTTCTTCATAGATATGTGGTTTGCCCATAGAGCTTGATTCAAGAACAAGTGCCAACTCCTCTTATTGCTACCTAGTGTCCTTTTCAAGATTCATAGCAAATTTTTATTTGTAGACTCGGCCAACCCATTTCCTTGTGGATAATAGTTGGACGATGCTTTAAGGTAGATCCCATATTTACTATCGAACTCAGTAATCTTGGCACCAATAAATGGAGTTCCATTATCTATTACAATAGCATCCGAGACACCAAAACAAGTGATCAATCCCTCTAGGAAAGAGATGACAATAGCTTGATCCACCTTTTTAGTAGGAATAGCCTCTGCCCACCTAGTGAAATAATTTGTTGCTGTCAAGATGTATTTGTGCTCCATGGAAGAATGTGGATCAATGACTCCAATGAAGTCAAGGCCCCACTATTGAAAGGGTGCTTCCACTTGAATTGGATGCAGAGGTAGTACTCCTTTCCTAGTTTTGCCAACATACCGCTGAAAATTATCGTAGTGTTGACTCACTTTATGAGCATCGACAAACAGAGTTGGCCAAAAGTAGCTAGCTAGAATGATCTTCAAGGCCATGGGCCTTCCCACATAATGATCACCAGATAGACCGGAATGGAATTCTTCCAATATTTTATCCTTTTATGATTCCTTTACACATCTGAGGAGCACTCCGTCAATATTTTTATGGAACAATACACTAGGTAGTACGACATATTTAAGCGCTTGTAGCCTGAATCTTCGACGTTGTGAAGAATCAAGGTGTGGTGGACACTTCCCAAAAGTAAAGAAGTCAACAAGATCCTTTGTCCAGTCATGACCTGTCATAGCAAAATTTGCACAAACATTTTCGCTGATATCCTCTTCCTGCCTTGTATCCAATGATCCGGATGTTGTGCTTTTAGCCAATTCCTGACAGAGAGCTCATCCATGAACTAGCTTTTTCGACCAGATCTCCACGTCATACTCTTGAATTTTTGAGACCCAACCTACCAAGGTTATGCATAGTGACGAATATTCATAAATTGGGTGAATATTAGGATTTTTAAAATTAGAAATTGGCGAATATGAGGACCCTCAACGTCGGCCTTTTCATCTAAAATTTTTAGGACCAATTTTTTTTTAGGGTCAATTTGCCACAATATATATCCAAACATAGGCATATTTGTACTCGTTGGAAAGCGCTTTTTAAGCCTGGTCTAATGGTGGTTTTTTATGAAGTTATAATATGATTTAATAGGTCAAAGGTGGTCCTAAATATTACTTTACATTTTAGGACTTCAAATACCCCAAATTTTGGTATGAAGATGCTCGATTTGATTTTCTTAGGATTCTCCATGATTCACCTTGATTTTTATTAGGATTCACCATTTTTTTACATGTACATTTTGAGTCCAACCCCTTATGCATAACCCTGCAGCCTGCTCTTTTGTTGCCTAGTTCTCCCTGGAGAATGAAGTTTCGGATATCGGGGTGTATAACATAAACGACCGTTTTACTCTGTGAGATGAAGTATCGGAATTTTTTCAATGATTTCATCACTGCATACACCTATTTTTCAATAAAATTATATTTCTCCTAGTGAGGCGCAATGACTTGACTCAACAAGGTAATTGGCTTTTCATCTCCATATTCTTGCCTCTGCGTCAAAATTGTAGCATAACTCTCTTACTCACCCACTGCATAGAGAATGAAGTCTTTTGAATAGTTAGGATTAATCAATACTAGAGCCTGGGTGATCCTTTCTTTAATCTCCTGAAAAGCTCGTCTTCTTGCCTCGGTCCATTTAAAATCTGCATCATTTTTCAGGAGCTCGGTCATGGATTTTACTACCTGAGCAAATTTAGCGATGAACTTTTGAATAAAATTTATCTAACCGAAGAAATATTGCAAGTCCTTTTTGTTGGCTGGCAGTGATAGTTTCAAAAGCACTTCGACCCTTGTAGGATTAATCACCAGTCCTTCTTGTGATATCACATGGCCCAGCAATTTTCCTTTGAAAGTGATGTCCATGGCTCTCTGGAATGTGTCGTCAGCATTTGAAAGGCCGTATAATATACACCCCCACTTGTTGGTTTTGAGTTATTTTGGTTTGTGCTTGTTTGTTTTTGCAATGAAATGATTGGTTTTGTTTGTTTAGTTTGAGGCATTGACTTGAATTTCATTCATAATGCAATAAGGAAACAAACATTTGAACAAGTGATAAATTTGCATTAAGGAGATGGAGATTTATTTATTTAATTTTTTGACCTGAAAGCACAGGTCTATATTTGCACAGCAAACTGGAAATTACACAGCTAAAACATTTATTTGCTCGTAACTTGATCACCAGAACTCTGATTCCTTTCCCGTAAAGTGTAGTTGTATCTCCTAATGAAGCCACCCAAAATGTAACCTTCAAAAATATGAATCCAATCCCAATTAATTTTTGCATGCACCCCGAGGTCGCTGCAGGAAAGATGTACAACTGCTGAAGAGTTCGACCTTGCCTTGTAAATTGCCCAAAATAATTTGATGGGATATTTCCTTGTTGTGGGTAAATGACTTGATTCCCTAAGCACCTATATGTTGTACGATCTGCTCCAGTATTGCATCTATCACTCCAAAATCAATCAAAATGGAAGTGATCCAGATGAAGTATAGCAAAAATAATATAACCCAGATGGTCAGTTTATCAACCCAGATGAATTCAAAATTTGGCAAACCCTTGTCTGCCTCTGTTAAGCTCATATAATCTCTTTGTGATGATAAATTCAATACATTATCAGCTATATATGGTCTCACACATCTAAAACTGATAATCCTGCTGAGAAATCCACTCCCAACAAGCCCTGTGATCTTCTGGTGAAAACCCCTAAAAAATTCTCCAAAAAACATAGATTCTTCCATGCACCAATGAGCCTCAAAAAGCCAATTTAAAGAGAACATCAAATTAGGGTTTGGATGCCCATTTTAGGTTTCCATAAGTCATTGTTTTATAATTTTTAATTTATGTCTCTTAATGTCATTAAAGTGGTCACCCAAGTCCTAGACAAATAACTTTATGATTTTAAGTTATAACACTTTATAACTTAAAGTTATAACTTACATTAAAACATGTCCCCTTTCACTTTGCCTAGCAACATTTTTCCAAGGTAAACACTTGAAAATGGTATAATTATACCCTTTGAATACTGGGATTCTTGCCAAGATGAGTCCCTAACCAAACTATTTAGCCTAGGGGACCCCTGTGACTAGGCTAACAGGTCTCTGCTCCGTCTACTGCAAAGAAGGGGATATTACAGTCTCCCCTCCTTGAAATTGCTTGTCCTCAAGCAATTGGAATCCTGGAGTCTGCAATATAGCATCGCCCTCCCAAGTGGCATCTTCCTTAGGTAAGTTCCTCCATTTGATAAAATAATATTTTATAGTCCTTCGTCTGAGGGTACGCTCTCTCTACACAATTATTGCCTTTGGAATTAATACCAACTTGCCCTCTTCATCCATAGGTGGTAAATCTATCGAGGGTGTGACATTGTGTCCCAATGCCTTCTTAAGGCATGATAAATGGAACACATTGTGCACTCTACTGCTCTCTCCAGCTCATAAGCTACCTCACCCACACATCGTGAGACTCTAAATGGGCCATAAAATCGAGGCTTAAGCTTCTCATCTCCACTCCTCTTCAACGATGACTACCTGAATGGCTGCAGTCTTAGATAAACCATGTCACCTATCTCAAATGAGCGTTCAATCCTCTTCTGATCAGCATATTTCTTTTGTTGCTCCTGTGCCTATCTGATGTTCTCTTACAGTGAATGCATGATATCCTATGTCTCCTGTAGAAAATCCTTGGCCCTAGGAACCCGACTGTCACCTAAAAACAAATCCATTTAGCTGGGTGCTTCATACCCATACAATGCCATAAATGGTGACATCTTAATAAACATGTGATAGGATGAAGTGTAAAAATATTCTCCTAAATGCAACCATCTAACTCATGCCTTCTGTTGTCCTGACACATAATTCCTCAAATATCCCTCAACCCATTTATTGACTATCTCTATCTGTCCGTCAGTCTGAGGATGATAACTCATGCTCAGTGTCAGCTCTATCTCACACAATCTGAATAGCTCCTATCAAAAGAGACTCATGAATTTATTGTCTTGATCATTGACAATGGTCTTAGGAAAGCCATGCAGTCTGAATACCTCCCTGAAAAATAGCTCAGCCACATGCATTGTTGTGAACCCTGTGGCGATGGCAAAGAAATGGGCATACTTCATGAGTCTATCTACCACCACATATAAATAATCCCTCCCCTATGCCTTGGGAAGTCCTGTAACAAAGTCCATAGATATGCTCTCCCACTTCTGTGAAGGAATGGAGAGTGGCTGAAGTAAACCCCCAGGGAATGTATGCTCATATTTGTTTTGTTGGCACACAGAACACTCTCGGATGTACTACAAGATATCATCCTTAAGCCCTCTCTAAGCAAACCTCTCCCTGATCTACCTATAGGTCTTATAGTAGCCAGGGTGTCCTGCCATAGGTGTATCATGTAGAAGTCTGAATATCTTTCTCTTGAACTTGGAATCTGATGTGATCCAAATTTTGTCTCGATAGTAATTTACCTCATCCCTAACAACATACCTATCATCGTCCTATGTGCCCTCCAAGATCCGATGAGTAAAATCATCTTTGGCATAATCTGCTATAAGCTAGGGCCTCCAATCCTCAGTAATATCTACCAATGAACACAAGTGGGGGCATCTAGACAGTGCATCTGCCACCACATTCTTCTTCCCCTTAACAAATTCAATATCAAATTCATAGGCCTATATCTTACTGATCCACTTCATCTTCCTATCATTGAGATCCTTCTGACTCAAAGTATATGAGGCTATTATGGTCAGTTCTAACAATAAATCTTCGGCCCACCAAATACTTTTTGTACTTAGCCAGCGCATGCATGATGGCTAGCATCTCTTGATCATACACCGAATATTTGGTCTCTCCTCCCCTTATTTTTTGGCTCTCAAAGGCTATTGGATGTTTGTTCTGCATCAACACTGCTCCAATACCTTCACCTGACGCATCGCACTCCACCTCAAAAGGTTTGGTGAAGTCTGGAATGGCCAATACTGGACAACTTCTCATGACTTCTTTGAATCTGTCAAACACCTACTATGCCTTGTCTAACCACTAGAACGCTCCCATTTTAGTAAGGTATGTCAAAGGTGCTACCAACTGTGAAAATCCTTTAACAAATCTATGGTAAAAACCACACAACCCAAAAAACCCTTGAGCTCTGTAAGGATGGTCAAAGGCAGCCAATCCAATATAGCCTATATCTTCTTAGGGTCCATCTTGACTCCTTGAGCACTGATGATATGACCTAAGTATAACAACTCATTCATCCCAAACTCGCACTTAGTCTCTTTAGTAAAAAGAGACTCTACCTCCAAAATACTCAACACCTCATCCAGATGCCTCAGGTGCTCATCCCATGTGCGGTTGTATATGAGAATGTCGTCAAAGAACACCAACACAAATCTCCTCAACTGCCTTTGAAAAATCCTATTCATGCAGGACTAAAATGTGGTAGGTGCATTGGTTAGCCCGAATGGTATAACCAAGAACTCGAAATGCCCATTGTGGCACTGAAAAGCAGTCTTCTCCACATATGTCTCCCTCATTCGGATCTGATGATAGTCTGATCTCAGATCAATCTTGGTGAAATAAACTACACCATGCAACTCATCTAATAACTCATCTATGTGTGGTATCAGGTATCGGTTTTTTATTGTCTTTTTGTTCAACGTTCGATAATCAATGCACATACGCATAGTGCCATCTTTTTTCTTTACTAAAACCACAGATGAAGCAAATGGGCTCTTGTTTGGTCTGATGTGCCCCATGTCAATCAACTCACGGATGGTCTTCTCTATCTCGTCCTTATATCTCTTTGGGTGTCAGTATGGAGTAATGATAATAGAGCTAGTACCTTCATCCAACTCGATGATATGCTCAGCCCCTCTATTTGGTGGTACCCCTGGTGGTATGTTACTTGAAAACTTTGATATGTTTGGTAAGCAAAGCCTAGATGTCTGGATGATAAGTTCGTTTATTCTCCTTTGTAGATGCAGGTAGGATAACACAGTGGGCTGCCCACTTAATTTGATTGTCTCATAATCTTCTCCATTCGTTTGAAGAAAACTACTTGAGTTCCTCCTGATGTCATCCCTCTCAACACTATTTGTCAACCTTCAGATCTAAACTTCAATTCCATATTCTGGAAGTTGAAGATGACATCTCCCAACGTATGCAACCACTGAATACCAAGTATCACATCTAGATTATTTGTGCTAACCACAAATAAATCATCACATACCTCATAATTCCCCAATGCAATCTTCAATTGTGGCACCTTCCTAGTGCAAGTAATGGAGAATCCATCTGCTATCATAACTTTGAATGTATCTACTTCTACTGTCTCCAATCCCCTATGTGCAACCAACCCCTCATCGATAAAATTATGTGTGGCTCCAGTATCAATCAAAGTCACCACACGTTGCCCCTTAAGTACACCTCGTACCCGCAAATATTGGGCTCCCTGGATGCTATGGAGGTGAGCTAGAGTATTACTCTCCTTTCCTACTTGATCCTGGGTGGTTTCTTGTTCTTCTGGAGGTTGTTCACCATCCCTGTCCTCACTTCCTGATCGCTAATAAGAATTTCCATAATTATTATCATCATCTGAATAATACTCTATCAACTGCAACTTCCCCTTAAATTTGCATGTATGCCCCGGGGACCAAGTATTTTGGCATGTAAAACATAACTCTTTATTTCAGAGTTCATGAAGGGTATTAGGATCTAGTTTTTTAAATGTTCCCTTTTGCTGGTCAGTTTCCTTTTTGAATGGTTTTTGGTCCCTATATTTCTTGAAATATTTGACTTCCTTACCTTTGAACTGGCTTTTAGTCCTGGATGCTGTGACCTCCATTTCTCGAGCATGTTTGATAGCATCGTCCAATATTCCTAGGTTAAAGGCTTTGACCCAACCCCATAATGACTCCATAAACCCATCCATGAATATGACTACTAACCGTCTCTTTGACATATCTGCAACCATGACGGATAGTCTCTAGAATTCTGCTATGTAGGATTCAACTGAACCCCACTACCTCAAATGAGTTAACTCCTTGAATTCCAACTCTTGTTCCTTTTTATCAAACCTCTACTGGAGTCTCTTTGTGAACTCAGAATAAGTATTCACTCGATCATGTCCCAAAGTGTGCATATCGTGATGCCACCAATCGTGAGCAATGCCCTCCAAATGCAATGTACAGAATTTGATGGCATCATCTTCAATCATTTGGTTCAACTACAAATATGTGTCCATATTCTAGACCCAAGCCTTAGCTGTCATTTTTCCAGATGCATCAAAGAAACGAATATGGATTTTTCCAATATTTTTATGAATCTTTTGGCATCCATGTGGCATATGTTGTACAAGTTCACCTTGACCCTATTGTCCCTGTTGTCCATGATGAATAGGCCTTCCCCTATTCCTAGGAGTTTGTCTATTTTTGGTATCCACAAAGTCCTAGAATGACATAAGGTTCTAAAAGTCTAGGCCAATCTCATCCCATTCCTATTTGTATTGTCTATACTAGTCTACCATTGTAAGCTCTAGCTCTTCCTCAACTAGTTGAGGAACAATTGGTTCTGGATGTGATAGAAATATTGGCATGAATGGCCTCGAGCTACTAACTCTCTCTATCTTGGTAGGTGTACCTACCCTGTTGGTCATCGACTCCTTATTACCTGCTCCTTATCTTGTGTTAGTTGGTTAATTCTATGGGTTCTGTGCATTGTTCACCAGTATGTTAATTCCATGTACCTGTTGTGTCATTAACCCAACCAACTGATCCAAACTATGCTGCATTTGATGTTGTGTCTGTGTAATATCATCAGCCACTTTTCCTTTCTATTTTATAGGTACGTTTGTCTCTTTCACTCATGTAATGATGACTCACAAGATGGCAAGAAAAGTGGCTCTGATACCACTATAATATACACTCCCACTTGCTGATTTTGAGTTATTTTGGTTTGTGCTTGTTTTTTTTTGCAATGAAATGATTGGTTTTGCTTGTTTAGTTTGAGGCATTGACTTGAATTGCATTCATAATGTAATAAGGAAACAAACATTTGAATAAATGATAAATTTATAGTAAGGATATGGAGATTTATTTATTTAATTTTTTGACCTGAAAGCACATGTCTATATTTGCACAACAAACTAGAAATTACATAACTAAAAGGTTTATTTGTTCATAAATCGATCATCGAAACTTTGATTCCTTCCCCATAAAGTGCAGTTTTCTCTCCCAATGAAGCCACCTAAAATGTAACCTTCAAAAATGTGAATCCAAGCCCAATTAATTATTGCATGCACCCCGAGGTCGTTGTAGGCAAGATGTACGACTGCTGAAGAGTTCGACCTTGCCTTGTAAATTGCCTAGAATGATTTGATGGGATATTTCCCTACTATGAGCAAATGACTCGATTCCCTAAGTGCCCATATGTTGTACGAAATACACCAGTATTGCATACATCACTCCAAAATCAATCAAAATGGCACTAACCCAGATGAATTATAGCCAAAACAATATAACCCAAATGGTCAGTTCATCAACCCAAATGAATTCAAAATTTGGTAAACCCTTGTCTGCCTCTGTTAAGATCAGATAATCTCTCTGTGATGATAAATTCAATACCTGATCATCTAGATATGGTCTCATATATCTGAAACTAATAATCCTACTGATAAATCCACTCCCAACAAGCCTTGTGATCTTATGGTGAAAACCCCTGAAAAACTTCTCCAAAAAACATAAATTCTTCCATGCACCAATGAGCCTCAAAAATCCAATTTAAAGAGAACATCAAATTAGGGTTTGGGCGCCCATTTTAGGTTTCCATAAGTCATTATTTTATAATTTTTAATTGATGTCTCTTAATGCCATTAAAGTGGTCACCCAAGTCCTAGACAAATAACTTTATGATTTTAAGTTATAACACTTTATAACTTAAAGTTATAACTTACATTAAAACATGTCCCCTTTCACTTTGCCTAGCAACCCTTTTCCAAGGTCAACACTTGCAAATGGTATAATTATACCCTCTGAATATTGGGATTCTCGCCAAGCTGAGTCCCTAACCAAACTATTTAGCCCAGGGGACCCCTATGACTAGGCTAACAGGTCTCTGCTCCGTCTACTGTAGAGAAGAGGACATTATAGGTCGAATGAAATCCTTTGATAGGCGAACATGCCCTATTTGGTAGTGAGCATCATTTTGTGTCAGTCTTCATCCTTCACCCAGATCTTGTTATAACTGGAGAAACCATATAACAATGAAAATATTTGCACTATGGCAACCACATGGAGAATATGATCAATCTACGACAGAGGGTAGTGATCTTTAAGTGACACCTAGTTCAAGTTCCAAAAATCAACGCACAACCAGATATCTCCATTCTTCTTTCGTACTGGCACCAGGTTCGCCACCCATGTTGAGTGCTTAATTGGATATATTATCTTTACTTCCAACATCTTTAATAGTTCTACCTTTATGAGCACCTCGATATTGGGATTGATGGGCTACTATTTATATCAAAAATATTTTACTCCCTCCTATAGCTCAATGGTATGCTAGATCACATTCTTATCATATCCCTTCAAATCCTTATATCTCCATGTAACAATGTCGGGGTACTCATAACACAAGTTCTTCATATTTTCTAATTCTTTCGATGTGCAATCAATTCCAATCTCAATGATCTTCTCTGGATCTAACTGCAACCCCTTATATTCCTTGGAATCTACTTTAATCTTATGCTTCTTGGCCCTGTCATTTTGGTCAAACAAGCTTTCCAATAAAATCAGTCCCCTGGGAATGTGATTATTTTTCAGCTGAATCATTCCTTCCATCTCTTCTTCAACAAGTACTTTGTCATATGTGCTTGCAACTTCCTTAATTAGAAATTTGACTATTTGCTCATCATTATCGAACACTTGCCAATAGATATTCTTATCAGGGACTGAGGTCTGTAGATTACCCTAACTGTCTTGGGTTTTCTAACTACTTGCTCCACGGGAGAGTAATTTCCATCTAAAGAGGTTAAAATATCAGTATGCTTGTTTTGCTCCCACAAAATTACCTGAATATTCAAAGCTATAAAGGACTCAAACAAATATCATACTCTATTGCGATAAGCCTTCAAATAATGCTACTTTGACATACACTTATTTTTGGTCTGGTTGACAATGAGTTCAGAGTCGCCAAAAATTTGTAGTTGTTTAATACCCAACTTTTCAACCTTTTTCAAGCCAAGACACAATGCTTCATATTTGGTTGCATTATTCGTGCAACTCCAAGTTAATCTATAAAAATATGTATTTTGTAACCTAGTAGGAGATATCAGGATAATACCAGCCAATGCACCATTCTTACACCTAGCACCATCAAAGTATAACTTCCATAATTGATCTTCAACAGGATCTGGGGACTCAGGGATCCTTTCTTCAATTTGCTTAGATTTGGTTATTGTATAACAACTGATGTCAGTTTTGACCATCGCGTTGAAATCCATGAGTGAAAATTCATCCTCAAGGTGAAGTTCACCAAGTGCTTCTTCCATCAATCCAACTTCTTCTAATTATTCAGTCATCATATTGACTGTGCCTGGAGATTTTTCCTCTTCTTCCAGCTTTTCTATATGAAAATTGGATGGCTTTTCATTGTAAATACAGATCCCCTTTCCTTTAAACGAAATATCCAAATGCAAGTAGTATAAGGAAAGGTATCCTCCCAGCTTCTCTATGAACTCCCTTGAGAGATACATGTTGAAGTATGGCTTTAATTCAACCACCACTACTTCTTGAATAATAGTGATTTACGACATACTATGTAGAACGATGGGGATATCCTTGATTACTCCCACTATTTTGAATAGAGTTCCATCCAGCTGCAATACTCCTAGGCTACTTCTTGTGTATTCCATCCCCATGACTTCACATACTACCTTTGGCATAATAGTAGTTGCAGCACTGAAATCTATCATACAGTTGTGCACAGCCCACCCCTCCATTCTGAGTGACAAATAGAACGAGGGTGGCCTATTCTTTTTGATGACATAAGTCAACAATGTCTAAGCCAATACTATCTTAGAAGGAATTTTCTTTCGCTCTTTTATAGTCTTGAGAGATTCTTGTAGCAAGTCAACTTGTCCAGGTAACTATAATGCATCGTACAAGCTCACTTTTATCAGTATCTTCTTCATTTCTTCCATAATGTTATAATTGGACACCCTAGGAGCCTTTTCTTCTATTCGCTTTTCATACTTATCTCGATATTGTTGAGTGGCTTCCACTCTTTGTCGCTTAGTCAACAATGGGTACCGAAGGTTTTCCTTGGCCTGTTCCTTCGCCTCATTTTGCTCTAGAGCAGTTGTAGGTTGTGTAATTGGCATTTTCATCTTTGCTTGAGCCTGTTTGGGGAGTAAATACTTCAACATGATAAGATCATGTTGCTTCACTTCTGCATTAGGTGCTTTTTCATTTTGCACTTTCGATTCTATAGAAACCTTAAAAGGCCCTAACTCCACTGGATCCATGGTCACCGGCTTCTTTCTAGACCTTGTGAGAACTGAAACTTTTTCTAGAGAGGGTACCATAAAATTGTGATCGACCTCCATTATCATATTGACCTGACGACCGATAGAACTTTTCGCTAGCGTCTATACATAGTTCAAATGCACCATACACGTGTCTTCTCCATGAGGATCATTGCACGTTGAGTACCAATACACCTTTTTAGACGTGCTAGCTTCTTCATTTGCAAACACAATCGCGTTCCTTTCAGGGTTCTTGCTAGGGGTTGCTTGCTTTCGGGTGATTGGCAGTGTTTGAAATATTCTATATTGGAAATCAGTCTTGACTTACTTCTTCCTTACTGTTGTAAGTTCATTTGACATTGTTCTTATAGCTGAATTCGTATCTTTCACCTTCTATAACAACGTCGTGTATGGATCAGGATTGGAGGGTGTAGGAGGTGTCGATAAGGGTAGATGCACTGATGAGGCAGGCAATGGTAGTGGAACCGATGGCGTTGGCAATGCTGGGAAGGAACTGGTGCTGGTAATTATGGCATTGTCGGAGCGGGTAACTGTAGAAATCTTAGAGCAAGAAGTTGTGGAACGGGTATCGGAGCGATTTGAGGTGAACTCGAGCTCCATGAGGGAACCGGGTACATAGAAGGCATGGGCTACAAAAACACACTTGAATATAAATGTTGTGAAAGATTAGGAAAGATAGTCATGGTCATTTTTTAGGGAAGTTTGCCTATGGTGATCAAATATGATTCGACCTTCTGCGTCTGTGTGTATAGTTCTGGGAATGTATTCGCATTGGTTTAACGAACAACCATACAAATGTTAAAATTGAATGTTTTGAGGTAGTAGAACGTAGATTTTTCATGCATGGGGAACAGACCATTAGGAACTCTTTACCAACTTCGGATGAACCTAATGTTGAAATTAACTATCTCCTCTTGTGGATGTCTTTGAATCATTGTAAACTGATGCAATAAGGAGAATGGGTCAACTTGTTCATGAAAATTCTTGATCAATAGTTCTGCCAATTGATCTCATGTGGCGGTGGTGGCGGGTGGCAAGGATCGATACCAATACAAAAACTTTCCTCTTAATGACAACATTAGCAATCGTACCATAATGTCTTCAACATCTATGTCATGGATCATAGCTAAAGAAGCCACATCCTGAATATGCTCATAAGAAGTTTTACCAGTACCATCATAGGTAGGCAAAGCCTTCAGAGCTGCTTGAGTCACTGGATTTTATGCTTGTAAATTCAATGCTCCTGAGCTATTCCATGCTAGGAATAGCCTTAGTGTTTTTTGCTACTGTGGTGGTGGGTTCTGAGCCATGTGTATTGGTGTGTGTGATTGAGCTTGGGGAATGCTAGTAATAGTACTAATTGGACTTGTAGGGGCAAAAAACACACCAGCTAATCATGAGGATGTTATGGACGTTGTATGATATGTATGAGGTAATGATGACATACGGTGTAAAGTGACTAGTTGAGAATGTTCTCCTAGCCTTTAGGTATCAAGTTCATAGAACTCAATAGGATTTTTAGAATTTTTGGCCTTCGATATCGTAATCATGAAGCATAGCTTTCGTTGCCTTCGTGTTTGGAGGTATTCGGGTACAATCGAGTCGCCAGATGTTCTAAATATACAGCACGAAGGTGAACATCAGACCTTGATACTGTTGAAAGTAGAACTTTTTGGGTCTCATCGGGCGTGCCAAAAACTATTGGTCAAATATCTGCCTAATTAACAAATCTATGTTTGTGCATCCTAGACATGGTCAACATTGAAAGGTCGGAGGAAAGGAATGTCCTCCGTGCTAATATCTAGAGAGGTTTGGCTCCCTTACTAAATCCTACACAAGTTTAAGACTAGAGTTGCAGGAAATAAAATGGAAATGATGGAAAGAAAGGAAAATATGGCCACAGGTCAGAGTGTAGGATCTGGGGAAGACTAGCAGCAGGAAATTCACCCAAGCATGGAAACAACATGTAATAAAATAAATCCGTGGAATTTACTCATAATCTTGCATAAACAACCTTCAAAACTGCATCCCAGAACTCACTCCCTCACCAGTAATGTTCAAATTTAGATGCAGAATTTAAACTTAATAGTAGATAATGAACATAAGCGTAAGACATAAATGCATAAAAATAGAAGGAAAACACACACAATATCACTTGCAAATTCAGAATCCCTGTATCTTCTATTGATGTAGAAAACTTGAGTAGTTTTCTAGCAGAACGTCTCTCTTTTACAATGAGATTCGAGTAGTATTTATAGAGGATTCCGCCTCTTTCATTAAATGCATATGGATACAAGATGTTTACAAATTAGAGACCAATATGAGAAAATTCTTCCTTGGAAATATTGAAAATACATCCTCTTGAAACAACGATCCAGCTTTTAGGGAAATTCCTCCAGAAAAATAGCATCCCTGGGTGTCGATGCACAGAAAACTGCAAGGCTTGGTCATTGACTAGATACATTCGCCCTCTTGAAAGCATGCTTCTGCTTCAAAAATCATGAAAATATCGTGGCACTTTTAATATCGTTGCTCCCCCTTTGCTCGAGATCCACAACTTGGATTGTGCCTCGCCCTCGTCATTTAATACTTCTCATTCACCTGCCTTGGGCACTCTCTGAAGACCTACAACATCATCAGCAGTATTCTTCGTCCTAACTAAACATTGAGCTAATACACGTCTTTTTTTCCCTTATTACATTACATGGTGGAGAAGACATCTCTGACGATTTAACATCTCACAAGTCTTCAACAACAATCATTCTCTTCCTTACCGAGCAAAAGTGGCTTATTGAAAACTGTACTTTTCTCATTTAAATCCACATTCACTCCCAAAAGAGGTGAAAGGAGCTATCGCCCTTCTTTTGGAGCGAACACGACTTTGACTTTTCAACGTCACTTTATCTTTCATTACTTTTGCCCGATTTCAAACTTTATAGCATGTTCGCCCGACTTCACATTTTTAGGGGGCGTTCGCCCCTAGGAGGGGTAAATGAAGCATTCACCCCTCAACTAGGGTGAACCTAATTTTGACTTTTCAATGTCACGCCTTCAATGACGTTCGTCCCAAAGTGGGGTGAACGGAGCTTTCACCCCAACTTTGGGGTGAATGCACCCCTTTTAAGCTGAAATTTTCCTAAGTCCATTTCAACTCCAGAATTTTGCTGGACCTATTTTCTTCATGACAGACAGGAGTATTTCTTGATTTTTTTAAGGACGTTCACCCCAAAGTGGGGCGAACGAATCTTTCACCCCAACTTTGGGGTGAATGTGATTCTCCCAAACTTCATCTTCAGGCATTGTCGTTACTTTTGATACTTCATCATTTTCCAATCTCCTTTTCTTTCTTTTGCTTCAACGAGGGTTGTGCAAGGCCTTTCACTCCTTAGTTGGGGTGAACACATCTTCATTCCTCAGAGAAGTTTTCACTTCAAGCACTTAGTATTTTATGCGTCCTTCCTCAATGATTTTATAGACGACGTAGACCAAATTATCTAACTCATTTTTCCAGCATTTTTCCTTAAACACCCATTATTTTTGAGTCAAAAAGAGGTATAAAACAAATAAAGACAAATAAAACAACTGCAATATATCAACTCGGTCAAAATATTGTATTATCAGATTAACATATTTTGTCGCATTACAATAAAAACTTCATATCAATTCAATGTGGCATATTGCCAACAGGCTGATAAGGTTGAAGAAGCATCGAAGGCTAGGCCAACTGAAGGAGCTACAACAAAAGGTTGGGATGCTGAGTGGAAGGCTAGGAAGGTTGAAGGAGCGTGGAAGGTTGCTTAGGCTGAAGGAGCGTGGAAGGTTGGCCTTTGTTGGGTGGAAGGCTTGTTTGAGACCATATTAGTTGAGGGAACCACAACAACAGGCTGGGTTGTTGAGTGTAGTGCAACAACAGGTCAGGTTGTTGGGTGGAAGGTTGGGTCAACTAAAACCCTATGTTTTTATCTTTGGTGTACCTATGGGTTTGGAACCCATAGGTATTAGGGTGATTTTCCCCACTCTTTACAACAAAAAAATATGCGAAGGATTAGGGTTTTTTTTGAAAAACTTCTCATATTTTAGGAGTCATATCTTTGTAAAAAGTTATCTAATTCAACTGATTATTGGACCAACTTGTGTGGAATTTGAATAGCTTTAAAATGAGTGGTCATATGCAAGAATTCAAGAAATATTGAGGGATATTTGACCCTGTGAATTCAACCATTCAGAACAAGGGCAATGACGATTTTTCAAGTCACGAAAAACAAAATTGCAAATATTTGTTAGCTAGGGTCCAAATGATGGGAAGAGCAATGAAGAGCTAGGACTTCAGTGAGGAAGGAAACTAGCAATCTAGATTTGGTAAAGCGGACTATGATAGTGCGATATTTTGGAAATATTACTCTACTAAGATGTAAGGCATAGATAGTAGATGTGAAGTTTTGGCATTGTGATGACTGATATAAGAAAATGTCAAGAAAGATGTTAATTGTATTCATACATAAAATGGAAAAGATTCAAAAAATGAAAATCAAGAAGTCAAACATTTTATGTAAAATGATGTAGGTTTTCTAGCCATAGCATCTCAATTGAGATAAGAAGTGTATTTATCTATAAAATCTTAAGATCTAAAGAAGAGTGTTGTAATTTGTCAAGGGTGGGAGACCCGAGTACAATCCCTTATTATCCAACAAAAAATAAGTCCCTATAAACATGAGTAAAAGAGATATTTTCAAAAAGATAAATCACCTCCAAAAATTTATCTCCCATTGGTCTAAGTAGATTATTTTTTAATTGAGTAGATCTATTCATCTAATTGATGACTAGAGTAGAATCTCAAAAAGTTTGTAATTTTTTCACCTTTCTCTCTGTAGCACACTTCATTAGCAATCACAACGCTTGAAACTCAGCAAAATTATTGGAACCTATCCCAAGACCTACTTTAAATTTGATATAGTCGGTATCTAAAAAGTACAAAATTCCTCCCGTGCTACTAAAAATTGTATATCTCTGACTGGCCCCATCAAAAAAACCCCATGGTTGAGACTTTTCAATGAACAAATTGTCTACTTGTTGAGGTTTCTTATGTTTTCCAGCCCCTTTGTTGATTGAGACCAAACTCCTCACCTGGAATATGACCTAAAATGAGGGTATTAACTTCCCTTCAAAAATAGTTGCATTCTATGCCAACCATATACCCCAACATATAAGATATGGTAAAGAAAGAAACCATTTCAGCTCTTTTTTCAAAAACCATTGTCTTAAGCATACCTCCATTGTTTCTCCTTCCCAAATATTTTGTACTCTATTTATCTGTTCAGCTCCTAACCAAACATATTGAGAAAAAGGGTATTTTATTAAAAAATGTGTGATGTTTTCCCCCTCTGACTGACATAACATACAAATACTTGGACCTTGTCTACTTCTCCTCTATAAAACTTCCCAAGTCAAAGCCTTATTTATCAAAGCTAACCACATGAAAATAATTGTCTTTTTTGGGGCATATAATTTCCAAATCTGCTTCCACCACCAAGTAGGCCCTTGAGGATGAGGGTCAAAACTTGCTTTATAACCATTTCTAGCCATATACTAACGTCTAGATATATTGTATACCCAAGCATTAGTATATGGTTTAGCTCTCAACCTGATATGACTCTTACTATGACTATCAGTGTAATCCTTCCATAAAATAACCTGCTCATCAAAAAGACCCAATACTTGAGCTTGCTTCCAACCTTGGGTCCAAAGACTAGAAGAATTTGATTCCCCCACCTAATGAAGAAAGTATAAGCCCTTGTCTTGTAAAGAAATTATCATAGCTTTCGATAATAAAAATATTTTCTCCACAACCCAAAATAGAATCAACCCCTATTCTAACTTGTTCACCATTGCCCACTTTCCAAGCCAAATATTTTCCAATCATAAGAAAGACCTATACTAGTGCCTTCCATTGAATGGATACATTTTTAATGTTTTTATGTGGACTTTTGATCCAATCCATAAAGGTCCCTGGACGAATATACTTTTGTTCAATAATCTTCTTCCATAATCCTTCTCTGATCAAAATCCTCCATAAATTTTTTGCTCCCAAAGAAGAACCAAAAATATGGATATTTTTAAGTCCTCAACCACCTTCCTCCTTTGGCCTAACAATACTCTACCACTTAAATAAAGGAATACCTTCATGTTCCTTGCATCCAGTCCAAAGAAAACTGAAGCAGCGTTTTCTTATTTTCTCTAGAACTCCTTTGGGAATGAAGTCCAAGGAGTGCCAAAACACAGGAATTGCCTCAAGAACCAACTTTACAAGTATTAAACTCCCAACAATATACAACCATTTATTATACCATTGGTAAATTCTAACATCAATCTTCTCTAAAATCCATCCCCAATATCTCTTCCTATAAGTATTTGGCTTCAATAAAAAACCTATATACTTAAAGCCTTCCTAGAAATATAAGAGATTAAAAGGAAAAAATTTGATTAGACCCTATTCAATCTCTTGCTCTAGACCATTAAAGCAAATAGAGGATTTTTGAAAATTTATCTCCATGCCGGTAGCAATACTATAAGTGTCCAAGATTTCCTCCATAGCTTCCCTTAAAATTCCATTTGTGAAAAATAATCCATCATCAAAAATAATAAATGAGATAAATAAAGGACCCCCACTTTGATCTTGGAGATGGATCATGCCCTCTTTGCATCCAAAATAGCTCTACTCAATACTTCAACAACCAACAAAAAGTAAATTAAAGAAAGGACATCCTTGTCTTAGTCCTCTCAAGGGTCTAAAAAATTTGGAAGTTGATCCATTGATAAGAACAACAAAATATATAGAATAAATGCATCCCATAATCCACTTTACTATTGGATAGCTAAAACCCACATGTAAGATCATCAATCTGAGATACAACCAACTAGTTCTATCATAAGCTTTAGATAAATCTAGTTTAAGGACCATTGTAGGAAGATTTTTAGTTTTAATAGAGTGAAGTTCCTCTTGTGTAGCTCCTATGGTTTCAAATATTTGTCTACCTACTATAAACCCAAAATGCTCTTGGAAAATAACTTTAGAGAAAATCTTCTTCAATCTAATAGCCAAAATATTTGCAATGATTATATAAATATAGTTACACAATCAAATAGGTCTAAATTCATCAAAGGTTTTAGGCTTCTCCTTTTTGAGAATCAAAGCTAAAAAAGTGGAGTTAAAAGCCCCTAAAACCTAACCACTCAACCTAACTTCCTCCATTACTTTGAGAAGATCCTCCTCAACAAGATCATAGAAAACTAGGAAAAATTCCATAGGCCATCCATTAGGCCCTGGAATTTTATCCTTTTTAAAAGAATTTAGGACAACTTTTAGTTCTTCCTTTGTGATCTCCTTCATAAGTAATTGATTATCCTCCTCTATCAAAAAATTGGGGAAGAAAGTAGTTAGCTTAAAAATCTAAAAATTTCTGCAATATTAGCTCTATCAGGTTTTTTATAGATAGATTGAAAATATTTTACTCCCAAATTTTCTAACTTAGAAAAACTCCTAACGAGGACCCCTTATTCATTTTACATCTCCCATATAGTGTTAACCTTCTTCCTATGATTAGAAAAATTATGAAAAAACTTAGTATTTTCATCCTCTTTTTTTAACCATACAACTCTACTTTTCATTCTCCATTCAAATTCCCTCCACTCCAAGAATTTGTTCTTCTTAACTTCTAGTTCAACCAATCTTGTTTTCTCCTCCTCTTTAAACAAACCAGCCTCATTTTTTTTATGAATTTTTAAAATTTCCTTCTCCACCAACTTAAGATCTCTATCCATACTCTCCTTTTTAACTGTAATCCAAGATGCCACAACCCCTTTTAATTTTTTTAAAGTAGAAGCAAATTGAAAACTCATTGATGACCTAGAACATTGGTCATAACCAATCCATTATTTTTAATTAGTAACTAAAAATATTCTTCCTCCAACCAAATTGGATTGAGCTTGAAAGGACTAGCAAGTTCTTACTCCTAATTTTCTAATTGAAGAAGGATGGGAGAATGATCTGAGCCACCTCCAATCTCAACCCATGACCATTTTCTGTCTATTTCATTGTATAATGACTCTGAGATAAAAAATCTGTCCAACCTCTTTGAGATCCCAGCTTTCCCAACTCTATTATTTCTCCACGTAGGCATTAATTTTATTGGTTCCAAATCAATCTAACCAACTTCTTCAATATTATATCTGAAGTAATATGCAAGTCTATCAAGTCTTTCAAATTCTCCCCATACGTCACTTCTATTCATAGTAAAGTTTAAGTCCCCACCAATGATGACTCTTTCATCCCTAACACACCTTTGGGAGAAAAATTCATCCCAAAAGATTTACCTATCTTCATAGGGACCATAACAATTAATAATTGATAACCTCAAACCCAAGTCTTTAAAAATGAATTATGTCCACAATATTGAAACCATAAAGTAAGAATTAATTAAGGGTATTGAGTTCTTCTAACTTGTCAAAACATCCCCTAAGCAATCTACTTAACCCTTCAATGAAACCATTAAGGAATATCCAAGAACTCCTTGTCCCTAAGCAATTTACTTAACCCTTCAATAACTTTTGTACTTGCCCCCATGGTTGCTTGTAGAAAGATAACATCTAGATTATGAATTTCCACTAGCCTCTCTAAGGCAAGTCTTTTAGAGGGACTACCAAGACCTCAGATATTAAGGGATAACAAGATCATTTAAACATCTTAAAGGGGTTTTATCCCGCTCTAAGGATCCCTTTGATATATTTTTGTTTACCCTGTTGAATTTTCCTCAAAGCCTTCTCATGTGCATGAAAAAAAAATATATTTCCTACCTACTAAAGAAGTGGAAGAGTCCTTTATAAGGTCCAAACCTAACCCTAACCTTCCAGAAACTACACAAGTTCTCAACTAGAATTCCATTTTCCTAGAATGTAACAAATATCTACAAGAGGATCATATCTCCAAACCATCCCTTAAAATAGATACCTCCCTATAGGATTCACCTAATATATCAGAAAGACTTCTCCCAATAGAAAAAATATTTGGATCATAATCCATATTCAATGTATTTTAGATTGTCAGCCCATTGTCCAAATACCTAAAAAAGTCCTTGTCCCTGGGACTTCTCTTCAAATATTCATAAGGAAGGTACAAAATTCTTTATTACCTAATTCTAGATTATTCTCCACATGTATTGGACAATAATTTTCATAAGGCTTAGATGACTAACCAACAAAATTAATAGTATCAGGTTCCAATCCTTTCATAGTTTTCTTTATGACTCTATCTCCTTCTCTAACGAATTGTGAACAATGAAATGGAGACAAAGTTAGGCCCTAAATTTCTCCCCCCTCCAAAGTTCTAGTTCTAGGTTCAACAACATTCTTTTTGCTTGTTTGTGTTGAATCAGGGAGCACTATTGAGCTTTTAAAAATAGGTATCTCTTGATTGTTGTTAGCTGACTTGAAATCCCCACTAGTCATTTGTTTTCTCCTCCATGCTTTCTATGTGAAATATTGAGAAAATTCCTTAGCAGTATGTCCATAAACATGACAATGAACACATCTAAAAGGAATATTCAAATAGTCCAGGATTTAATTATGAATTGTATTTCCCACTACTATCTCCATATAGTTTGGTAAGCCTTCATTGATATCCATCTCAACCAAAAACCAAGGTACAAATAAAAAAATTGTATATTTGAAATAAACATCTATATCCAAGGTTTTACCTAATGAATCTCCGATCTCTTTCAAGTCTCTTTTTGACCATAAATCCATAGGCAAACCTGGAAGTTTCACCTGGAACAAAATTCTCCTAGCAACTTTAGTTCTAGGATCAAAGCAAGTCGTCCAAGCCTTCAAAGCCAAAAAATAAGACCCCCAATACCAACGACCTCCAAGAATTTTATGTGCATCTTCCTTATATAAAAAAAAGGAAACCTATCCATCCTTTGACACATAAGTGAAAAAATGGCCCATATCCTAAAATTGGGACCCATACCTTTTGCAACCATTCATTAAATATTTTATCAACTATTTGACATCCATGAAACTTCCCAATAAGGGCCTTCCCCGAAAACTCCAAAACTTGTTCCATCCTCAGGTCTTCCCCAAGTACCATTTTGATCTATGACCACCCCTTTTTAACCACTTTATGTGCCTTAAACATTTTAGTAGCTGGAGTTATAGTCTATGTTGATTGAAATTTTAGACCCACTTCACTTAGGGCCTCTAAATCAAGACTTTTACCAATAAAACCATAACCAAACAAAGGAAACTCTATAAGATAAAGTGAGTCTGGGTTGTTTGGAGCTTTCTCAAGTTTTTCTTCCCTTCAATGAAATTCTTGCTCATTCATTAGACCCATCACTTGAGTAGAGTGTTCTGAGACACCCGAGAGTGAGCAGTCAATAGGACAACTAACCTGATCTAAACCTACTGATATAGACTCTCATATATCCACTAAAGTCTGATTAAACCCTATTTAGTCTCTTTCTCAAGACCATTAACGCAAATAGAGGATTTTTTAAAATTTATCTCCATGTTGGTAACAATATTGTAAGTGTCCAAGATTTCCTTCAAATTTCTTGCTTCCCTTAAAATACCATTTGTGAACAACAATACATCATCAATAAATAATAAATGAGATAAATTAAGGACCCCCACTTTGATCCCGAACAAGGGTCCTACCCTCTTTACATCCAAAATAGCTCTACTCAATCCTTCAGCAACCAACAAAAAAAGTAAAGGAGATAAAGGACATCCCTATCTTAGTCCTCTCAAGGGTCTAAAGAATTTGGAAGTTGATCCATTGATAAGAATAACAAAATATACAAAATAAATGCATCCCATAATCCACTTTACTACTGGATAGCTAAAACCCACATGTAAGAGCATCAATCTGAGGTACAACTAGCTAGTTCTATCATAAGCTTTAGATAGATCTAGTTTAAGGACCATTGTAGGAAGATTTTTAGTTTTAATAGAGTGAAGGCCCTCTTGTGTAGCTCCTATGGCTTCAAAAATCTATCTACCTACTATAAACCCAAATTGCTCTTGGGAAATAACTTTAGAGAAAATCTTCTTCAATCTAATAGCCAGAATCTTTGCAATGATTTTATAGATACAGTTACACAACAAAATAGGTCTAAATTCATCAAAGGTTTTAGGCTTCTCATTTTTGGGAATCAAAGCTAAAAAAGTGGAGTTAAAAGCCCCCAAAACCTGACCACTCAACCTAACTTCCTCCATTACTCTAAGAAGATCCTCCTCAACAAGATCATATAAAACTAGGAAAATCTCCACAGGCCATCCATCAGGCCTTGGACTTTTATCCTTTTTGAAAGATGTCAGGACAACTTTCAATTCTTCCTTTGTGACCTCCTTCATAAGTAATTGATTGTCCTCCTCTATCACAAAACTAGGGAAGAAAGTAGTTAACTTTAAAAAAATTCCAATATTGACTCTATCAGGTTCTTTATAGATAGATTGAAAATGTTTTACTCCCAAATATTCTAACTCAAAAAAACTCCTAACAAGGACCCCTTCTTCATTCTACATCTCCCAGATAGTGTTAACCTTCTTCCTATGATTAGAAAAATTATGAAAAAACTTAGTATTTTCATACCCTTTCTTTAACCATACAACTCTACTTTCCATTCTTCATTCAACTTCCCTCCACTACAAGAATTTGTTTTTCTTAATTTCTAGTTCAACCAATCTTGTTTTCTCCTCCTCTTTAAACAAACTAGCCTCATTATTTTTATGAATTTTTGAAATTTCCTTCTCCACCAACTTAAGATCTCTATCCATACTCTCCTTTTTAACTATAATCCAAGATGCCACAACTCCTTTTAATTTTTTTAAAACAATAAAAAATTGAAAACTCGTCGATGACCTGGAACTTTGGTCATAACCGATCCATTCTTTTTAATCAGTTGTTGAAAATCTTCTTCCTCCAACCAAATTGGATTGAGCTTAAAAGGACTAGCAAGTTTTGCCTCTTGACTTTCTAATTGAAGAAGTATGGAAGAATGATTTGAGCCACCTCTAGTCTCAACCCATGATTATTTTCTATCTATTTCATTGTATAATGACTCTAATATAAAAAATCTATCCAACCTCTTTGAGATCCCAAATTCCCCAACTCTATTATTTCTCCACGTAGGCATTAATTTTATTGGTTCCAAATCAATTAAACCAACTTCTTCAATATTATGTCTGAAGTAATCTGCAAGTCTATCAAGTCTTGCAAATTCTCCCCATACCTCACTTCTATTCATAGTAAAATTTAAGTCCCCACCAATGATAACTCTTTCATCCCTAACACACCTTTGGGAGAAAAATCATCCCAGAAGATCTACCTATCTTCATAGGGACCATAACAATTAATAAATGATAACCTCAAACCCAAATATTTAAAAAAGAATTATGTCCACAAGCTTGAAACCATAAAGGAAGAATTAATTAAGGATACTGAGTTCTTCCAACTAGTCAAAACACCCCTTGAATTTTTGGTAGCATCTAGAGCCAAGAACTCCCAGTTCCTAAGCAATTTACTTAACCCTTCAATGACTTTTGTACTTGCCCCCATGGTTTCTTGTAGAAGGATAACATCCAGATTATGAATTTCCACCAGCCTAGCTAAGGCAAGTCTTTTAGAGGGACTATCAAGACCTCAGATATTAAGGGATAACAAGATCATTTAAACATCTTAGAGGGGTTTTATCCCGCTCTAAGGATCCCTTTGATAGATTTTTGTTTACCTTGTTGAATTTCCCTCAAAGCCTTCTCCTATGCATGAAACAAAAAATATTTCCTACCTACTGAAGAAGTGGAAGATTCCTTTATAAGGTCCAGACCTAACCCTAACCTTCTAGAAATTGCACAAGTTCTCAACTTGGATTCCCTTTTCCTAGAACGTAACAAATATTTGCAAGAGGAGCCTATCTCCAAACCATCCCCTAAAATAGATACCTCCCTAGAAGATTCACCTAATAGGTCAAAAAGACTTCCCCCAATAGAAAAAATATTTGGATCACAATCCCTATTCAATGTGTTTGAGGTTACCGATCCATTGTCCAAAATCCTAGAAAATTCCTTGTCCCTGGGACTTCTCTTCAAATATTCATAAGAAAGTGTACAAACTTCTTTATTACCTAATTCTAGATTATTCTCCACATGTATTGGATAGTAATTGTCATAAGGCTTAGATGATTGACCAATAAAATTAATAGTATCGGGTTCCAATCCTTTCATAGTTTTCTTTATGACTCTATCTCCTTCTCTAACAACCTATGAACAGTGAAATGGAGATAAAGCTAGGCCCAAAATTTCTTCCTCCTTCTCCAGAGTTTTAGTTCTAGGTTCAACAATATTCTTTTTTCTTATTTGTGCCAAATCAAGGAGCACTATTGAGCTCTAAAAAATAGGTATCTCTTGATTGTTGTTAGCTGACTTGAAATCCCCACTAGTCATTTATTTTCTCCTCCATACTTTCTGTGTGAAATATTGAGAACATTCCTTAGCAATATGTCCATAAACATGACAATAAACACATCTAAAAGGAATCTTCAAATAGTCCAAGATTTGATTATGAATTGTATTCCCCACAACTATCTCCATACAGTCTGGTAAGCCTTCACTGATATCCATCTCAACCAAAACCTGAGCTACAAACCAAAAAATACTAGATTTGAAAGAAATATCTATATCCAAGGTTTTACCTAATGAATCTCCAATCTCTTTCAAAGCTCTTTCTAACCATAACTCCATTGGTAGACCTGGAAGTTTTACCCAAATTGGGATTCTCCTAGCAACTTTAGTCCTAGGATCAAAGCAAGTCGTCCAAGCCTTCAAAGCCAAAAAAGAAGACCCCCAATACCAACGACCTTCTAGAATTTTTTGTGCATCTTCCTCAGATCGAAAAAGGAAACCTATCCATCCTCTAGAAAGTAAGTGAAAAATTGGTCCATATCCTAAAATTGGGACCCATACCTTCTGCAACCACTCATTTAGTGTATTATCAGCTATTTGACGTCCATGAAACTTTCCAATAAGGGCCTTCCCCAAAAACTCCAAAACTTGTTCCATCCTCAAGTCTTCCCCAAGTACCATTCTGATCTTCGACCTTCTCTTTTTAACCACTTTATGTGCCTTACACACTTTAGTAATTAGAGTTGTAGTTTGTGTTGATTGAAATTTTGGACCCACTCCACTTAGGGCCTCTAAATCAAGACTTTTACCAATAAAACCAGAACCAAACAAAGGAAACTCTGTTAGACAAAGTGAGTTTGGGTTGTTTGGAGCTTACTCAAGTTTTTCTTCCCTATAATGAAATTCTTGCTCATTCATTAGATCCATCACTTGAGTAGAGTGTTCTGAGAGACCCAAGAGTGAGCAGTAAATAGGACAATCGACCTGATCTAAACCTTTTGACATAGACTCCCCTTTGTCCACTAAAGTCTGATAACTTGTAGTATTATTCTGGCCACTCGAAAACCCAAGGACCCCCAGTTCTCAACTTCTAAGTCTTGTCCAAAAATGGGACCCTTGGTCCTTGGAGTTGAAAAGATGTGTTACCCCTCAAAGGGGTCCTCTGAGAAGTCCAAAAATTCCTCTTCATTCTCCATCAAAATAAGAAACCAATTTCCCAAACTATACTACCATTTTAAAAATACCAAATAAAAACAAAAGTTAATATTTTCCTTTTGCAAACCCTAGCTTTGTTGCATGAACTTCATGATTCCAACCGATAAACTTCTTCAAACAACCATTCACATGCACAAAAATATTCCTCCCTATCAAAGTAACTCCTTTCACCTTTTGCATGCTTTGAATCTAGAAAGTAAGTTGTCCAACCTTCATTTTCTTCACATGAATAGATCTAAGCGCACTTCAGTTTTTAAAAAATGATGATGCTTCTTGTGTCATTTTTTTAAAGATATTAGTCAAGAACTGGACCCACCTTCATTTTATTCACATGAATAGATTTGAGCACATTCTAGTTTCAGGAAAAATAAAATACTATCACTTCTTGTATTTTTTTACTTTTCTTTGTGCTTCACTTGTAAACCCTAGCTTTACTATGTGCACTCCGTAATTCTAGCCAACAAAATTCTTCAAACTGTTGTTCACATGCATAGAAATATTCCTCCCTAGAAAAGTAAATCCTTTCACCCCTTCGATTTAATTCCTTTGTGCTTCACTTTGCAAACCCTAGCTTCATTGCATGCACTTCATGATTGTAGCCGACAAACTTCTTCCAAAGAAAATTTAAATGTAAGAAAGAGGAATGCTTACCTCCTTCATAATCCGAGATTTCATCAAAATTGTAGATGGATCTTCAGCTATAATTGGATGGTGACAATGATGATGGATCAACCACAACCTACTGCGATAGCGACGATAACCTCCAACAAACCCTCTCCGTCCAACCCCTCTTCAATAGTAGCTTCCAAATATTTTCTTTCCCACTGCAAGCTTCTTCCTCCCCACTACATTAATCTTGCAACTATAATTGTAAAATAATTTTTAACATTGATAAGGCCACATGTTATATGTGATAATCTTCTTCGAGGACATCTTTTTTCCAATATGTTTATTTAACCAAAATTTGTTTATCAAAAGCATGGTGTACAACACTACACCCTTTTAGATTCGAACATTAACCCTTCTATTTGAAATTCCAACCTCCTCATTGTTGAACCCGCTCAAGTTATGATATGTACATAATACAACTTATATCTAAAATAAAACTTATGATTATAAAAAAATAAAAAAATATAACATATGTTTTTTGTATTAAAAATAAATATTAAAATAAAAATATATAATCATAATTCATTTTCAAACTATTAAATTATCTTTGACAAGATAAAAATATTTTTTCCTAAAAAAAAAATCGTAATTTAATATTAAGTAAATATGAAATTACATTTATCAAGTGGCATTAGCTCAACCGGTTAGATTCCTCATCATTTAAAGAGGAGACCAAGGTTCAAATCTTGCCAAGCGATACATGGATAATATCCAAGCTTTGTTGCAATACCACTATGTGGTGATGATGTAATATGGGTGGGGCGTGTTTCAATCTCATATAACCAATTGAAAAAATATGAAATTACATTCTTCATATGCCTCTTTGGCATTTCTTCAAAGTTTCAATAATGACCTAAAAATCAGGTCACTTATACATCATAACTAGCTATCTCTATCAGGCTAAGTTCTATCCTTAGACACCTTCCTAAATTGTCAACCAATATCCTTTAAATCATTGACTTCTGAGTTTTTTGAAAAAGTTGCTTTAATTATGCTTGCTTTAACTAGAGTGAATTAATCCCCCAAATAGAGATATGGATCAACTAAAGTGCATAGCCCTCATTGATTTTTTGTCCTAAGCACGTACTTGGTTCAATCTGAAGTGCCTCCTTTGAGAGTCCATCTACTTTCCTATTCAGTTCTCTATAAATATGCCAAAAAGTAAAAACTATATTTCGATCCACAACTTTTATTTGAGAGAAGATGGGTTGTAAAATCATGTTTTCCATCCTAAAAACACCAAAATCTAGTTTATTACCACTTGTGAGCCTTTGTACATTTGAATTTTTTGTATTCCTTTTGATTCTGTCAACTGAACCAACAATTTGAGTGTCATAATTTTAGCATAATTATTAGAACCTTCTCCTAGTCTAGCCTTGAATTTAAAATAATAAGTAAAAAATATATAGTAATCCTCCTGCTCTACAAACTCTAAGGACCCCCCGTCTAGCCCCATCAAAAAAGCCCTAGGCCCCTGATTTATTGATATTTGGAGGGATGATTTGTCTATTTACCTTTATTTTTGCTAAAACCTTATTGAAAATTTTGATGATTTGAGTGGAGACTTGCCAAGTAGGCTTCTCTTGATCTTGAAAAAATTATTGCATTCCTAGATAACCATACTTCCTAAGAAATAAATAATGTGAGGACTATAAAACCTTTATATGACCTATTTTCAAAACAAGATTTTAAGCACTCTCCTAAGAAATATTCTTCCCATCCTTTAGGAAGCTTTAGCTATGTTATAACCTCCCTCCAAACTTGTTTAGTAAAGGAGCAAGCTACCAATAAATGATCAATTGTTTCATTGTTTGACTTACATAAATGACACCTTCTTGGACCATTCCCATTCTTATTCTATAATACCTCCCATGTTAGAACCTTATTTTTCATGGAAATCCATAGGAACAATCTTGTCTTCAATAGGGCTATATGCTTCTAGATTATCTTCCACCACCATGTTGGACCATCATTGCTATCTTCCAACAGAGTCTTATACCCCAACTATGGAGTGTACTCCCCTGTAGCTCCATTCTGTGTCCAGACCAATTGATAGATTTCCTCTCATAACTTGATATGTTTAGCTTTAAGTCTCCACACATATTCTTCCCCTTAGTGTGTCTCCTAGACCTAAAACCCTCACACTATTGCTTTCATCCTTGACTCCAATTTGTAGAGGATTATAGGTTAGCTACTTGGACGAGATTTCCAATCCCCTAAGCTCTTAGGGTTTGAATAATATTATTTTGTAGTCTATGCATATCATCACAACCAATGCAATCCTTGAACCATCCCCTATTTTCTAGGCAAGCCAATCATCTACAATATAAAAGGCCTGAATCATTGCCTTCCAACATATTGAAACATTATGGGTTTGCTTCATTGGGACCCTTATCCACTTCTCAATTGTGAGTGACTCTAAATACTTTCATGTATGATATTTTTCCATGAGCCTTCCTTTAATATTATCTTCCAAATGGACTTTGTTGCTAGAGCTTTGATAAATAGGAATATGTTCTTAAGTCTTCATCCTCCATTTTCCTTGGGCTTGGCTAAAGATTACCATTTAACCAAGGGAATACCTTCGTTTTTCCTTTTTCTTTTCCATAAAAACCTATAGCTTAACTATCTAATTTTATCCAAAAATCCTTTTAGTATATGAACCAACCGGTATTACGTCCAACACATACTTGATCAAAGTTAATCTCCCCTCCAAAGAGAGCCATTTGTTGCACCATATATAAATTCTTCCTTTCACCTTCTTTATCAACAAATTCTAGTCTCGTTTAGTGTAATAATTGGGTTTAAAAAAGAATCCAAATTTGTAAACCTATCTTGAAGATCAAATATATTAAAGGGGAAAAGCTAGCCTATTAATATAGTCTTATCTTGATCTACACAAATAAAAGAGATGCTTGATTTTTGTGCATTAATATGCATACTTGTTTTTTTTTAAGAAAATATTTATTTACTTAACAAAAAAGTATAAAACTCTTTAATCAAAGATTAAAGTGAATAGAGCATTCTAAAAAATAAAACATGAAGACAAAAAATAACCTCATTATTGGAGTCTTTTTCATCCTCGCATACCATCCCTGCCCTTCTACTTCTTGATGATTTGGCGATAATAACCAGGGGCTATATTTATTGTCTGATTCTCTAGTGTGTCAGTCTCTTTGTTGAATTTCTGCCTTATGTGTTGATAGGATATTTTGCCAATGATCCTGTCTAGTTGTCTAATCTTGTCTTGAATAATCTTCAATTGTAAAGATCTAAAATCTTTATTTTTGGCAAGAGCTATTATTATCAGTTTAGAATCTCCGTAAACTGTGACCTAAGTGATTCCTTGCTTTGCCACCAATTTTAAGCCAATTTCATATCCAATAGCCTCTACCACGTTATTATATGTTATTCCCAAGTTGATCATGTATTTAAGCAGGATCTCATGGGATCCTGTAAGAATCAGTCCCCCTACCACTGCTTGACCGAGGTTGGACTTGGAGGCACCATCAAAGAAGAGTGTTGAAAAACATATGTCAGGCAAAGAATTTTTTGCTCTGCATCCTCCCTATGTCAGGAAATTTTGGAGATTAAGTTGGCATATAATTCTTCTTTCTGTAGATGACATATCTTCTTCATAATGTTGTTGACAAAAACTAGATTTGACATTTAGGACTAATTTTTTTTATCCTTCGTATTAGAGTTTTATTGTCCTTACCTTTTCCTTCAAAAATCCTTTGGTTTCTATCCAACCAGATGTGCTAGATGACAAAGTATGGTATAGAACTCCACAAATATTTTAGGAGGGTCTTACCTGCCAGTTTACCTTTATATTATTTGTTCCACTTGGTAAAATATGTGTCTATGGTTAACCTTCTAGAGTAGGAAATACCAAGAATTTTGGTTATCCCTAACCAAATTGAAATTGTCTTTGGGCATTCAAACAAAAGATGGAAAACTATTTTGTTGTTTTTCCTGCACCTATAACAAACATGAGGCCCTACTATACTCCTCTTTTGCAGATTATCACTTGTTAAAATTTTATTTTGAGAAACTAGCCAGCTAAATACTTGCAGTTTAGGTGGTGCTCTAGTTTTCCACAATATTGATAGTTTTTTGTTGGCAAGCCCAATTTGCTAATGTTGGACTCCTAGATGCACTGAGTATTCCCCGTTACTATTGATGCTACCCCAAATAAGTTTGTCTAGCATCGTGGGATGAAGAGGTATAATGCTCGCCACGTGGGACCAAAAATAATCCCAATGTCCTTGAAGTTGAGATGGAATGGGAGGGGAGATCCAGTTCAAATTTTATGAGGTCCAATAAAATAAGTCACCTGATTTGAGTATTCTTTGGCTTTCGCAGTGATTCTGCAATTTGATTGGAGTTATCTCTCTTAATGGTGGATTTCCTAGGATCGGGTCCTCCCATAGATTAATTGACTTACCATATCCCAGTAGCCAAGAAATTTGATCCTCTATTATGCTCTTTGCAACCACTATATGTTTCCAAACCAACGAGGCTCTGGGAATTTTATCTATATGTTTGAGCATTTGAATACCTGTTGGATTATTTACATACTTGCTGACGAGTTTGCATTGCCATGCTCGATTGTGTTTAAGCATGTTCCAGATAATTTTTGTTCCTAGTGCTTTTGAAACTATCTCCATTTTTTTATTCCTAGTCCTCCTTGAATTTTACTTTTGGTGACCATCTCCCAATTGACCAAGTGGAACTTTTTTCTTTCTAATTGCCTGCCTACTTGCCATAGGAATTTGCGTATGATTCCATCTATATTTTGCAAAATAAACTTGGGATCATGATATACTAATAGTTGGTAGACTGGAAAAGAAGCTAACACTGATTTGATCAAAACTACCCATCTTGCAAGATTGAGCCAACTATTACTATAACTTTGTATCCTCCTAACCATCTTGTCCAATATTGGGGTCCAGCAGTCTAAGGCTTTGAGGTGGAAACTCATGGGCACTCATGGATATCTAAAGTATTTTTTTATGCCAAACTGAAATCCTAGTATAGTGTAAAAGAGTTTTGACTCTTATTGTTGCAACATTTTGTGTATAGAACTAACTCTTTTGAGTGTTTATATGAGCCCTGGTAGCTTGTGTGAACCAATTCAAACATTGCTTGAATTATCTAACATTTTGCTTGGTGGCTTCACCTAGAAGAATGATATCATCTACAAATTGGGCATGTGTTACAGCTTTGCATCCTGCTGTAGCCTCTATCCCTATTATTTTCTTTCTCTTCGAAGATGGTTGATTAATCTTCCAAGAGTCTTAGCTAAAATTATGTAAAGGTATGATGATAGTGGAGACCCTTGTCTAATTCCCTTGTAGCCATAAAATAAATTTGTTGTTTCTCCACTTATTAAGGGGGCTATCCATGGGTTTTTATGTATGCTCCGATCCACTTGATGACCTGATGTGGGAATCCAAACTTTTGTAGGACCTGTTCTATGAATTGTATATGAACTCGATCAAAGGCATTTGCCATATCAAGTTTAATAACAATTTTTTTTTTCTACTACTGTAAAGGGCTTCATGCACTGCTAAGATATTATCATATATTTGTTTTCCAGACATGAATGTTGGAAATTTTGAGTAGTTTTGTTGTCATTGATGTCAATAGAGTACTATTTCAATTTCGTCATCATTAAGGACATCGAGTGGTTTTTCCAAAAGCAAGAAGGTTTTGAAAAGGAATAGAATATAATATTTATTTTTAATATTATATGCCTAAAAATGCCTAAACGGATGAAGACCCAAGGAAGGAGAAGCAAGTTTAAATTAAATAATAATATTATATTATTTAATATTATAGGATAAAATGATGATGGGAAGTAAACCGGGTCCAAGGAATTATTAAAATAATTTATTCTTAAAAATACCCATGAAGCAACTTGAAAAATATTTAATTTAATTTATTTAAATTAAAATATTTTAACCCATGGTTAAAATTTTAATCTAAATAAATAATGGATCGCAAAGGTTTTTAAATTTAATATTTAAATCTAAAATCGATTTTCAAAATCGAATGATGGGCCAACGAGTTATGTGCAAGTGAAAACATGTATAAAAAGGAAAAATGAATTATCATTTTGATCTAGGCTATCAAGTGTTGTGTTATGCTAATATAATTTGTGCGCTTCGTGTTTCTAGAGAAGAGGTTTTCGTGCTTCGAAAAAGGAAGACAAGGAGCTGGTTTTGAAAAACATGCAAGTCAAAGGAGGTACCATCAGTGGCGGTAGCGCAAGTGGCAGTTGAGGCCAAGTGAAAGCGTTGAGAGGGCAAATATGTGGGTTCGATTCACGTCGTGTGCTTTACAAGGGAAAACGTTTTGGTTTTTCGCACTAGAGGACATAAGACATAAGGGACAAAATGTAAATCGTGCGCCTTGAGTTTCGTGTGGGTGCTTAGCCCAACCGGTTTCCTAGCGTTGGCGAGGGTGTTGAGGAAGCAAGGTTGTGAGTTTGAATTTGGCTAGAAACTTTTTTTTGGATAGATTGAAAATTAAAGGTATGAAAATTATGATTTGATTTTTCAAAGGTTTTGATATCCGAAAATTCATTTTAAAGGGTTGTGTGAAATTTGAAAGGATAGCTTGTGAGTTTTAGGGAGATATAAGGTGTAAGAAAATTAAAATATTTTATTTTAATATTCGTGGTTAGAATTTATTATATGAGATAGGAGTTATAAGGTTTGCAAAGGAAATTATATTTTATTTTGAGATAAAGCTATGATGTGTTAATTATTTTGAGAGGAGAAATAAGGTGTTTAGAGAAGATTATTATGGTTGTTTTATTTATCAAAATTGTTGACTTATATTTTGAAAGTGTGGAGATTATAAGGTGTATTTAAGACTTGTTATTTTTGTGTGGAAAAATAATTATTGAGAAAATATTTGCAAGGAGATTTTGAGAAAGATTGTTGTTACATAACCTTAGTATTGGCAAAGAAAATTTGATTGTGGTTAATACAGGTTTTGAAGACATATCTCCATCAAAACAAAAGGTATGGGCACATCTTCCTATGAGTGAAATATTGTTGGATTGAATGTTGTGAAATGCAAGGTTGGAGTGAAAAGGATTGTTTGATAAGCATTGTTGAAAATATTTGAGTGAGTGTTCATATGCATGATTAGGGTTTGTGAAAGATCATGAGTATCATTGTTATGTGAAGTTGAGTACAATCTTGAACTAGGGTTTGTGAAAGAACTTGAGTATCATTGTTATGTGAAAATTGGAATTATCTTGAGTCAAGTTTTGTAGTGTGAATTATTGGAAGTATAGTGAAACACTTGTTAGGGTTTGGATGCAAGTTGTGTTTCATTGAGTGGATGGTTGAGTAAAGTTGATTGATCATTATTGATTGAGAGCATTGGTGTGATAGTTCAAGATTTGTGAAACAAATTATTCTTTATTTTTGAATTGATTTGAAAGTGAGGATGAAAGTGTTAGAGTGATTTGTGAGTGTGAAACATATTGAGTCTCTTACCATTCTCCATATGTTTCTATGGTTAAACAAGATTTTGAGTGAAACTTGTTTGTCCGATTGAAGAGGTTTTTTGAAAGGTTTAAGTTGAGTTGTGTATGCAAGTTTTGCAATTGATTTGAACAAGCTTTTGTGGAAGCTTGTGGACAGATTTGAGTAAGTCCTAAAAGGGACTTAAAGGACAGATTTGTGTGAGATTTTTTGGAAGCTTACAATCAGATTGAGCAAGTTCTAGTGAAGACTTTTTGAGTAGATTGAGCAAGTTCTAGTGAGAACTTGTTGAGCAGATTTGAGGTAAGTCTTGGTAAGACTTGTGGATAGATTAGTGTGAGCTTTTGTGGAATATTACAATGCATATTTGAGGTAAGTTTTGATGAATACTTAAGAGCAGTTTGAGCAAGTTCTAGAGAGGACTTGTGGACATATTTGAGGTAAGTATTTGAGAAGACTTGTGAGCAGAGTTGATTGATTGATTTGTTCAAACCTTGAGTTAAGGTTTGGGGCATATCTAGCAGAGTTGATTTATGATTGGATCAAGCTTTCTGTTAAGGCTTGAGTACAAATTTGAGATAGTGATTGAGTAGATTTGTGTTAGATCGAAGAACTGTGTTTAGTGCAAATTTGAGGACAGTGATTGAGTATATTTGTGTTAGATCAAAGGACTGCGTTTAGTGCAGATTTAAGGATAATTATTGAGTAGATTTATGTTATACTGAAGGATTGTGTTTAGTACAGATTTGAGGATAGATATTGAGAAAATTTGTACTAGATAGAAGGACTGTATTTAGTGCATATTTGAGACAAAGATTGAGTAGATTTGTGCTAGACCGAAGGACTATGTTTAGTACAGATTTGAGACAGAGCTGAGATCAAGCTTTGGAGGTGACAAAGTTGATGACAGTAGTCTCCAGTGGATAGAGATCCATTAGCCAAGGCAATGAGGACAAAATTATTTTGAGTGAGGACATAGGTCTTCTATGGAGAGAGATCCACATGCCAGTGCAGTGGAGGCAGTAGTCGTCTAAGAGATCACCAACCAGAGCGAAGGAGGAGTTCTCATGTGGATAGATATCCACAAATCAACAAAGGAGAAAGAGTTCTCCTATGGATAGAGATCCACGAACTTGATTAGGGGATTGGTATCTCCTTTGGACAAAGGTCCATAAACATTATAATAAGGAAGGATTTCCAAGAGAATTTGTTGAGAAAATTTAGTGAAATATTTTCTTCGTGGACGTAGCCCACATTGGGTGAACCACGTTAAATTGGTGTCTTTATTATGTGTGATGATTTTTGCATTGCTTTGATTAGTACTGTTGATATTGTCATTGATAATATTGGATAATATTGCTTGGGAAAGAAAAGTAAAAAGTGATATTATATTTTTCACCCCCCTCTCAGTATAAGCTTGTGTTCTTCAATTGGTATCAGAGTGGGTTCCTTCGAAAGAGTTTAACAGCTTGAATAAAAATTTTACAGAACACGAATGGATTCTCAGAGTGGATCTTTAGGGAATAAGGCATCATTGTTCGATGGGAAAAATTATGCATTTTGGAGTGTAAGAATGAAGGTTTTCCTAATGGCACTAGGAAATGATATATGGCAAGCAGCTGAGGATGGGTACATACCACCAACTACTCCACCTACAGATAAATATGGTAAGCTCCTACAACTAAATAATTCAACAGCAATGAATGAAATATTAAATGGTTTGCGTGAATCAGTGTTTGTAAAAGTTATGCATTACACATCAACAAAAGAGATTTGGGATAAGTTGAAAATATATATATATATATATGAGGGAGACAAAAAGGTCATGATGACAAAATTGCAAAATCATAAGAAATATTTGAAGACCTAAAGATGAAGGATGAGGAAAACATTTCTACATACTTAGTTCATGTGGATGAGGTTGTCAACTCCATGCAAGGACTTGGGTTTAAAGTGGAAGAATCAAATGTTTGTCAAAAAATTTTGAGGTCACTTCCTAAGAGGTATAGTGAAAATATTTTAGCCATAGAATAAACAAGAGATATAGAAACTTTGACAAGGGATGAGTTACATAGAACTCTCACAGCTTTTGAGATGAGAATAAAAGAGGAGTCTATTCCTCAAAAATAAGAAACCTTCAAAGTTACAAAGAAAAAAAAGGGCAAGAAGTCAGATTTAAGTAATGAGTCATCCAGTGATGAAGAAGTAAACTATGGCAAAAGGTACAAGGACACAAGAAAGCACAAAGGTACGAAATCAGTTAAGTGTTTCAAATGTGGTAAATATGGTCACTATGCAACTGATTGTACAGAAGCTGGAAATAGCAGTGGTGATGAAAAATAGGATCAGAAGAATAGGGTAGCAGGAAAATTTAGGTACCAAAAGAAAAACAGGTATGAAACAAGCATGAAAAGAAGTTTTTCCAAAGGTATAAGAAGATTTTTTATGCAGATAATGCAAGCAAAATTTCAAGTGATAGAGATGACAAATCCTAAGATAATGAAGAAGAAGAAATTATATTTCTGACAGTAGAAAAAGAAGATGTTAGAAAAAAAGGCACCAATAATTCTCAAGTGTTTTAGGTGTGGTAACTTTGGTGTGGTAACTTTGGTCATCTTGAATATCAGTGCACAAGGAATGGATTCAATTTCAGTGAATATGAATATGAAGATGCTCTTGAAATACCAAAAGAAGAAAGTCTTCTTATAGCAATAAAATAAGAAGGAAGTGCTTCTAGTGGAAATAAATCAGAAAATAATGAAGATGATCTTGAAGACAAAATAATAAAGGAAGAATCAGAAAATGAAGAGGAAGGAGAAGTTGATCTTGAGGGTGAGCTTATTTCTGCTCTTAATGCATTAAATAAGGTAAGAAAGTAGAACTCAAAACTTATGCTTCAATTTCAAGAATGTGATGAAGATAAAGGAAAGCTTATAGAAGTTCTAACCAACTCAATAGCTAAGACAAATATATTTAAAGAGAAGTTAGAAGCAAAGGTTTTAGAATGTGAAAGGTTAGAGCATGAAGTAGCTTTACTAAGGAAGGAAGTAAAATATTCTAAAGACAAGCTACACAGGTTTGGGAGAAGCTCAAAGAACTTGGATAAGATTATCAAGGTACAAAGTTTTTCATCAAACAAGACAGGACTTGGCTTTGAAGAAGAACATAGAAGGCAAGGAGAGGAGTCAATCTCAAGCTCCAAAGAAGAAGAAAGTGTATGGGAGAGTGAGACTTCTAAGGATAAGTTGAAAAATAGAAAGTTCAACAAGGAAAGGAAAAATGCACAAATGAGGAACAAATGGAACATGGAACATCACAAGGAAGAAGATACTAAGAGACCAATGGGGTCAAGACAAGGTTTTTTCAATGGACGTTGCTTCTCATGTCATAGGTTTGGACACAAGGCTATACAGTGCAGGATACATGGAAGACATGAATATAGAAACTTCATAAATAGGCATCTCTTTCAAGGGTATTGTCACCTACAAGACAATTGCACCTTCAAGGAATCACAATATTAAGTGCTATAAGTGCAATAATGTTGGGCACATAGTTAAGTGGTGTAGAGCAGAATTTTTAGAGACAAGCAAGGATAGGAATATTCAAAGGCATCAAAAGGATCAGTTGAGAAAGAAGGTGGACAAAGGTAAATAGCAGTGTATTCTGGGAGTAGAGATACTCCCACCCCAAAATTAACCACCTCAAGAGAGGATATGGGTGAGGGGCTAAGCTAAGAGTCTCATCTTTAGCCCCAAGCCCCATAGGTGGCCCTTTGCCATTGATGAGAAAGGGGGGAAGATTTGAGTTAGGGGGAGAGCATTCAGTCAGGGGGAGCAGTTTCTCAGGGGGAGCAACTTTTGAAAAAAAATAGAGGAATGGTTAAAAAAAAAAGGGGTTGACATCAATGACAAAGGGGGAGATTGTTGGAAATTTTGAGTAGTTTTGTTGTCATTGATGTCAAGAGAGTATTGTTTCAATTTTGTCATCATTAAGGACATCAAGTGGTTTTTCCAAAAGCAAGAAGGTTTTGAAAAGGAATAGGATATAATATTTATTTTTAATATTATATGCCTAAAAAGGCCCAAATGGATGAAGACCCAAGGAAGGAGAAGCAAGTTTAAATTAAATAATAATATTATATTATTTAATATTATCAGACAAATTGATGAGGTGAAGTAAACTGGGTCTAAGGAATTATTAAAATAATTTATTCTTGAAAAGACCCATGAAGCAACTTGCAAAATATTTAATTTAATTTATTTAAATTAAAATATTTTAACCCATGGTTAAAATTTTAATTTAAATAAATAATGGATGGCAAAGGTTTTTAAATTTAATATTTAAATCTAAATTCGATTTTCAAAATTGAATGATGGGCCGACGAGTTATGTGCAAGTGAAAACATGTATAAAAAGGAAAAATGAATTCTCATTTTGATCTAGGCTATCAAGCGTTGTGCTATGCTAATATAATTCGTGCGCTTTGTGTTTCGAGAGAAAAAGTTTTCATGCTTCAAAAAAGGAAGACAAGGAGCTGGTTTTGAAAAACGTGCAAGTCAAAGGAGGTACCACCGATGGCGGTAGCGCAGGTGGCAGTTGAGGCCAAGCGAAAGCATTGATAGGGCAAAGACGGTTCGATTCACGTCGTGTGCTTTGCAAGGGAAAATGTTTTGGTTTTTCATGCTAGAGGACTGTTGGTCCAAAATCTGCCACAGGAAAGGATTTTACAAGTGCACCCTAGACCTGGCCAACATTGAAAGGCTGGAAGCAAGAAATGGCTTCCAGACCAATCTCCAGAGTGGGCCGGTTCCCTTCACTACTCTAAAATCTGGTTTTAAGATAAGGGTTACAGGAAAGAGATTAAAAAGTTGCAGAAAGAAATGGGAAATATGGCCACAGGCCGAAGTGATGGGATCGGAAAAACAACGACAGGAAACTACAAACGCAACAACAACAAGTAACATAAGAAATCAGCTTAATCTTCGCACAATCACATGCAGCAAATCCCTCCAAACCCACATTCCAAAAATCGTACCCTGACAACAATATTTAAATCCAAAGGCAGAATTTAAATGTAACAGCAATACAGGAGTATGAATGATATCAGAAATGCAAAAAAATAGAAAGGAAATTCATCCATGCAACGCTTGAAAAATTAGAAGTCGATCCTTGTATTCCCACGAATACAATTCCAGTCTCTAGCAGCAAGTTTTTCCAACCTTTTCAAATGAAGCTTACATTGGTTTTTATAGAGGGCCGTCCTCTTTACAGCATTAAATGTTTGCCACCATCCTCCTCGTGATTTACAATTACATAGCGGACATTAGGAACACGATCCCCTTAGTTGCAGTGGTAAGGGAGCAAAGATTAAATACCATTAAGCAATAACGGCCTCCTTCATTAAATTTGTTTTTGAAAATATGCGTGAAACCATTAACTTGATCCATGAACATCAGCCTCGAACGCATGAAATCTGCAATTTTGGTGGCCTGGGCGCGTCCTCGACTTTAAATGCCTTGGAAATCTACATTATATTAAATTCGGGTCAGCATTAAATCATTGGAAATCGAAAAACTTCTCGGCTGTTCACACTGTGCTTTTGGCGGGAAACTGCACAGGTCGCGAAAACGTGACGGGTCGCGAAATCGCGACGTCTTTTGATGCCGTACACTTTGACCGGTCAAACCCGCAAAAATCCTCCCTGTCGCTCTTTCGCTATGTTTCCAACGTCATTTCTTCCATCGCTAGCTCATACCCGCGAAAACGGCACATGTAGCGATTTCGCGACGCATTTTGGTCTTCGGCTCTTTCTTCCGCTATGCCCAGCGAAAATGGAACACGTAGCGATATCGCTACATGTTTCAAGCAATCTGTACGGTCTCGTTGATGCGTCGCGAAAATGCAACACTTTTTCACTTTCTGCATGCCTCTTACTTTCTTTGTTGTCATTCCGCTACCAATTTGAATACTTAATTATTTTTCAACAAGGCATCATGAAATTGCTACCCTCGAACTCTGCTTGATTTCCAGTTCACTCCGCCTTGTTACCAAAACTGCAGCGAATCGCTGCATTTTCTATGCCTTTTGTCTTTCGGGTCAAAACCCCGCGATTTCGCTACGGGTAGCGATATCGCTACACATTTCTTTCTCCGTACTGATCACCATTTTGAGCCGCGAAAATGATACAACTTCCGCTTTACAAAAGCCTTTCGAAGAGGTGCAGCGAATCGCTGCACTTTCACGCCCCAAGTCTTTATAACCAAAATGACCGTGCTTTGGGATATATAACAAATGATTTGAAAGATGAAGCTTCCTCTACAAATGTTGCGTTCTTGCAGCGCATCGCTGCTACTTCTTTAAACTTTTTGCAACCATCGGTGTTCTTTTTCTAACTACATTTCATCCCTTTGCCTCTTCTTAACCCATGCCTTGTAACCCTGGAACCTGCAGCGCATCGCTGCAACTTTGGTCACTTAAGCGTTTCCTTGCCTGTCTCAAATTCTCGCAAGTTTGAAATGGACAGCGCGTCGTTACACTTTCTCCCGCGCTTTCAAAATGTGCAGCGTATCGCTACAACCTTCACTTTTTGTACTGCCTTCTCAACCAACGCCGCGCGATTTTATAACATGCAGCGCATCGCTGCACTTTTTCCCTTGGTCTGCTTTGTTTGATAGGTGTAGCGATATCGCTACACATTCGAGCACTTAGGTCTTTGAAGCTACCCGCGTCACGAAAATGGAACGTGCAGCGCATCGCTGCACTTTTTGCTTTGGACTCCCTTTTGCAACCACTGCCCATGATTTTGAGACATGCAGCGCATCGCTGCACTTTTTGCTTAGACCTTTTGAAGCCGCGAAAATAGAACCGTCGCGATATCGCGACGGTTCTTCTTAGCTGCATGCGTTGAGGCGATTAAGAAAGTTGACCGTGATTTCGCGACATGTCGGCGAATCGCTGCAATTTTTGAACTTAGTCAATTTCTACTCATTTTTTCTCCTTTTTCCTCCAAAGCCGCATCAAAGCTCTGATATCAAAGGTCAGATTTTCAACAATACACTAATGCATTAATCAATGAGAATCAATGTGGCAAAAATGCCAACATTCTTGGCGGCTCGCGGGGTATACAGCTCGCTGTATGCAAGAATCCAGGCCTTAGTCCATTGGGCACAGAGTCATATCAGAACAGGAAGGTTGGCTGCTGCAAAACATGTCAGAGGACTGCTGCAAAACTTCTTCTGCTGCTGAAAACTAGAACCGGAAGAACCTGCATAGAAGCGGTTATAAACTGAAGAAATGGAATGCGATAGTGGAGTGAGCTCCTGCGATTGCGCAGGCGGTGACTGCAATGGAGTGGTGTGAATAATAAAATGATGGATGCACAAAGTGACGTAGTAGACATAACAACGACATGTTGCTACACTACCATCTGCAATAGATGGAATGAACGTGAATGAACGGATGGAATAGAAATGGAAGTTTTGAAGCTGTGAAATGAAAATGAACTAAGCTGGAAAATAAATGCTTTTTTTAAAAAACCAAACTGAGAAGAAAGGGATAAGAAGAAATGGGGAAAATAGAAAAGGGGAGAAGAAACAACAGTCGTGGCTTATTCTTTTTTTTTTTTATATTGCAGGAAGAAAGAAACAAAAGAAGGAAGAGGAAGATGAAGAAAGGAAAGAGGGGAAAGAGGGAAGGGAAAAGAAGAATTCTTTGGAAGCCACAAACTGCTGGAAAGGAAGGACAAAAGGGAAACAAACACCTACAGCCCACAAGCAACAAGAGCCAAGGTGACAACAAAAGGCAAAACATATATACATACTCTTTTCTTCTTCTCTACTTCCTCTTTTATATATATATATATTTTTTTTTTTTTTTTTTTATATTATATACAAACTCAAATTGAACTTGTGAAGTCATGAAAAGTAGGCTTTCAAATGAAAGCCATTAACTGAAATTGGAAGTGGGCTACCATCCATGTCTTCCAAATAGAAAGAATTAGCTGCACCCGTGCTGGAAATGCGGAAGGGACCCTCCCGAATGCATCAAACTTCTTATGATTGCCAGGTTTAGCTTTATTCTCATTCCATTTCAGCACCAAATCTCCTGTCTTGAATGGACGGGCTGCAGAATGCTTATAAAACCACTTCGAAATCCCTTGCGTGTGCTTGTCAAATTCATTATATGCTTTGGAACGCTGCTCCTCTAATTCCAACAACTGTGCTATTCGCAGATCCAAGGAACTCAGGTCTGTCTCATCATCTTGAAAAGACTGCAACTGCTGTAATACTGGCAACTCAAGATGAACCGACAACCTTGCTTCTTTGCCATAGACTAGGGCATATGGTGAGGTTTTAATGGACTTCTTGACGGAAATCCTGTCTGCCCATAAAGCCTGATTCAATAACAAGTGCCATGATCTTTTGTTCTCTCCCAATGACCTCTTCAAAATTCTGAGCAAATTTTTGTTCGTTGACTCTGCCAAGCCATTTCCCTGTGGATAGTAATTGGAAGATGTCTTAAGGAAAATGCCAAACTTGTTAGCAAACTCATCCAGTTCAGCTCCAATGAATGGAGTCCCATTATCTGTAATGATGGCGTCTGGAACACCAAAACGTGTAATCAAACTCTCAACGAAAGAAATCACTACAGATTGATTGGCCATCTTTGTAGGTATGGCTTCAGACCACCTTGTGAAATAATCTGTAGTCGTTAAGATGTATCTGTGACCAGCTGAGGAATTAGGATCAATTATTCCAATAAAATCCAACCCCCATTGCTTGAAAGGGTGCTTCAACTCGAACTGGATGCAAAGGCAGAGCTGCATTCCTTACTCTTCCTGCGTATCTTTGGCATTTATCACGAGCTTGTGCAATCTTGAAAGAGTCCGAGAACAGGGTCGGCCGGTAGTAACCAGACTCGAATGATTTTCAAGGCCATCGGTCTTCCCGCATAGTGACCTCCTGAGAGACTCGAATGAAACTCTTCCAAGATCCTATCCTTGTCCGCTTCTTTAACACACTTCAAAAGAACACCATCAATATTTTTAAAAAATAAACCATTTGAAAACAAAACATACCGCAGAGCTTGCAACCGAAATCTCCTCCTCTGAGAAGCATTCAATTGTGATGGACATCTTCCAGTTGTGAAGTAATCAATCAGGTCCTCTGTCCAATCTTTTTCCAGAATTAAGAAATTCATTAAATTGTCATTACCAGCAAGAGCTTCTTCCTGATCTTCGCATACATCAAATGTTGCCATCTTTGCTAACTACTGGCACAGAGCTTTACCACGCACTAATTTAGTTGGGTGAATTTCTACATCAAATTCTTGGATCTTGGTGACCCAGCCAGCACGTTTATCACCCAACTCTCCTTGAAGAATGAAATTTCTCACATCTGGGTGAATAACATAAACAAATGTCCTGCTCTGGGAAATAAAATGTTTGAATTTCTTCGGGGATTTCATCACAAGCATATACCTGTTTCTCAATAAAATTGTACTTTGCTTCATGAGGTAAAATGACTTGGCTCGGAAAAGCAATGGGCCTTTCATTCCCATCATCTCCCTTTTGCGTCGAATCGTAGCATAACCTGTCATCTTCTCCAACCGCATATAAGATGAAATCCTTGGAGTAGTCGGGATTAATCGGGACGAGGGCCTGCACTATTCTTTCCTTGATCTCCCGAAATGCTTCCTTTCTTCGAGCTGTCCATTGGAAAACTGCATCTTTCTTCAACAATTCGGTCATTGGTTTAACAACTCGAGCAAAATCAGCAATGAACTTTCTAATGAAATTTATCTGTCCAAAGAAAGATTGAAGTTCCTTCTTGTTTGCAGGGAGTGTCAATTTCTTCAAAGCTTCAACACGGGCTGGATCAATTGCTAATCCATCTTCAGAAATCACATGACCCAGAAGCTTACCTTATTTTACAACAAACACAGACTTCTTCGGATTAATGGAGATTCCGAATTCTCTGCATTTCTCAAAAATCAGCCTCAGGTGAGAACAATGGTCTTCCCTTCTATGTGAAAATACTGTCATGTCGTCAAGGTATATTACAATGATCCTATTCAATAAATCCTTGAAAGCAATATCCATTGCTCTTTGGAAGGTAGCTCCAGCATTTGACAGTCCAAAGGGCATTCGCTGATATGCAAAAGTACCCCACTTCGTGGTGAATGTTGTCTTAAACTGATCTTCATCTTTTACCCAGATCTGGTTATACCCAAAAAATCCATCCAACAAAGAAAAACGTTGTGCCCCAGCCACAACATGCAATATTTGATCTATTCTCGGCAAAGGATAATGATCCTTTAATGAAGCACGGTTCAAATTCCTGAAATCAACGCACAATCTAATATCTCCATTCTTCTTACGGACTGGGACCAGATTGGCGACCCATGTGGAGTGCTTGACCGGATAGATGATCTTAGCTTGCAGCATTTTAACAAGCTCAGCCTTCATCAACGCCTCAATCTTTGGATTTACAGGTCTCTGTTTCTATCGAAAAGGCCTAACTCCTTCTTCCAGTTCAATTGTATGCTGTATAATCTGCTTGTTGTAGCCTTTCAAGTCTTCATAGCTCCAAGCTATAATATCAAAAAACTCTTTACAGAGCTGCCTGATTTTCTGCAGTTCTTCTGGGGTTGAGTCAGTGCCAACCTTAATCACTTTGTCAGGCTGAAGCTCTAACTCCATGTATTCCTTTCTATCAATCTCCATTCGAGGCTTTCTGGAATGATCATGTTGGTCAAACAAGCTCTCCAGAGTTATTAGACCCTTTGGAATATGGTTATTCCTTAATTGAATAAGACCTTCGGCTTCCTCATCTCCCAAAGTTCTGCCTTCAACAGCTGCAGCTTCATGTATCAAGAAATTAACAATCTGCTCATCGGTTTCAAAGACCTGCCAGAAAGTTTCCTTGTCTGGCACACTGGGTCTGTATACCATTCTCACTGTCTTGGGCTTGTTCACAACTTGATCAACAGGAGAAAAGTTAGCTCCAAGAGATGCTAATAAGTCAGCATGTTTATTCATCTCTCTAGAAACAACTTGAATATTAAGCGCAGTGAAAAGTTCAAACAAATCCCAAACCTGATTACGATATGCTTTCAGATAATGCTGCTTTGAGATGCATCTATTTGTGACCTGATTTACAATAAGCTCGGAATCACCAAAAATATTGAGTTGTTCTATTCCTAACTTCTTTGCTTTCTTCGGACCCAAGCACAATGCTTCGTATTCAACGAGCGTTATTTGTGCAACTCCATGTAAGCCGATATGAATAAGTCCTTTGTACACCAGAGGGAGAAATTAACACAATACCCGCTTTGGCACCATTCTTGCATCTAGCTCCATCGAAATACAGTTGCCATAACTGATCTGTAACCTCAGTCTGATCAACTGGGTTAGACAATTCCTGCTTTGTCTCAGTCTCAGGTTTTTGAATGGCATAGCAGCCAATCTCTGTCTCCATCATGGCATTGAAGTTAAGCATTGAAAACTGGTCTTCCAACTGAAGATTGTTTAAAACTTCACTCATTAAAACAAGCATCTTCGGACTCTTCGATGAGCATATGGACCGATTGCATGTCTTTTCCAACATCTTCCAACTTCTCGATGTGAAAAGGGGAAGGCTTTTCATTCCGTATTCCGAGACGTCTATTCTTAAAAGGAATTTCCGGATGGGAATAATCTAATGCCGAGATAACCCCCTAATTTTGCAGTAAATTCCCTGGATAAACACATGCTAAAATAGGGCTCTAAATCTACTACAACAATTTCCTGAATAACAGTGATCTGGGGCATTGTATGCAGGACAATGGGTACATCTTTAATGACACCTACTATTTTCACAGGAGTACCATCTAATTGCAGGACTCCAGGACTACTCTGGGTATACTCCATTCCCATAGCTTCACAGACTCCCTTGGGCATGACAGGTGGTTGCAGCTCCAGAATCAATCATACAATTGTGTACAACCCAACCTTCTATTTGTAATGATAAGTAAAAAGGAGGAGGTCTGTTCTTACCAGTAACGAGAGGTGGTTAAAGTTTGGGCATAGACGGTCTGGGTAGGCCCTTTTTCACTCTCCTTCACAGATTTCAATGACTCTTGTAATAAATCTACTTGACCAGGTAATTGCAAAGCGTCATAAAGGCTTACCTTAGCAAGGGTCTTCTTAAGATCATCAACAATATTGTATGAAACTGTAGCAGAATTTTTCTTCTCAGCAGGTTGCTCAAATCTGGTTCTGTACTGCTGTGTAGCTTCCACTCTTAACCTCTTGGTCAGTGATGGATATTTCAATTTTTCACGTGCCTGCTCCTCTGCTTCTGATCTTACTTGGTGGAGCTACAGCCTTTTCTTGAACTCTGTTAAAAGTTGGATCTTTGGGCAAAGACTTTGGAGTTGGCACAAGAGCGTTCATTGGCTTCTTCAGATCAGCCGGCACCTTCAAAGGTTGTAAGTCAACAGGATCAACAGTCACGGGCTTCTTTCCAGTTCTTGTCAGAACTGAAACTTGTTCTTCAACTGGAGATATCAAACTATGCCCAGCTTCTGAGATCATATTAACATGTCCACCCGAAGAGCTGGCAGCCAATGTCTGCACATAATTTAGGTGAACCATACATGTATCTTCTCCATGAGGATCATTACAAGTGGAACACCAATATACTCCATCTGCATGGGCTGCATCTTCATTTGCTAGAACAGCTAAGCCCTTTTCGGGTGCTTTGCTTGTGGAGGCAGCTTGATCTCTAGTAATTTGAGGAGGTTGAAATCTCCTTGGCCGGAAATCTCTCTCGACCTGCTTCCTCTCAATAAGGGTGATTTTGTTACCCATGGCCTTAATTGCTGAATTGGCGGACCTTACCTCTTGCAATAATATTGTATATGGATCAGGGTTCATAGGTGCAGGAGGTGTTGGCAATGGCAAAGGAGTTGGTGGTGCAGGCAAAGCTGGAAATGCGAGTGGAAACGGGAGATGGTTGAATGCTGGGTGCAGGGAGCGGTAAAGGAGTTAAAGCTAGCAACTGAGAAGCCGGGACAGGTGCAACCTGAGGTGCTTTAGAGCTCCATGATGGTGTAGGATACATAGATGGCATGGGGTGTGGTTGTGAACCATATAAATATTGAGGCAAATCCGGAATGAGAGGCATAGTTACCTTCGGAGGCGGTCTTCCTACAGCAACCAGATCAGCTTCTGCTTTAATTGCTTGTTCAAATATTTCTGGAAACGTTATCACATTAGATTGCCGAACCGCCCAACCGATATCTGAGTGAAACGCTCTGAGGTAGTACATCGCAACTAATTCATCAGCAGGCCGAATACCATCAGGAATCCTTTGCCAAGTTCTGGTAAATCGGACATTAAAATCAGGTATCTCTTCTTGTGGATGTCTCTGTATGATAGTAAACTGATTCAACAATGAGAAAGGGTCGGCCTGTTCATGAAAATGTTTCACCAGCAAATCACCAAACTGATCCCATGATGTTATGGTACCGGGAGGCAGAGTTATGTACCAAAACAAGCAGTTTACCTCTCAAAGAACATACTAACAATTTGACCATCACATCTTCATCGGTAATGTCATGGATAGCAACCAGGGAAGCCACATCATTTATGTGCTCATAGGCTGTTTTACCAGTACCGTCGTAAGTGGGCAAAGCCTTCAGTGCAGCCTGAGGTACTGGATTCTGAGCCTACAAATTCAAGGCTCCAGTGCTATTCCATGCCAAGAATTTTTTGGGTGGAGGAAATTGTGCCATTGGTGGAACTAATGGATATGATTGTAAGGGTGAAACACTAGCAACAACACCAGATATTTGTGCAGCAGAAAATGGAAGGGATGAGGAACTTCTAGAATGCTCACTACTTCTCGAACTATCGAGCTCAAAAAATTGAACAAGATCGCCAAATTTCTTTGACTGTGATCTTGTGATCATGAAGTATTTCTGGGTCCAACAAGGTCACCAAAAACAACAGAGTCACCAAATGCTCTAATTTACAGTCTGAAGGCGAACATTAAACCTTCGACCCTATGGGATCTTTTAGAGACAAATAAAATCTGTCCCATCGGGCGTGCCAAAAACTGTTGGTCCAAAATCTGCCACAGGAAAGGATTTTACAAGTGCACCCTAGACCTGGCCAACATTGAAAGGCTGGAAACAAGAAATGGTTTCCAGACCAATCTCCAGAGTGGGCTGGTTCCCTTTACTATTCTAAAAATGGGTTTAAGATAAGGGTTACAGGAAAGAGATTTAAAAAATTGCAGAAAGAAATGGGAAATATGGCCACAGGCCGAAGTGATGGGATCAGAAAAACAACAGCAGGAAACTACAAACGCAACAACAGCAAGTAACATAAGAAATCAGCTTAATCTTCGCACAATCACATGCAGCAAATCCCTCCAAACCCACATTCCAGAAATCGTACCCTGACAGCAATATTTAAATCCAAAGGCAGAATTTAAATGTAACAGCAATACAGGAGTATGAATGATATCAGAAATGCAAAAAAACAGAAAGGAAATTCATCCATGCAACGCTTGAAAAATTAGAAGTCGATCCTTGTATTCCCACAAATACAATTCCAGTCTCTAGCAGCAAGTTTTTCCAACCTTTGTAAATGAAAATTACATTGGTTTTTATAGAGGTCCGTCCTCTCTACAGCATTAAATGTTTGCCACCATCCTCCTCGTGATTTACAATTACATAGCGGACATTAGGAACACGATCCCCTTAGTTGCAGTGGTAAGGGAGCAAAGATTAAATACCATTAAGCAATAACGGCCTCCTTCATTAAATTTGTTTTTGAAAATATGCGTGAAACCATTAACTTGATCCATGAACATCAGCCTCGAACGCATGAAATCTGCAATTTTGGTGGCCTGGGCACGTCCTCGACTTTGAATGCCTTGGAAATCCACATTATATTAAATTCGGGTCAGCATTAAATCATTGGAAATCGAGAAAAACCCCTCGGGCCGTTCATACTGCACTTGGCGGGAAAATGCACAGGTCGCGAAAACGTGACGGGTCACGAAATCGCGACGTATTTTGATGTCGTACACTTTGACCGGTCAAACCCACAAAAATCCTCCCTGTCGCTCTTTCGCTATGTTTCCAACGTCATTTCTTCCATCGCTAGCTCATACCCGCGAAAACGGCACATGTAGCGATTTCGCGACGCATTTTGGTCTTCGGCTCTTTCTTCCGCTATGCCCAGCGAAAATGGAACACGTAGCGATATCGCTACATGTTTCAAGCAATCTGTACGGTCTCGTTGATGCGTCGCGAAAATGCAACACTTTTTCACTTTCTGCATGCCTCTTACTTTCTTTGTTGTCATTCCGCTACCAATTTGAATACTTAATTATTTTTCAACAAGGCATCATGAAATTGCTACCCTCGAACTCTGCTTGATTTTCAGTTCACTCCGCCTTGTTACCAAAACTGCAGCGAATCGCTGCATTTTCTATGCCTTTTGTCTTTCGGGTCAAAACCCCGCGATTTCGCTACGGGTAGCGATATCGCTACACATTTCTTTCTCCGTACTGATCACCATTTTGAGCCGCGAAAATGATACAACTTCCGCTTTACAAAAGCCTTTCGAAGAGGTGCAGCGAATCGTTGCACTTTCACGCCCCAAGTCTTTATAACCAAAATGACCGTGCTTTGGGATATATAACAAATGATTTGAAAGATGAAGCTTCCTCTACAAATGTTGCGTTCTTGCAGCGCATCGCTGCTACTTCTTTAAACTTTTTGCAACCATCGGTGTTCTTTTTCTAACTACATTTCATCCCTTTGCCTCTTCTTAACCCATGCCTTGTAACCTTGGAACCTGTAGCGCATCGCTGCAACTTTGGTCACTTAAGCGTTTCCTTGCCTGTCTCAAATTCTCGCAAGTTTGAAATGGACAGCGCGTCGTTACACTTTCTCCCGCGCTTTCAAAATGTGCAGCGTATCGCTACAACCTTCACTTTTTGTACTGCCTTCTCAACCAACGCCGCGCGATTTTATAACATGCAGTGCATCGCTGCACTTTTTCCCTTGGTCTGCTTTGTTTGATAGGTGTAGCGATATCGCTACACATTCGAGCACTTAGGTCTTTGAAGCTACCCGCGTCGCGAAAATGGAACGTGCAGCGCATCGCTGCACTTTTTGCTTTGGACTCCCTTTTGCAACCACTGCCCGCGATTTTGAGACATGCAGCGCATCGCTGCACTTTTTGCTTAGACCTTTTGAAGCCGCGAAAATAGAACCGTCGCGATATCGCGACAGTTCTTCTTAGCTGCATGCGTTGACTGCGTTGACCGCGATTTCGAAACATGTCAGCGATGCGCTGCAACTTTTGCTTTGTGTCTTCGGCTGGACTTTTTGTCGCGATTTCGTGACATTTTGTCGCTGCTCCTCCTTTGCTTTCCAAAAGTCGCGAAAATGAAACACGTCGCGATATCGCGACGGTTCCGCCCAACCTGCCTGCGTTGACTGCGTTGACCGCGATTTCGCGACATGTCAGCGAATCGCTGCAGTTTTTGAACTTAGTCAATTTCTACTCATTTTTTCTCCTTTTCCTCCAAAGCTGCATCAAAGCTGATATCAAAGGTCAGATTTTCAACAATACACTAATGCATTAATCAATAGGGCAAAGACGGTTCGATTCACGTCGTGTGCTTTGCAAGGGAAAATGTTTTGGTTTCTCATGCTAGAGGACATAAGACACAAGGGATAAAACATAAATTGTGCGCCTTGAGTTTCGTGTGGGCGCTTAGCCCAACCGATTGCCTAGCGTTGGCTAGGGTGTTGAGAAAGTAAGGTTGTGAGTTCGAATTTGGCTGGAAACATTTTTGGGCAGAGTGAAAATTAAAGGTATGAAATTTATGATTTTATTTTTCAAAGGTTTTTGATATCCAAAAATTCACTTTAAAGGGTTGCGTGAAATTTGAAAGGATAGCTTGTGAGTTTTAGGGAGATATAAGGTGTAAGAAAATTAAAATATTTTATTTTAATATTGGTGGTTAGAATTTATTAAATGAGATAGGAGTTATAAGGTTTGCAAAGGAAATTATATTTTATTTTGAGATAAAGCTATGATGTGTTAATTATTTTGAGAGGAGAAATAAGGTGCCTAGAGAAGATTATTGTGGTTGTTTTCTTTATCAAAATTGTTGACTTATATTTTGAAAGTGTGGAGATTATAAGGTGTATTTAAGACTTGTTATTTTTGTGTGGAAAAATAATTATTGAGAAAATATTTGCAAGGAGATTTTGAGAAAGATTGTTGTTACCTAACCTTAGTATTGGCAAATAAAATTTGATTGTGGTTAAGACAAGTTTTGAAGACATATATCCATCAAAACAAAATGTATGGGCACATCTTCCTATGAGTGAAATATTATTGGATTGAATGTTGTGAAATGCAAGGTTGGAGTGAAAAGGATTGTTTGATAAGCATTGTTGAAAATATTTGAGTGAGTGTTCATATGCATGATTAGGGTTTGTGAAAGATCATGAGTATCATTGTTATGTGAAGCTGAGTATAATATTGAACTAGGGTTTGTGAAATAACTTGAGTATCATTGTTATGTGAAAATTGGAATTATCTTGAGTCAAGTTTTGTAGTGTGAATTATTGGAAGTATAGTGAAACACTTGTTAGGGTTTGGATGCAAGTTGTTTTTCATTGAGTGGATGGTTGAGTAAAGTTGATTGATCATTATTGATTGAGAGCATTGGTGTGATAGTTCAAGATTTATGAAACAAATTATTCTTTATTTCTGAATTGATTTGAAAGTGAGGATGAAAGTGTTAGAGTGATTTGTGAGTGTGAAACATATTAAATCTCTTACCATTCTCCATATGTTTCTATGGTTAAACAAGATTTTGAGTAAAACTTGTTTTTCCGATTGAAGAGGTTTTTTGAAAGGTTTAAGTTGAGTTGTGTATGCAAGTTTTGCAATTGATTTGAACAAGCTTTTGTGGAAGCTTGTCGATAGATTTGAGTAAGTCATAGAAGGGACTTAAAGGACATATTTATGTGAGCTTTTGTGGAAGCTTACAATCAGATTGAGCAAGTTCTAGTGAAGACTTTTTGAGTAGATTGAGCAAGTTCTAGTGAGAACTTATTGAGAATATTTGAGGTAAGTCTTGGTGAAGACTTGTGGACAAATTAGTGTGAGCTTTTGTGGAAGCTTACAATGCATATTTGAGGTAAGTCTTGGTGAAGACTTGAGAGCAGTTTGAGCAAGTTCTAGAGAGGACTTGTGGACAGATTTGAGGCAAGTCTTTGAGAAGACTTATGGGCAGAGTTGATTGATTGATTTGTTCAAACATTGAGTTAAGGTTTGGGGCAGATCTAGCAGAGTTGATTTATAATTGGATTAAGCTTTGTGTTAAGGCTTGAGGATAAATTTGAGATAGTGATTGAGCATATTTGTGCTATATCGAAGGACTGTGTTTAGTGTAGATTTGAGGACAATGATTGAGCAAATTTGTGCTAGATCGAAGGACTGTGTTTAGTGCAAATTTAAGGACAGTGATTGAGCAGATTTGTGCTAGATCGAAGGATTGTGTTTAGTACAGATTTGAGGACAGAGATTGAGCAAATTTGTGCTAGATTGAAGGACTATATTTAGTGCAGATTTGAGATAGAGATTGAGCAAATTTTTGCTAGATCGAAGGACTATGTTTAGTGTAGATTTGAGATAGAGCTGAGATCAAGCTTTGGAGGTGACAAAGATGAGGACAATAGTCTCTAATGGATAGAGATCCATTAGCCAGGGCAGTGAGGATAGAAGTCTTCTAAGTGAGGATATAGGTCTTCTATGGAGAGAGATACACACGCTAATGTAGTGGAGGTAGTAGTCTTCTAAGAGATCACCAACCAGAGCAGAGGAGAAGGAGTTCTCCTGTGGATAGAGATCCACAAATCAACAAAGGGGAAAGAGTTCTCCTATGGATAGAGATCCATGAACTTGATTAGGGGATTGGTATCTCTTTTGAACAGAGGTCCATAAACATTGTAATAGGGAAGGATTCCCAAGAGAATTTATTGAGAAAATTTAGTGAAAGATTTTATTTGTGGTCGTAGCTTGGTGTCTCTATTGTGTGTGATGATTTATGCATTGCTTTGATTACTACTGTTGATATTGTCATTGATAATATTGGATAATATTGCTTGGGAAAGAAAAGTAAAAAGTGGTCTTATACTATTCACCCTCCTCTCAGTATAAGTTTGTGTTCTTCAATGAACCCTCCTTGCTCTTATGATATTAGTTTGGCAAGTTTCTTCTTTATTCTATTGGAAAACAACTTGGTAATAATTTTATAGGAAGAGTTACATAAAGATAATTGGTCTAAATCTAGAGAAAGTAGTGGTATTTTTTTTCTTTAGGAATCAGTGCTAGAAAGGTGGAGTTGATGGCTCCAAGAAGTTTATCTTTCACCCTAACATCCTGTTGGCATTTTTGCCACATTGTTTTGATTGTTGCTTATTCATGTATAAATTGTTGAGTATTCACTCCTCTGTGTTTCTCTACGAGTTTTGGTGCCAAAACAGCTAAGTCCGAAGACTGTTGCGATATCGTGACCAAAAAATAGCATGGAGAGCACGGGTTCAAAATTATCGCGATATCGCGACATGTCGCGCTATCGCGGGTGTTTAGAGGAGAGAGAAGCAAAGTCGGAGAATGTCGCGATATCGCGACATGTTAAAAAATTGCGGTCAAAGTGGTCAACAGAGGTAGAGCAGTAAAACTATCGCGATATCACGACATGTCGCGTTTTCGCGACTTGCGATGGCCATGGAGCAGAGTGATAGAAAAGGTCCCGATATCGCGACATAATTGAGCAAATGGCAATGTCAATGAAACTCGTCGCGATATCGCGACAGAAAAGTGAACATGGAGCAAAATGTAGAAACGTCGCGATATCACGACATGTCGCATTATCGCGATCAAGTTGAAGAAAAAGCATAAGGCATGAAAGACGTCATGATTTCACGACATTTTTGAAGATGAGGCCAAGCAAGAGCAAGACGTCGTGATTTCGCGACAGAAAGCGACAACACTAGAGAAAGCAAGGAAACGTCGCGATTTCGCGACATATTGTGGAGAAGAGGCTAAATAGAGAAAGATGTCACGATTTTGCGACATGTTCCGTTTTTGCCAGGCAAAGGCGGCAATGAAGGAGAACACAAGAAATGTCACGATTTTGCAACATGTCTTTTTTTCGCGATGTGAAAGTGTGGAAAGAACAAAATGGTACGAAATGTCATGATTTCGCGACATGTTCCGGTTTCGCTACTTGCAAGAGGATGAAGGCTAAGAAAGAGAAAACTATCGTGATTTCATGACATGTTGCATTTTCGCAGAAGGACATGAAGAAGAAGGCAGAGAGCAGGAAATCGTCATGATTTCGCGACGCGTCACGTTTTCGCGACCTAAGGTGACGAAGGAGCACAAAGAGCCAAATATGTCGCGATTTCGTGACATGTTTGGTTTTCGCGACCCAAAGTGGAAAAAGCGTACGGAGAGGGAAAATGTCGCGATTTCGCGACATGTCACGTTTTCGCGACCCGTCATAATTTTGCGCTAGGAAGCAGTTCAATGGCCCGATGAAGTATTGCGATTTCTAAGGATTAAAAGCTCTCCAGAATTTAATGTTTTGCTGCTTTCCAATGTGTGCAAGATAGAAGAACGTGCTTAGGCCTGTAGCTTTCGAAGCCACCAGATTTGAATTTGCCTCCATTATTCAAAGCTTCTATTCGTGATTTTCTAACGGTCCGAGCATGCTTCGAGAATGACCATTTAATGAAGATGATTGGTTCCTTGTTTCATTCAATTTTTGATTTCTCCAAGGTTGGTTTAAGGGGATCATTTCCTTATTTTTGTTGTATATTTTGTGGATCTCGAGGAAGTCCGTTTCATGTTTTAAATGCTGCAAAGAGGCAAGACCTCTATAAATATCAATGTATATCTCAAGAACAACCATTGGGAGTTTGAGAGACATGTTGCATGAAAACATTCAAGTTCTCTGCGTAAATAAGAGATATTTGGCCTCTCATTTTGCAAGCAACTTTCTGTGTGTTTATCCTTCTATCTTATGCATTCCTCCTTTGTGCTCAAATTTCTTATCTACTGCTAAATTTGAATTTTGCATCTGAGTTTAAATATTGTCGGTGAGGAAGTGAGTTCTGGAATGCAATCCTGGAGGTTGTCTGCGCAAGGTCATAAGTGGATTATGCTGCATTCTATTATTATATGTTGTTCATACGCTTGAGGTTAAATTCTTGCTGATAATCTTTTCCCCGATCATACAAATTCGGCCTGTGGCCATATTTCCCATCTCTTTCCGTAATTTCCCATTTCTTTCTGCATATTTCCAATTCCTTTCCTGTAACTCTAGTCTTTAAAAGCTTAGATTTAGTAAGGGAACCAGCCCTCTCTGGAGATTGGTTTGGGAGACATTTCTTTCTCTCGGCCTTTCAATGTTGGCCGGGTCTAGGACGCATTTCTTATAAAATCCTTTCCTGTGGCAGATTCGTGAACAATAGTTTTTGGCACGCCCGGTGGGACAAACTATCTGTATATCCACCTGTACCAACAGTTTTTGGCACGCCCGATGGGACAAGCTGTTTCTGTCTCCCAAAGATCCATAATCGGTGAGACTGATTGCTTCATTGTTTAACACCTGGAGGTATCAAGACTTTGATGAACTGTCTTGACCTCATAGTGAAGATTTGTAAGTTCATTTGGTGACTCTGTTGAGCTGAAGATCCGAATTTCTTGATCGTAGATGCCTTTTAAAGCTAAAAGAAGATACCTCGGAGGAATCAAGGTTTGGTGAGCAGCCTTGACCTTACAAGCGGAGGAAAGAATGTTCACTTGGCGACTCTGACTTGGCGACAGCCATGATCTCGCAGACCACTGCTATAATGGCGAGGGTATGTCCTAGATGGGATGATCCTGGCCCTCTGAATCTCCAAATTCGGCACGAGATTCCCAAAAGTGCCCTGAAAGCCCTAACAAAATACAATGGCACCCAGGGAATGGCTCGAGAGCATATTGACGATGTTGCTGCTTTAGCGACCCTACATGATATAGTTCACGAAGATGTCATGATCAGACTTTTGGTTTTGTCTTTGCAAGGAAGGGCGTTGTGGTACAGACTGCTCGGGCGTAAAAGCATCAGCTCATGGGATGACTTAGCAGGAGCACTAATCAGAATATTCGATGAGGATCCCTTTAACAACTCTCAGGATCCCTTTCAACTTTTAATGTACATCACGAGAGCACCTCTAGAGAGCATCACAGACTTCAATGTCCAATTCTGTAGAAGTTGGAAGAGAATTCCAGAGATGATCCGACTAACACCCACCCAAGCCCACCTCTTCTATGTTCGAGTTTTCCATCCGGACATAGGCCTCCTCTTGTTGCAATCAGGCGAACGAAGGTTCCCTCAAATCTTTGAGGAAGCAGTGCGAGCGGAACAGCTTTTGCTCCTATCAAAAAAATTATCGTGGGGAGAAACTCCATTACCTTATCCAATAGTCACCACTCCTGTCTACCCTACGCAGTATTCATCATGGCATATTCCTCATACTGAGCAGAGACCTGAGATGCAGCTGTGTGGAGCTCAAGAGCCAGCTTTCATCCAAGTCCCACGATGGGAATCGACAAGCCTTGTCCTGACAAAAGATAGTATGATTGCTTGTAGTTTCTATCAGGAGATGGATCAAGAGGAGATAAGCGAAGAAGAAGAACAAACTCAAGTGGCAGAACCTGAGCACAAAGAGGGCACAATTTTGCACAGCACGCAAGTATTCAGCCAGAGCCCATTAACTACGCCTCATCAACAGGCTGAACCTGAAGAGATCCTAGAGAAAGGACTATCGTCGGACAATTCTTGTTATCGCATCAAGGGGTTGGAGGAACCTGTACTCAGCCCACAACTAGGGGACTCTTCAAGATGGTGGTATTGGCTTCAGCCATTACTGCAACTGGTACCTACAGGAGCCCTCCATGTGGCAAATCTCTTTGCTACATTATTCGTCGACTGTGTGGGTACTGGCATGCAAGTTAACTTGCCCCTGTTTGCAACATGGAGAACTTCGGGAGGTCATCCCAACTTCAAAGACCGACTCAAGTATGATCAGATCTGGTCTGATCACTGCAGGTTCACCGGATAATCACCTGAAACTAGGTTTGTGGTGGCGGCATGCCAATCATGTCGCAAACTGTTGTATATAGTAAAAAAAAAAAAAAAGAGAAAAACAGAAAAAGAAAAAAAAAAATTTGAGTTCCTCTGTGTACACAAATTACCAACTTCGGCTCTTTTTGCATGCGAGCCCGCAGGTAAGTTATTTCTTTCTTTTTTCCCTCTTCCTTCCCAACAGATAGTGGCTTTCGTCAATTTCTTCCCTCCATTCCCTTATTTTCATTCCCTTCTTCACTCATTTCTTCTTTCGCCGTCCGTAATTAAGTCACTACTGTTGTTTCTATTTCCCCCTCTGATATTCTCGTTTCTTTATTTCCCCTTTCTTCTAATCCTTGTTTTCTTTTCAGCATTTATCCATAGTTCATACCACATTTTTCAATCTCATCTCCCTTCATTTCATTATCCACTTTTTCCATCCCCACAGCTGGTGACACGGTAGCCCCATCTTCAGTTGCTGTATCTACCACTTCACTCCTTCCACTCCCACCATTCCATCATTTACTATTTCCATTCCATAGTCCTCACTCCTCATTCCGTTCATTTTCGTTTTGCAACCCCAGTGCTTTCATAACTGTCATGGAGATCCTTTTACAGCACCTGGTGAGCTAGGCCAAATACATATTTATTTGAGTTTTATGTAAGTCAGCAAGAGTTATTGCAGCAGACCGCAGAGATGTTCCCCATCATTCAGCACTTACTTTCCTGCTTCTCATGTTTCTTGACTCTATTGCCCAATGGATTCAGGCCTGGGATTCGTGCATACAGCAAAACTGTATACCCTGCGAGTCGCCAAGAATGTTAGCATTTTTGCCACATTGTTTTGATTGTTGCTTATTCATGTATAAATTGTTGAGTATTCACTCCTCTGTGTTTCTCTACGAGTTTTGGTGCCAAAACAGCTAAGTCCGAAGACTGTCACGATATCACGACCAAAAAATAGCATGGAGAGCACGGGTTCAAAATTATCACGATATCGCGACATGTCGCGCTATCGCGGGTGTTTAGAGGAGAGAGAAGCAAAGTCGAAGAATGTCGTGATATCGCGACGAGTTCCAAAATCGTGATATCGCGACAAGTTCCAAAATCGAGTTCTAAAACTGTCGCGATATAGCGACATGTCACGTTTTCGTGACTTGCGATGGCCATGGAGCAGAGTGATAGAAAAGGTCCCGATATTGCGACATAATTTAGCAAAGGGCAATGTCAATGAAACTCGTTGCGATATCACGACAGAAAAGTGAACATGGAGCAAAATGTAGAAACGTCGCGATATCGCGACATGTTGCATTATCGCGGTCAAGTTGAAGAAAAAGCATAAGGCATGAAAGACGTCACGATTTCATGACATTTTTGAAGATGAGGCAAAGCAAGAGCAAGACGTCACGATTTCGCAATAGAAAGCATCAACACTAGAGAAAGCAAGGAAACATCGTGATTTCATGACATATTGTGGAGAAGAGGCTAAATAGAGAAAGATGTCGTGATTTCGCGACATGTTCCGTTTTCGCGAGGCAAAGGCGACAATGAAGGAGAACACAAGAAATGTCACGATTTCGCGACATGTCTTGTTTTCGCGATGTGAAAGCGTGAAAAGAACAAAATGGTACGGAATGTCGCGATTTCGCGACATGTTCCGGTTTCGCTACTTGCAAGAGGATGAAGGCTAAGAAAGAGAAAACTGTCGCGATTTCGCGACATGTTGCAGTTTCGCGGAAGGACATGAAGAAGAAGGCAGAGAGTAGGAAATCGTCGCGATTTTGCGACGCGTCACGTTTTTGCGACCTAAGGTGACAAAGGAGCACAAAGAGCCAAATATGTCGCGATTTCGCGACATGTTTGTGTAGATTAAAGATACAACGCCAAACAAAAATAAAGAAATCACAATAAAGGAATGTTGAACAGTTGTACAAAATGAATGATTTTTATTAATCAATGGAGTTTAGAAACTCCTTTTAAGTACAACAGGGCCCGTAACCCTTTTCGTGATACAAAGTTACAATTTGTGCTAGGGTTCTCCGGAAACCCTAGGCGGCACAATGTGGTGGCGTCTCCGAAGAATGTATCCTTAACCTCAACGAGAATGAGTGGGCTTCGTTGTATCCTTTGGCTCGGACCACTCCGGCTTTAGCGGTTGCTATCAACAAATCGGATCTACCACTAGAATCCTGCACACATTAAAATTATCAAAGAGTTAGAAACTAATAAGAGGGCTCCACTTGTGTGAGCCCTCAGAAACAGATCTAAAACCCTAGATTTATGAAATAAAAATAAACGAGAATGCGAGAATTCAACGACGATTAATACATAAAGAAAGATTACTTGCTTTAGACGAATCTATACCTTTTCCTGATTAACGCGGCGAGACCGGGCGGCGGCGATGGATGCGGCGAAAGGGTTTAGTTCAGACTTAGGGCCGTAGAAGACTCGGAAGACTCGGGATTAACGGCAATAGCCAACTCCAGGACTTAGATAGGGAAGATAAGTAGGTTTAGCCGAAGAGATAGATAGGGTTTGAGCCATCAAGGTGACTCAATTTATAATCTACTCTTAGGGCACACTTTAGGGTTTTAACGACACTTTGAACGTGTGGCTAAGATTAAAGTGGATCCAAGGGTAGAGAATAAATCTAGGTTGTGAAACGGATTAAGATGGATGGACGGATGAGATTAAATGAAGGATGGACGGCTCGAGATTAAATCACTTAAACTTTATTTATATATATATATAAAATATATTAAAATATTAAAATATATATATAAATATTAATTTAAATAAATTTGGGGATGAAAAATGGCGGGAAAAGTGAAATTGGGCCAAATAATGGTGGGAAAGTGTGGATTTGGGCCAAATAATGGCGGGAAGGATGGATGAGCGACACGTGGGTAGCGGGAAGGTATAGATGACTTACAAGTGGTCTGGATTTTGGTGTCTCCGAGATGCCCCTTTTTGAGCTGCTTTGTGTGAAGACACAATGTAGCACAAAAACTTAAGACACTGAAAAGTCTGGATCGGACGCAACTCTCTCTCAAGACTAAAGCACAACTTTGAAGACCAAAGAATAAAAGAATATTTAAAAATTTTCAGCTTACCCCCTCAATTGGCGAGCGAGAATGGTTCTCACAAGCCAATTGGAAGAAATACGGAAGATAATGAACCGTTTTTGCCCCAACGGTGAAAAAAAGGGTTGGTGCATGCACCATCTGTTTATGTCCCAACGAGAAAAGGGGTTGGTGTACAAACCAGAAAGAATATGATTGAAGACGATATGAGTGATGTGAAAGATGGACCGTTTTCTGCCCCAACGGTTATAAAGGGATTTTTGCCAAGCTGTAAATTCCATGATCATGTAAGATGAATTCCACTATAGGAAAATTAGAAATTGATAACGGATGCCCCAACTCCTGTGTGTGAATCCATACTTGTTGATGAAATTGCCTTGTTGGCGCCATTGATATGGAGAGATGAAAGATGCATGAAAGAGTCCAGAACTCGAGAGATGCTCCTAGTGATTTGTATGGATAATTCCTCGGGTCGGAACCAATCAACCTAGGTAGCCACAATCTCTAGCAAGACTTAAAATAATGACGATATGAAAGATTGTCCATGTTTAAGGCCCCATGAACTAGGCCATCAATGACAAGCTGTTGAGCAAATTAATCTTGGTATGAGGTCACTTGAAAAGTAGAATACCCAAAATTGATTTCCAATTTTCAAAGAGTGAAATAATTGATGATGATAAATGGTAAGTGTCCTTATGGTGGTTTAATCCTCTTACCGAATTGCATGGATTCAAATCGCTGCAATCGCCAAGGTGATAGAATATACCACTAGATACGAGGTTTACTTTAATTTGATTTGGCAAAAATATGCATGATGAAAGAAGAATGAAATTGACGATAGATCAGAAGAATTGATGAATGTGGTTAATTTTGTGAAGGTTTTGAATATTTTTAACCCAATTTGTAAAACAATGATGAATGATGCGCTTTTTGAGAGAAATGACAAAATTTGTGTCCAAAACTGTTGTAACCTTCACAAAATGTTTTATTATGATAAGAAGAATGGATGAATGCAATTTGATGAAATTTGGAGGAGGTAAGCTTCAATTTTGTAAGTTTTGTTCCTTTATTCAATACTGACACCAAACGTCGGTCTGCGTTTGTGGTTGGCAGAGACGCCCGCCGGTGTTTAGGCGCTCTGCAGATGCAGGACTGCATCTAAATCCGCCATGAAATGCCCTACTGCGTTTCAGGGCGCCAAAATCAGCTATTTAAACAGTTTCAGTGAGAATTTCGCTCATTTGTGCGTTCGAGCTTAAGAGAAGTGCGTACGAGGGAGTGGAGTGAAGTGGAGTGAAAGGTTGTGTGGGAGAGTGAAGCACGCGGGAGCTATGGCGGAGATGGGAGCGGACGCGCCAGTGCAGCCAGTTGAGGTATTTGTTCATTTAAGCAAGTACTTATTATGTGTTTTTTTTTTTTTTTGGAAAAATTTGTAACAAATTTTTGTTTTGTTGTTTTGCAGCTTAGGGTGTTAGAGGCACGACACCGATTCTCCCCTATCATTCCGGGGATGAGGAGGTCGTTGTCCCAAGCAGGTTGGGAGATATTGGAGGCAGTGGGACTAGCGGAGGCAGCCCGGTTGGAGGTAGTTCGGGCGGATGAGGGGTACCTCTAGGCACACCACTAGGTCTAGGGCTCCTACTAGGTCTCAGGGGTCCTCTTTTGATGGTTAGCTTAGTGCTTAGATGCACTCTTTATGAGCCTTGGTGCTCTATTGTATATTGTAGCCTTTTGGCATTCATTGTACGGTTTGACCTTTATACATATATATATATCATGGCTTTTATTTATTTGGTGTTTTACTCTCTTTTGTGTGAATGCCTATGTTTTTGTGATGCATGTTTTTATATGTTTTAATGTTTTTGATGCATATGTGATGGAATGGAATGCAAACTTATAGATGATTAATGCGAGACTAAGTATATAACATACAAATCTATGGATGATTAATGCAAGACTAAGTAAATGATATGTAAATCTATGGATGATTAATGCAAGACTAAGTAAATGAAATATGCACTAAGAAGCACTCATACTTTTAGATAGTTAGATTTAGCCAGCTGTTATCATAATTGTTTAATCAGGGGCACCGAACTTGGTGGCTTGTGGATGACGTATGGAATGACATGAATATGGAAGAAGATATGGAGGGTGATATGGAGGATGATATGGAGGAAGACTGTTTTACAAAGACTCAAACATGCTAGTGGTATCAAACAAACTTACTAACACTTGCCTAATTCAACTAGGACCAAATGTGTGTGCATGCGAGTTCATTAACCAAATCGGAAGCATGGTAGTGACTCTAGGCAATCAAAAATCTGTGTGTGTGCAAGTGTGTTCATTAACCTCATCTTGCATAAATTAGGTAACCCTGTTATGGAGAAGACCCCGAAGCTAGTTTGTCCGTATGAGCATTGAGAGGTCTCTTTTTGAGGAGAGACATGTCGCCACGCAATGAGTATACTCCATTGCCGAGTCAAGCGTCTATAGCCCCGGTGAAGGTTAACTCCATAGTCCATGTTGTTTTTGACCTTTGTAAGCCTTTGGGATGACTACCTATCCGTCTGACTGGACAAGTAGTACGATCCTTACAACTTATTTGGGATCAGTGGTGTGTGAAAAATGTTCATTTCCTTAGAGCTTTGGGGAATCGGATTCTCAACCGAAGTATGATGAGAATTTTACCCTATCCTTACTACTCTGTTTATATTTATATTTTGTGATTGCTTGTGATAGTGGTAAGAACCACTGTTTTATGGACTATGTTTGCATGATAGGACAAACGAGGATTACCCTTTTCACTTCAAGGCACAACCCAAGGATGGTGTTATCTCTCTTTGACACAAGATGTTTTTAAGATGTGAAAATGTGATAGGTTCAAGACCGCTTTTGAAATCATTTCCCAATACTCAAGATTTTATTTAGTGTAATTTGTGATATGGCCCTAGAGAACTTTGACATGCATTTCGAAGTTTGCTTAAAACACTAGGAATGGGTGAGTGGTTGAAAACATTTTGGCAATGTAAATATGTGCAAATGGAAAATGGGTGTACGAATGACAATTCGGTTTGATGGATTTTATGAAGGTGCCCCTGATTAAGGCAACATGACTTTTGCTTGACCAAATTTTATATCCAAAAGATAGAATGGTCTCTAACATGATATGCAACTATGGCTGAAAATGAAATGTTATGGTTTTCAATGAGATGTATGCACATGAAATGCAATGTTTTTGAATGAGATGTATGCAACTAACAATGAAATGCAAATTCTTTTTATTTTATTTGTTTTTTTTTTTCTTTTTTTGTTGTACAAGCCATGTATATACGTACATATAAAATTCAAACTATGCGTAGAATGCCCTCAAGTGTATAACATTAAGTGGTTCGGGTTCTTCCTCTCCCTCTAAACTGGCAAGTCTATAAGTTCCATTACCCACTCTTTCGGTGACCATATATGGACCTAACCAATTAGCCGCGAATTTATCTCGAAGATGCGGCAATGCATTGGTGTTTTGTTGATTCTCTTTAAGGACAAGATCCCCTACTTGAAATTCTCTTAGATGAACTTTGGCATTGTAAGCACGTTTCAATCGGTCTTGATAAACTCGCAAATGCTCTAAAGCATTGATTCGTTTTTCATCTATGAGTGTGAGTTGATCAAGACGTGCTTGTCTAGCGAGTATCATCATCGATAAATTCCTGCAAAGAAATTCGCAAGGAAGGGATCTCGAGCTCAAGAGGCATGATTGCTTCAGCTCCATAGACCAAAGAAAATGGCGTTGCCCCAATGGGAGTTACGATGCTTGTTATGTAAGCCCATAATGCTAAGGGGATTTGTGTATGCCAATCTTTATGATTTTCTTTAACAAGTTTCTTAAGAATAGCAATTATGGTCTTATTGGAAGCTTCGGCTTGTCCATTGGCTTGTGGGTAGTAAGGAGTTGAGAAACTATGTTGGATATTATACTTTTCGCAAAGAGCTCGAACATCCTTATTCTTAAAAGACTTGCCGTTATCAGAAATAATTTTAGAGGGAATACCAAAACGACAAATGATATGGTGAAGTATAAACTCCACAATTCTAGGACACTGTCGTGCTTGGTTAGAGGAATAGACTTCAACCCACTTTGTGAAGTATTCGGTGGTTGTAATGATGAAAGTATGCTGTCTGAAGAGGCGGGTGAAATCTTGCCAATTAAATCGAGACCCCATTGTGAGAAGGGCCAAAGGCTTTGGATGGGCTGTAAAACTTGTGATGGTATATGGGTTAAATTAGCGTGTTCTTGACACTTTTTACATTGTTTAACATATTTGCAACAATCTTGTTCCATAGTGGGCCAATAATACCCCATACGTAAAATACGCTTCGCAATGGCCATTCCACTAAAATGACCACCACAAGTACCATCATGGGCTTCAGCAATAGCTCTATGTGTTTCACCTGCTTCTAGACAGCGGAGGAGTACTCCATCATATCCACGTTTATACAACACATCCCCCAAAAGAACAAAACGAGCTGCCTTTTGCTTAAAACAGCGGCGGGCAGTTCGAGACAAATCAGATGGGAGTGTTCCAAACTTGAGGAAGGCTACTATCTCACTAGACCAAGGCTCATATGGATCCGAATGGATAAAGCAAACATCTTTTTCATCCTTAGACTCGGCACGGACAATTGCGGACTTAGAGATTGTGGAAATGATTAGGGGTTGTACCTCTCCAAGGGAGTCCTTTGGAATCAATGATCCAAGAGAGGCCATGGCATCCGCAAATCTATTAGTCGAGCGAGGCAAACTAGTGATCTCATACCAATCAAACTTAGAGAGCAACTTCATTGCTACATCATGATAAAGCTTAATGGTAGGTTCTTTGGCTTGGTATTCTCCTGTAATTTGTTTAACCACGAGTTGAGAATCCCCAAATATCCGAATACGCTTAATGCTCATAGCTATGGCTGATTGAAGACCTAAAATTAAGGCTTCATACTCTGCTGTATTATTGGTGCATTGGAAGTCTAGTTTGAATGATAAAGGGATGGGAATCCCTTGAGGTGTATGAAACACAACTCCGAGCGCCTTGACCTTTCGCGCACTTAGAGCCATCAAAGAATAGCGTGATGTCAACATCTTCCTCCGGAATGATGTCCTCTTCTTGTTCGAGTGATAGCAAATACCGAATCATCCGGGAGCTCAATAATCAAAGGATGATCACTAGGTAGTGGAGCTTCCGCAAGTTGATCGGCTATAACTTGACCTTTAACAGATTTTTGGCTAATGAATTCAAGATCGAATTCGGTAAGCAACATTATCCATTTAGCGGTACGAGTGTTATTATAAGTGCGAGACATCATATAACGCGAGAGGGTTTTCTCTAGCTATGACATATGTTGTATGGCTAAGCATATAATGACGAAGTTTCTTAGTGGCAAAAACCACTTGCTAAGCACAACTTTTCCACATAAGCATATCGGGTTTCATAGCTTACCAATGTTCGACTAATATAATAGACGGCTTGCTCACGATTTTGTTCATTCTTTTGTGCAAGCATTGTCCCTAAGGCAAAGTCCGTTGCTTTGAGATATAAAGATTGAAAGGGACCCCCGGACGAGGCGGAGCTAAGGCGGCGGAGACGCTAAGTACTTGCTTGATGTCATCAAAGGCTTTCCGACACTCATCTGTCCATGAAAATTGTACCCCCTTTTGTAGTAGGTGGCAAAATGGCCTACATTTATGAGAAAGTTGTGCAATAAAGCGACGGATTGAATTAATCTTTCCTTGCAAACTACGCAACTCCTTCAAATTAGTTGGGGGACACATTTCCATAATGGCTTTGACCTTGTTTGGGTCCACCTCAATACCTCGTTTAGAGATAATAAAACCTAGGAGTTTGCACGAGGTAACACCAAAGACACATTTCTTAGGGTTCAACCTTACTTTATGCTCTAGAAGTCTATCAAAAACTTTTTCCAATACATCAAAATGCTCTTGTCGAGTTTTAGATTTTGCCAATAAATCATCCACATAATCTTCGATAATCTTATGCATATAATCATGGAAAATATAAGTCATGGCTCGTTGATAGGTTGCACCTGCGTTCTTAAGGCCAAAGGGCATCACCCTGTAACAAAAAGTTCCCCAAGGTGTGGTAAATGTTGTTTTGTGTTGATCTTCAGGGTTTATTCGAATCTGGTTGTATCCTGAAAATCCATCCATGAACGAAAGCATTTCATGACCAGCACAGGTGTCGACAAGAGTATCAATGTTTGGAAGAGGAAAGTCATCCTTAGGACACGCTTTATTTAGATCTCGAAAATCGGTGCAAACACGTATTCCCCCGTTAGGCTTGCGAACGGGTACCATGTTAGAAAGCCACTCAGGATAATCAATCGGGACGACAAATTTAACATCCAGAAGTTTTTGAATCTCCGATTTAACTATGAGGGCCACGGTAGGATGCATTTTCCTAAGTTTCTGTTTGACGGGTTTAGCATCTTTTTGTAAGGTGAGGTTATGGACAACCAAATTAGGGTCTAGGCCTGGCATGTCTTTGTAAGACCATGCAAATATCTCCTTCTTCCGCTTGAGTAGAGCAATCATTTGCTCTTGTTCCTCCGATGATAGACTTTTAGCCGGTTTCACAATTTGGGTGCCATCTTGAGTACGGACTAAGGTCTACATCGATAGTTTCTTCAATAGACATGTGGGAACCTTCCTCAAGGCGATGGGGAGTAGGGATCGGATTTATGTCATCTAAAATGTCATCGAGGCTCCTGTGCCTTGCTCTCGTCTATGTCTGCTGGAAGACCTGCGGCTTAGAAGATGAAGGTGAATGTGGAGGTGAAGGAGGAATGTAGTTGGCGGAAGCCCTTAACAATTCCTCGGAAAGGATGAACTACGAAATAGATGGAGGAGATGAAATCCGATCCATGTCAATCAAGTTTGGGTTGATCGGGATTGGCTTATCCGGATCATATGGATTATGGAGCGGGGTGAATAAGTCTTCAAAATTCATTGTCGACTTATGGAAGAAAGGATGGGCGGAATGGAAGGGAAAACCGGTGAAGACCTCGGAAGACCTGAAATGCAAAACAACATAGTTTTTCAGTTTTTTTTTTTTTTTTTTTTTGTAGTTTGAGTTTTTTTTTTTTTTTTTTTTTTGTAGTGGTGAAAACCACTATTACACACATACATAAAGCAATAAAGTATTTTTATATATTTTGATATTTCTTTTTTTTTTTTTTTTTGGGAATTTTCTGATTTTTTTTTTTTTTTGGTAGTGGTGAAAACCACTATTTTAGTATATACATATAATACAGGTTTGGATTATGGCTTATGGATGTGGCGGAGGGGGTGGTTCACCTCGTTCTTGTGGAAGAAGCAAGCGAAAGATGGCCTCTTGGAGAGGGAACAATTGGAGATAAAACTCGTCTTGTTCAGTGAGGGGAACAATGGGCGCCGACTCTTCTTCAGATTCATCACCATTTGACATGACGTCAAATTCTTCATAGGCTTCATCTTCGGATTCGTCGGGGTGGAGGATTTCTTCTTCTGAATTAAGATTAATGCTTTGAAAAGCTTGTTCAAAAGAAGAAAGGGATGGAAGTGGTTGGTAGCCCAGACCAAAACGCTCAGTGGGTCTACGGTATGGCATATCGATGCGTTCGGTTACCCCTTGCTCGTATCGACCTAGGCCAAATTGCTGCCAATTATGTCCGTGGAAATAGCGAGAGGGAAAACCCTCCATCCTTTCGATATTGGCAAGGACTGGATGCTTGGGTTCTAGTATGGTGGTAGGACTAGAAGATGACTCTATTCCCCCATATACAAAATTAATGGAATTTGGCATAGAACCCATGTTATAAACCGATCCAATGGATAAATGTTGGTCATGTGGACAACCAAAATCTTTAGCTGTTTGCACATTGAACGGTGTGATGTGGACATCTTGGATGGCATACTCACCAATACCTGCATCAGTTAGATGGACCTTGACTTGGGAGGGAGATGGACTAGATGATGGAATAGAAGAATGTGGGATAGAAGAATTGGAAGGATTTGGTTGGGTTGATGCTTCATTGACTTGTGAAACATCGGCTGGTGATGGTTGGGAAGATGGAGGAATAATAGGTGATGTTGAAGAAGGTGTAGAAGAAGGGGGTAATGACGTGGAAAGAGATGATTGGTCATGGCCACATGTGCATGTGGTCACTGATGAAGAAGAAGGAAGATTAGGAGATGAAGAAAGTGGTGAATGAGATGGAATAGCGGAAGAGGAAGATGGTTGCGATATGATGGGTAGCTCCTCAGGAATGGGAGCTTTAGAAGAAGATGGTATAGAAGAAGTAGATGGGGTCAAGAAAAGATGAGTGGATGGCAACACAATCTCATAAGGATTTGAGACATAGTTGCAATGTTTGAAGGGTTCGAGTGTCGGCGGGTACACAATGAACTCTGTCCCTCATATACATACTTCGGACATTGATGCGGTATAGAAGGGACACATCTCATCTCCCTAAGCCAAGGCCGTCCAAGCAATACATTGTATGCCATGGACCCTTCCAAGATGTGAAACAAGGTATGCAAAGTTCGGGCCCCTACCTCAATGGGCAAGATAACCGTGCCAACCGTGGAAGATAAAGCATCATTGAATGCTTTAAGAGTAAAAGTCGACTTGGTGATAAGGGATGGCGACAGCTCTAGATTACTCAACGCCGATGTTGTAATGATATTGATTGAGGAACCGGTGTCAATTAAGACTCTCTTGAATGGCTTGTGATCGATCTTGGCCATGATATGCAGTGGAGGATCTATACTTTCTGTTGACAAAGGTTTGATTTCAAAATCATAGAAAGTGATGGAGGGCTCCATGCATGTTTGAATACTCCCCACAAAGTTGTTGAAGGCATTAGTATCTTGAGTTTGAAGCTCGATTGACTTTAATATTTCCATTAATGCCTCTCTATGCGGGGGAGATTGTTGAATGAGGTCATAGATCGATAACTTGGCGAAGCCATTTTTAAACTGGTAGTTAATCGGCTACTCAATGACATGATGGGTCGTTGGCGTTGAGTAGAATGATTTAGCGGTTGTTGAGAAGTACTAGCACGTCGTTGGGTCACTTGTTACCGAGGTGGGTTGGGAGTTTGTACAGGTGGTTGTGGTTCAGCCTGATTTGGTTGGTTCGCCCTTTGACCCCGGGTTACTACGTTAATAGTACCCACAAAACCTTGGTATTGTTGTACATGGTTGACTTGATTAGGAGGAGTTACATGAGTTACTCCCCATGAAGTTGTTGGAGCTTCCTCCCGATGTGGAAGGGGTGTTTGAAATACACCAATATTTTGATTTTGTTGGGCTAAGGGGCTATCCAATTTAATGGCTCCAATCTTAATAAGATCTTGGATCACATGTTTGAAATCTGTACAATTATTGATATCGTGTCCATTTTGCCTATGATAAGGACAAAATAGGTACTCCTTGTAATACTTCCCCCTCCTAGATGGTTCTAAAGGTTTAAACTCAGGTAAAGTTAACTGATTTGTGCTATATAACTTGTTGAATATGACCGCATATGGTTCATCTAAAGGTGTGAACTGTCGCTTGGGACGATTTGTTTGCCAAGGTCGAGTTTCCATGGTTGGCCCAGTATTGTGATCTGGTTGAGGAGGGGCGGGTACCGCATGATAAGCAATTGGTTGCGGTTGACTTTGCATTACTTGTTGTTGTTGAGCCATTACGGGCTGGCTCGCCACCACTTGATTAACTTGGTTAACATTTGAGGTTGTACTAGCTTGTGCTTGTTTGTTTTGGCCATAATTATTATTTCGTTGTTGGCCCTTTTGTTGCCATTCTTTTCTACGGGGTTTTAAAACACCCTCTTGGACTTTAATGTCTTCTATGATACTTGCTTGGGCCAAAGCCTCTTCAAAAGTCCTGTATTGTTGTAATTGGAGTAACCAAGAGATAGGTTTTAGACAACTATGGGTGAACATTTTGGTTAACTCCTCCATTGGTAGGGAGAATGGCAATTTATTAATGATAGCCCTCCAACGGTTTCCAAAGTCATAAACAGTCTCATCGTCATGTTGCTTGAGCTTGTATAAGTCGGACAATGAGACTTTCCTTTGTACATTTAGGGAGAATCGTTCTAAAAATAGATTAATCAATTGCTCGTAAGCATAAATGCTATGGTGAGGTAAATGATTGTACCATTGTACAACATCTCCTCCTAATGTCTGAGGAAAAGTTCTGAGCATAAGAGCGTCATTATTTTGGATTCTAAAGCGAGGCATGCATGAATGAGCTCACATGTTCGTGAGGATCCTCAGTTCCTCGAAATTTGTCAAACTTCGGTAATGTGAAATCAGTCGGATATGGCGGTGAAGGTACCGAAGGATGAATTGGTTGATTGATCAACGACCTTAGCGTAGGTTTCTACTAGATGAGCCGGGCATGTTGAGCATAAGGTTGTCAATCTGTTGTTGCATAGCATGGAGTCGAGAATCTTCATGAAAATTTTGATTCGTTTGATGATTATGATGATGCAATGGAGGAGTGGAAAAATGATGAGATGGGATGAAATTGCCTGGATTAGGCGGTGTGGAATGGAGAGGTTGTTGGTATGGATGATACCGGAAAGAAGGTGATTGGGGTGAATGATGAAGCTGGATGGGTTGGGAGAAAGGTGGGGTAGGAATGGACACCACCGAAGATTGGGAGTACCCGGTGGGGCTGAGCTAAGAAAAGTTGGTTGGGTAGAAATTGGTTGGGGTGTAGGATTTACTACGACGGGTGGTTGGGCATTTTGTTGCTTGTTGTTGCTGAAGCAACTTGTCGAGGTACTCCCTAACCTTATTAATTTCTAACCCAAGGGATGTGGGATGATTGGATGAAGGTGGAGGGCAGGCTGCCATGGTAGTCACGGGAGGCTGCGTAGCGAGGGCAATGAAGGTGGCTGAAGTAGGCGGTACACGGGAAGAAACGATGAGCTGTGCCCCGGGTAGGGTGAAACCATAAATGGTTTGGGAAGAAGAGGGTTGAAATTGGTCATGGCTAGAGGAGGTTCCACCGGCCTCATAGAGAGAATTGGTGTACAACCGGGTAAATGGAGGAGAAAGTGGTCGGGAAGACACTACATTTGTCTCCAAAGGAGGACAATTGAGCATCCGGGAAGATGTTGGAGATGAAGCCGGTGAGCGAGATACAACATTAGCCTCAAAAAAAGGGTTAGTGTAGACACTGAGTGAAACCGGCGGGTATGGTTGATGCAATATCCTGCTGAAAAATAGAATCTTGCATAGGGGAATCTTGGATTGGCTCAAGGACATAACGAGTGCCATCTCTTAAGTGAGTTTGCACTTGGGCCATATCAATGTGGGTAATATGACGGGGAATTGTCTTCCTCCATGGGCATGGCCATGCGATAGACGGTAGAAGGACGTGAAAGACCTGCGGGGCGAACCCTGCTCGAAATTCACTAGGATAAGTGGTCATGTTGGTGGTGGGGATGTTCCGTGAATTATTCATTTGATTATTTAGATTTAACACTTTAGATTGATTCCTTGTTAAGACCATAACGCAATAAATCTAAACAAATTCGAGAAAAGAAGAATGCAAAACTTGAATGATAAATTTACACTAAAGAAATTATGAGAAAACAGTCACAACCTAGGTTTCAACCAATGTGTCTTACCTGCGGTTAATTACTTATTTTCTGATCTTAATCTGTAGTAAATTTTAAGTGTCCGGTTTATGAGTTTTGCATGTGATCTAATCTTGAATTATTCACAAAAAAAGGTAAAAACTATGGCTAGGAAAGGACAACGAGATTCTTATTGGTGATGAAATCCGAGCAAGTTTGCTCGGGGGTGACCTATGGTGTACGAGGCGAAGTTTAATGGATGGAGATGAATTCCACCGTCACTAAACTTCAAGCAATACATGGTGATGAAATCCAGATATTACTGTTTTAAATGCAATATGAAATGCAGTGAATTTTATTTTAAGTGTTTTAGTTGTCTAATGTATACATACAAAGCTATAAATCAAAAGTTCTAATGATCTAAGCAAGAGGCCACTGAAAATATGCCATTTCCTCTGAAGAAGTGGAGTACACCGTTTAAAACCCCCTGCCTACCAATGATATCAGATATCAAAGGAGCAACCGGAAGGTTCGTCCACTTCTCTGCTTGGAATCACCCAATGGCAGGAGTACTATTGACATCCAATCAATAGTCCTACTTAGATAACTAAAACAGAGATAATTCGTAGCTATTCTAATATGCGGCTAGGTATGCAATTTTTTTTTTTATGCAAGCAACAACCAATAATGCAATGCAGAAAAATGTAACTAAAAATGTAACAAAAAAAAATGTATATACGACTTAAGCTGTTCTTTTCCAGATTACTTAGTTTTTGTTCATTTTAAAGCAATGATCCGAAAAAGAAACGAGAATACGACGAGAAAAACCAAAAACGTAAAAAGTACAGTTTAACAAAGAAAAAAAAAATAACGCACTTACTCGGAAGCCTACGCTTTTTACGTAAAACTGCCTTCAAACGCCCAAGGGAGTCTGCGCAGGTTGAAACGCACCTCTGCGTTTCGGATCGGACTTCCAGACGCCGCTCTGCGTCTGCTGCGTTTTCTACAAACTCCTCAGAAACCCTAGTTCGCTGGAGCAACGAATTTCACGATTTCTGGAACCTGCAAAATAAAACAAAAACGAGGAATAGATCGAGTAAAGCAAGTATTAAAAACATGAAACCCTAGGGGGTCCCACCGTGATCGCCATTTGTAGATTAAAGATACAACGCCAAACAAAAATAAAGAAATCACAATAAAGGAATGCAAAACAGTTGTACAAAATGAATGATTTTTATTAATCAATGGAGTTTAGAAACTCCTTTTAAGTACAACAGGGCTTGTAACCCTTTTCGTGATACAAAGTTACAATTTGTGCTAGGGTTCTCCGAAACCCTAGCTGGCACAATGTGGTGGCGTCTCCGAAGAATGTATCCTTAACCTCAACAGAATGAGTGGGCTTCGTTGTATCCTTTGGCTCGGACCACTCCGAGCTAAGCGGTTGCTATCAACAAATCGGATCTACCACTAGAATCCTGCACACATTAAAATTATCAAAGAGTTAGAAACTAATAAGAGGGCTCCACTTGTGTGAGCCCTCAGAAACGATCTAAAACCCTAGATTTATGAAATAAAAATAAACGAGAATGCGAGAATTCAACAGCGATTAATACATAAAGAAAGATTACTTGCTTTAGACGAATCTATACCTTTTCCTGTTAACGCGGCGAGACCAAGCGACGGCGATGGATGCGGCGAAAGGGTTTAGTTCAGACTTAGGGCCGTAGAAGACTCGAGAAGACTCGGGATTAACGGCAATAGCCAACTCCGGACTTAGATAGGGAAGATAAGTAGGTTTAGCCGAAGAGATAGATAGGGTTTGAGCCATCAAGGTGACTCAATTTATAATCTACTCTTAGGGCACACTTTAGGGTTTTAACGACACTTTGAACGTGTGGCTAAGATTAAAGTGGATCCAAGGGTAGAGAATAAATCTAGGTTGTGAAGCGGATTAAGATGGATGGACGGATGAGATTAAATGAAGGATGGACGGCTCGGATTAAATCACTTAAACTTTATTTATATATATATTAAAATATATTAAAATATTAAAATATATATATAAATATTAATTTAAATAAATTTGGGGATGAAAAATGGCGGGAAAAGTGAAATTGGGCCAAATAATGGTGGGAAAGTGTGGATTTGGGCCAAATAATGGCGGGAAGGATGGATGACTGACACGTGGCTGGCAGGAAGGTATAAGTGGCTGGATTTTGGTGTCTACAGTTTGGTTTTCATGACCCAAAGTGGCAAAAGCATACGGAGAGGGAAAATGTCACGATTCGCGACCCGTCATAATTTCGTTCCAGGAAGCAGTTCAACGGCCCGATGAAGTATTACGATTTCCAAGGATTAAAAGCTCTACAGAATTTAATGTTTTGCTGCTTTCCAATGTGTGCAAGATAGAAGAACGTGCTCAGGCCTATAGCTTTCGAAGCCACTAGATTTGAAGATGCCTCCATTATTCAAAGCTTTTGTTTGTGATTTTCTAATGGTCCGAGCATGCTCCAAGAACGACCATTTAATGAAGACGACCGGTTCCTTGTTTCATTCAATTTATGATTTCTCCAAGGCTGGTTTAAGGGGATCATTTCCTTATTTCTGTTGTATATTTTGTGGATCTCGAGGAAGTCCGTTTCATGTTTTAAATGCTGCAAAGAGGCAAGACCTCTATAAATATCAATGTATATCTCAAGAACAACCATTGGGAGTTTGAGAGACATGTTGCATTAAAACATTCAAGTTCTCTGCATAAAATATGGCCTCTGATTTTGCAAGCAACTTTCTGTGTGTTTATCCTTCTATCTTATGCATTCCTCATTTATGCTCAAATTTCTTATCTATTGCTAAATTTGAATTTTGCATCTGAGTTTAAATATTGTCGATGAGGAAGTGAGTTATGGAATGCAATCCTGGAGGTTGTCTACGCAAGGTCGTAAGTGGATTATGTTGCATTCTATTATTATATGTTGTTCATACGCTTGAGGTTAAATTCTTGCTGATAATCTTTTCCCCGATCATACAAATTCGGCCTGTGGCCATATTTCCCATCTCTTTCCGTAATTTCCCATTTCTTTCTACATATTTCCAATTCCTTTCCTGTAACTCTAGTCTTCAAAAGCTTATATTTAGTAAGGGAACCAGCCCTCTCTGGAGATTGGTTCGAGAGACATTTCTTTCTCTCGGCCTTTTAATGTTGGCCGGGTCTAGGGCGCATTTCGTATAAAATCCTTTCCTATGGCAGATTCGTGACCAACACATCCTCAATCATGCATAGCAAATCTTCTTCGATGATGTGTAAGTATTGCTGGTAAAAGTTGTTTGTGAATCCATCAGGTCTAGGAGGTTTATCCTTTGGTAGAGTTGCTATAATCTCCTTAAGTTCCTCCATAGTGATTGGCCGACTGAGATCCTGTTTGTCTTCCAAAATTAATACTGCTGGTATATGCTGTAGCGATATTCCTTGGGAATGAGGGTTACCATTTTCTTTGGAGAGCAGAGCTGAGTAATGTTGATTAGCAAGTTCCTTAATTTTCTCCCTGTATGTATAAGTGGTTTCTTCATGCTCTATCTCATTGATTGTGTTCCTTTGGCAGCGTTGCATAGTTTTTAAATGAAAATATTTGGTGTTTCTATCCCCCTTGCTTAGCCAAACCATTTGGGATATAAGCCTTCAATGTGTTTCTTCTTCAATGCTTAATTTATTGAGCTTATGAATCAAGTCATTTCTTGCATCTTCTTGCCATGGTTGAGGAGGATGATCCCCAATTTTTGTTTCTAGCTACTCTAGTTGTTGCATTAACTGCTTCTAGTCTGGTTTGACTCTTGTTTTTTCTACCAACCATTTTTTATCACATGCTTCAATTTTTGAATTTTGATTTTCCACTTTTCTTGGGGGTTGGTGGATTGGACCTGTTGGTTCCAAGTGCTTTCCACAAGTTCACTAAAATATTCTTCTACTACCCATTTAGAGTTGTATATAAGATGATTTTTTTGGGGTTGTAGGCTTTGGCAGCTATTCAAGAGTATTGGCTTATGATCTAAGATAGAGTTTTGAATGATGTGATTGGAAGTGAGGGGAAGTGTGTTATGAGATTTTCACTGATAAAAAATCTATCCAATATTTATGCAATATAGTTTGCCCTTGCTCTTCTATTGCTCCAAGTGTACTTTCCTTTGGTCGGTTGAATGTCTTGTAAGCTTTCATCTACCATAATTTGATTGATTATATCTCTATTTAGATCCCTTGCTAAACTTCCCCCAACCTTATCCCAGTGGTAGAGAATCATGTTGAGATCTCCTCCCAGTATTATGTTGTCAAACTTCTCATTGTCTAGCCATTGTGCTAAGTTTTGCCATGCTTCTCTTTTCTAGATAGGGTGATTTGGACCATAAAAATGTATTATTGCTACACTAGTTCCATCTGGTAAGACAAATTTTATACCTATCCAATTATTATGCTTATGTTGTAAGCTACAAACTAATTGTTGTGGGTTCCAAGCCAAAGCTAGTACCCTTGAACCTCCTACAAAATCAACAATTATCAGTTCTGATTGTGCCCATATCTTCTGCTATTTTGTAGTCAGTGTTGCCTCTATTGTTTTTTTTCTTGAATACAAACTATTGTTGGCTTTTGAATTTGTATTAGAACTTTGAGATAGTTTTTTTTAGAGGACTTCTCAGTCCCCTACAGTTCCATGACATAATCTTCATATTTTGGATTGCTTCTTATTTTTTACGAAGCTCTCATCAATTCTGACCTGCATTTTGGATTACAAGTCTTTATATGTTTGCTCATTTTTGAGTTGTTGGTTCTATTTTCTCTCCTTAGCTATAGATCATGTGGTCGAAAAGCCCCAGAGAATCACTATTTCCTCCACTTGTGTTTCTTCTACCTCTTCCTCTGAGTTTCCATCAGTTTCTTCTCTAGTTGTTGTGTTATCTGGTATATCTCCTAAGATCTCAGGTGACTTGTCAACTTCAATTGTAGGTATCTTCTCTTTATCTTGAGGAGCCATCACATCTAGAGAGGTGATTTCCTTTTCTCCTTCATTAAGAATTTTGCAAATTTATATTTGTGGTGGAAGCTCTTTTGATCCTGTGGTTGAGGTTGTCGATTCTTGCTTCTTGATCTACGCGGTCTCCTTTTGACTTATTGGAATCCTAGTTCTTCCTTTTTTGTTTCTTGTGTTTGTTTAATTGGGCAATTTCGAGAGAAATACCCATGATCATGGCATGTTATACACTTGAATGGTATGCTCATAGCCTAGGGGTTGGTTATGTATCCAATCAAACACCTTTATTCCTATATGCTCAAGCAAATCCTTTTTCAGATTGACTTGCATACAGATGCGTGCACATATAACATTATTGGCCTTTGGAGGAGCCCAGTCAATAAATGTTCCAATAGCGTTTCCTATTAATTCCATCAAAGGTTTTTTCCATAGGTGCAGTGGCAAAAATGATAAACTCACCCAAACAAAAACTTCTTCAGGATCCTCCTCTTGAGGATCAAATGGCGTGCTCCACGGGGGGTCATGTAGAGTGGGTTGGATACCAAAAACCAAGGACCTCCATGAAATATAGTGCTCTTATCCTCCATAGAGGTAAATATAACGATAAAGTATCCCCTACCTGTCATCATGAATTCATAAGAGGAGACTTTACCCCCCAATGTGTGTTAATCCATTTCTGGATTGTGATTGGACTAGGCCATATTCCTACAAATTTGCATGCATGGGCTTGGGTGGAAAGCGTGAACAAAGGCTACTGGATGTAATTTGGAGGTACCTCAATCACAGCAGACTCATCTAACTTGGGCACAAATACACCATTGTTAGAGCAAGCAGGTGGTTTTGTATGGGGTGCTTTTCTCGCTTTAAGCACTTGACACATATGATCCAACTTTTCCTCATCAAAGGAAAACTGTTGTAAAAACATGGAGAAGATCTCATTGTCTGCTTGTTCAAAAAGTGAGGCTGTAATCGTCATTGCAACCAACAAACTGCCATAAATCACTTTCCAAAGAAGAGATCCCTATTTTTAAAGCCCTAGCCAATGAAAGATTTTCAAAGCTAAAGCCAAAGAAGTACCATATCTAAACTGATACTCACGATCTCTCCTAGAAAAATCGATCGATGCTAGGGTTTTTTGTCTTCCCCCAAATTTGTTCCTCCTCCTGCAAATAAAAGATTTCTCCAAAAAAATAAATTACTGTCACTTGTGTTTTTTTTCTATGTTCTTCACTTTGCAAACCCTAGCTTTGCACAATTCTAGCCAAACAAACTTCTTCAAACTATTGTTCACATGCATAGAAAAATTATAGATGGATCTTCAGTTGTCACCATGGTTGCTCCCTCATTTTTTCTTAACTTTGACAGTTATCTGAATTGAATTATTTCTATGGTTGGATTTGTTATGTTTTAGAACATAAACCTTTGTAAAAGATTTAGAAAAGGTCAAATCTTTATATCATTGCATACTTGTTGCGAGACAGAAAATATCTAAAGATTGCTTTAACTTCTCTATAACTCCTATTGTTCCATTTGTTAAAAGGAGAACATCATCTACAAAAAGTAGACGAATGACTTCCACTATTCTACCTATTCTAATTTCTCCTTCCCTCTTGGCTTCTAAAATATGCCTACTTAATCTCTCATCTACCAAAAGAAATAGCAATGGTAACAAGGGTAACCTTGTCTTATCCCTCGGGATGCTTTGAATAACTGAGAGGTTGACCCATTAATTATGCAAAAAAAAGCAGAACAAAGACATCCCATAATCCAGTTCACCATCTGCACAAAACCAATATGAGTAAGTATCATTCTTATATATAACCAGACTACTTTGTCAAAAGCCTTGGCAAGATCTAACTTCATCACCATTACTTGTAGTTTCTTTGATTTTATGGAATGAAGACTTTCCTGAGCAACACCAATTGCTTCATAAATATGGCTACCATGTAGGAAACAAAATTGTTCAATAGATATAGAAGTAGAGAGGAACCTTTTAATTCTTGATGCAATTATTTTTGCTATGATTTTGTACACACAATTACACAAAGAAATAGGTTTGAAATCATCAAAGGAAGAAGGATTGTCCTTTTTTTGAATAAGAGCAATGAAGATAGAGTTGACGATTGCATTTACCCTTCCTGTTTGCCTAGACTCCTCCACAACCTTGAGTAGGTCAGACTCCAAAAGGTCATAGAACTTGAGAAAAAATTCCATAGTCCTTCCGTTAGGTCTTGGACTCTTATTTGATTGCATTTACCCTTCATGTTTGCTTAGACTCCTCCACAACTTTGAGTAGGTCAAACTCCAAAAGATCATAGTGCCCGAGCAAGAATTCCATAGTCCACCCATCAGGTCTTGGACTCTTATCTTTTTGGAAGAAGGTTAAAACAACTTTGAGCTCCTCCTTTGAGGCTACCTTAATCAAATCACCATTGACTTCCTCATGTATAAATCTAGAAAAAAGAGAAGCTATTATGACTATATTAGCTATATTAACTTGATTAAGATCCTTGTATAGTTAACTAAAATATCTTACTCCCATATATGTTATTCTTTTAAAGAAAGAAACTTTACTTCCATCTTGTCCTTCTAACTCCCAAATTGTAAAATGATGCTTCATTTGAAAAAAGAAAAAAAAATGCAAACTTAAAAAATATAATTATAGTTTGTGAGGTCCAAGGTTCAAACCGCGGCGTAGGCGAGTGTGTGAGGGGGTGAGTGTGTGGTGGCTTTGTGTTAAATTCCCTATTAATAAATATAGCTCTCAACTTTAAGAAAGATCATGATTGAGAAGAGACTCCTCAACCCTATAAATGAATCATAAAAGATTTCTTACAATAACCAAATAAAAAGAAAATTGTTCACAATCTATGAAATTATGTGAACTTGTAAAACGATGCCTGAAAAATCAAACTTATTACTTTATTTATTGGGGAAATATATTTAATGATCATACTATGGCCTACCGTTGACACATTTTGAACCCCATCGATTTCCATGAGTCTCACGTCGTCGGAAGCAAGTGGCGGTGTCGCCGACTTACATTGCGTATTTCAATTCAGTGTGGAATGGAATAAGTTTCCTCTCCGAGTACAAATAATTGCGTTCGAATCTCTAAAGCGAAAGCGAAATCCTATCCTCGCTCATTCTCTCTGCAACATACAAACATAGCACAGAAGCAACTTTACGTCCAACGAATCGATTCATAACTACAGGCTGATTTCGGGATAAATATTGCAGTCAAAATGTTCAAGAAGTAAGTCACTTATGATCTTGCCCTGTTTTTTTCCCCATTTTTAGCTAAATAATAGACAAAGCTACAAAATTTTCATCGTGAAATTTCAATAAATACCATCTGTTTTACAAACATTACATTGGTTCAGTGCCTCTTGAATCGGATTGTCTCACTTCACTTTTGAGTCATACCATTTTAGTTGAAGTTTATTAGTCTGGTTTAATCTGTGTGTTCAGCTAAATAAAAACTAAAAACCTAAAATGTTTTAGGGCATTTGGAATCTGATTATAACGTTTTCCTGTAGAATCTGCATACGATAGTGGCTGCCATAGATTTTAACCTGTTGGTCAATGGTATTTCTTCTTGAAATTTGCGGTGGATAAATTCCCAATTCACAGCGCATGTTTTGTTCATCAGACCAAAAAGAAAAGGAGTATTTTACCCATCACACCCAAAACACCACGGGTATTTTACCCATTGTATGAAGTGTACGTAATGTGTATCTCATCCAATGGTTATTGCATTGTGACATAAATTTAGTGCAACAGAATTTGTGGCAATGTGAAATGTTCGATTTCAATGAACATGGATTGTGTATTGAACATTTGACTTATAGAGTGCATGCATTAGATAGGCTTTGTCCTTCGCAGAGCATCATGCCTGATAATACTAGAGTCTTGATAGATATAGTATTGAAGCCTAAGTTCAAAAGCCACTCCCTAACAGCCGATGGAGTTCCAAAACGCTGGCGACATTCCAGAGAACTATAGTTGATTTCTGCTATTCTTTAGGCTATTCCAATTTGGACGCTGGGAAGAACCGGGTGCTTAAAACTGCGTGTTCAGGAAACTTCTTAAAACACAACCTTAAGGGGCCACATTGCATTTGCCAAATTCCTGTTGCCTTCAGATGATAGGTCAAGAAGGTGTCTATTCTTCAAAAGTGGGTTGGGACTTGCCATTCCAGGCAATCCTGTAGCTTGTGTAGAATGCTTTGTGTTTGGAAAGCAGTAAAGCCTTCTTATGAATCTGTATCCAATCCTTGCTGAAATACTTAAGCCTGTTGAAGTCCTTGGAACTTCCCTAAAATTCATGGTCAAAAATTTGCCAAAGGAAGGGAGAAATCTGAAGATTTGGATTTGTTTGCAATTTTTGGTTATTGCCTATGAGAAAATGCGAAGGGATTATTGCCTCTTGTATCTATCATCAACAATGGCTGTAATTGAAGTATCCATTGGGCACTTAAACACCCTTCCTATCTGATACGAGCAAAGAAAGAGGTGATTAACCTAGTAGGCTTGGAGGAACCTTCCACGGTGTGCTGTCTGTTGGTGGTATTATCAAAGGTGAAGAGCCTAGCATTTCTGGGTTTGATAATGGGGGTGCAAGCCTTCCCACAGACATTTGATTCTAACTCTGAAATTTAAATTGATGTCAAATGAGAAGATTATTCCAAATGTGGGATCAATATTTTCTTTTTTGCAAAGACATGAAGGGCAAATTGTTGAAAAGAAATTGCTGTCCTTGTAATCCATTTATTCAATTTAGGTAAGCTGTCACAAGTTTTCATGTGGATGGCTGACATGTCAAGGAGGAACACTGGCAATATTGGATACCATGGGAAGTTAATGCATATTACTAGCCATGCAATATGATTACTTTACATGCTTTGGGGCTACCTCCAGGAGGGCATGACAATGGATGACTGCTATTCCTCCCAACAATTATTTAGTCTCTGATGGATACAATTGTCGTGCTTATTGCTACCAAACCTATTTTCATTATATAGTTATGAAATCAGTTATAATTTTATAAAAAATACTTTTGGGTTTAGTCATATTGTGTTTCACAATTAGCAGTGTGTGAATTCTATATAACAATTGTATTTTGTTATCAGTGGAATTGGACTAATGTGGTCTAATCTTATTACTTCAAAAATATATTAATGTAAAGCATTAATTCCTTATTTCCTATTAGCAGCTAATTTACAAGATATGCAAGTGTGCCCTGTGGCATCTCTATCCGGCATATCCAGCACATATGTGGCAGGGATATCTATCTGGTATGCCGCACAGCCTGTGTGAGATGTATTTGGAAAGCCATGTCTGTATCCAGGCCATGTCTGGAATGTGCATTGACCTTAATTTATATGAAATGAAAAACATCAACCATTTCAATTGTCTTGGCCGTAAGGACATATTAAAATAATCTAAACCATGAAGGGGGATATTTGAAACCTCTAAATTGTTTGAATCATCTATGGGTGTCAAACTATTTTGTCTTACCTTATGTGTCTTCACAAATGTAGAGTTGCATGATTATTTATAACACAGAAGCCAATTATGTGGTATTCATACATAGATAAATGCTAAGTTTAATGAAATTTTTATATACATCATGCTTGTTGTTGATGCAATGAGAGGGGAACCTGGAAGACCCACTAACTTTACCGCTTCTGGAATTTTAGGGACTACTTTTTAAGTTCTAAAACAGAAATTAGTTATTCTAAGTTGTTGTCTTCGATGTTAAGAAGTATTTGTCATTGACATTTGGTGAAGGATAGGTGGTTCTTCCCTATCTCTGCCTTCGCTAAAATTTTAGAAGTAGATTGTTATTCTGTTATGGAAGTGGTGTCCCACGAATGAGGGTACCCCTCCAGAAAAACTGTGCATGATGCCTTGTGAGAAAACAAAAACACTACTACAGGATAAAAATGGAATCTTCATCCTTAAAAAGTAAAGTATTGAAGATTTTGACCAGAGAGTGTTGGTGGCCACTAAAGAGCTGAGCTGCAGGTTTGTGTCACCTGGTGGAGCTTTTTTGTGACATATGTAAGTTTGCATGTGGTGAAAGGTTTCCCTCCATTTTTTTTTTCTTTTTAAAATTCTTCAATGGAGTTGAAGGTGTCAGAGTTACCAGATCTCACCAATTTTGATCTAACTTGCAAAAGCCATGGATTTTTCTTTGGAACTCTCTGCATAATAGCACAATAAAACCAAAGAAGTTAATTTGTTATAAGTGCATATTACAATCGAACTCCAACAGACAATTTACATAGACTATTGCTACACTTATAGAGCAAAATACAGAATATGACTTGCCAACTTAAGCTTAACAACTTCTGGGCCCGAGGCTAGAAAAGAAACAAGTTGCAACTAGATGGAATATACTTATCTCCTTCAAACCTAGAGTTTAAAACAAACTGCCAATAATGAAGATTTATAAGTATAGTTGCATAAACTTTCAAGGCAATTTCCTCATGGAGAGTGACGATTATTTTATGATAATAGTAAAATAGAAGCCATAAAAATTGCAAATATCCCTCTTTAAGCTTGACTTAAGAAGAAGAGAAAAAGGAGGAGGTACAGGCCATACGCCTTTAATGACAACTAACTTTACTCCAAACCAAAATGAAGAAAAATGACTCAAAACCGATGCAAAGTAGAATCAAGGTATGGTTGATGAAGCAATGTAGTTGACGAAGCTGCCTGAGAAGGGCAAAAGTTTCGAACCAACTGAATCACTCACATCAAACAAGGTGCTAAAAGTACTTTAAAACAATGAAACAAGCGCAAAACCCCATATTAAGCAGCATGATCCAAGTGACGAAGCTGTTGAAGTAAAGCAAAGTGGTATCAATTCTCCAAATGCACTCCAACAAAAGGCTAGTTTGGGGACATTAAGTCTCGTGATGCCAAAGAACAAAGGCATACAAACTACTAGTGTCATGGATGCCAAAACATGCTTATTAAAAAAGCATTAAAAAAGGGGACAAAATCACCAAACAAAGTGGTGTTACAAAGTAGCCCAGTGTTAATCATCCATTCATTTGATGGAGGAACAAAAGAAACTTATTCCAATACATGAGTGATGAAGGAAAAACCTTCCACAGATGAAGAAGATAGAGGAGGAGAGATCTTGGTTTTGTTTTTCTTCACTGTTCCCTCTAAAGGTTCAATCTTCCAACAACAATTTTCCACATTTCCATCTTTGCCACAAAAGGTACAGTGAAGAGTCTCCTTAGATTTGTTTACTTTTCCTTTTCCTTTCTGACGGTAACTATGCTTTGCAATTACTGCTTTGTTTGTGGAACTTGTGGTAGAAAGTACACTAATATTGAGGAACTTAACCTGGGCACATGTTAATTGGTCACAAAAAGCATCAAAAGTTGGAGCTTTATAAGCTTCACCTAAAGCACATTTAGTGGGGGAAAAAGAAAAAAACAGGAAAAAGTTCTCTGAATTTGAAGAGAATGAGAAAGATCAATTGCTCATCTTTCTTGGTCATTGCACAATGACTAAGCCAAAATCGTGGTTTCACTTTGGAGAGTTAATACTTGAGTTGACCTATTTGAGGAATATCACTTGGATCAAGGGTTATGAGTTGAATTGTCAACCTATATACTGTATTATGTTTTGCTTCCAAAAAGATCTTCAAACTTCTTTCATGTGTCATGTGGAGTGTTGATTCGATCAAGATGAAAAATGAGGTCATTTAAAACATTAATGCCAATTATGCCACATGCTTCATCTGCTTTTTGAGCCATTTGATTTCTTTTCAGCCTCCTATGGTTCAAGTTCAGTACTTGTGGTGATCCTGTACAGCCCTTTACTTTGTAGTCGGTCCTCCATATAGGATTTCCAAGAAAAGTAATTGGTGTTTGTGAACAGAAATCATTGGGTATGGTAACCATTGAGGCCTTTTTTCTCTTCAAAGTGTGACAAGGATGCAAACATCTATTGGTTTTCAACTAAAAACGACTTCAAATGGATGACAACCACTTGAAGATTGAACTTTGGAATATTTGAAGACATTATGCCTAAACTCTAAGATACAATCATATAGGAAGAAAAGTGGGTTGTCTGAAAATGTAGACTAGATGCCTTTAAACACACTTTTTGATCTTTCAGATGTGTCTGGAATGGGGTGTTAACCTATATAATAAATGTACTATAAGAAATTTGGCCATCAGACAACCAAGTTACAACTTTTTGAATCTTTTGGCTACACACTGTAAAAAACAGTGTTATATATTTCAATTCTAGAATCCCAGGCTGAGATTCGACAAGGAAAAACAGCCACTATTATTTTTTTTCAATTATTTATATGGGATGAAATGGGTCCCTCCCGTATTACACCATGACCATATAGTGGTATTACAACAGCTTGGCAATTTTGCATGTATCACTTGGTAAGATTTCTCCTCCTTGAAAGTTGAGGACTATGAACGGTTGAGCTAATGCCATTTGATAAAACAGCGACTATAATTAACAGAAAGGGGTCGTGCAATATATTCTTGGAAAGCTTTTCAGCCTATTCTCCTTCGGTGCTGGAATCATAGACTAATGTGACAATGTGAAGGATTTAAGGAATAAAGAGTCTTCAGAGGTAGGACAGACCTCATTTTAGGAAGAAAACAGATTTAGTTATGATTTTACGGAGGCAACTAGAGTCTCATATGATCACAGGAAGACTTAAAAAATGCTGATATGTTATCAAAACCAGCAAAATAGAATATAGGGGGGTTTGACCACCTGTCAAAGTGGGCCTCGCCCTTCAATGTAAAATGCAGCCAAATATAATATTATACAAAAATATAATATTCAATAAAATCTTCTGTAACAAAGAAAATCTCCCAAAACGGGGTACCGTAGTGGTAAGTCCTTGGGTTTTCATCTAGGAGACCCAAGTTCAAACCCCGGTAAGAGGGGACCAGGACCCCTCATAAAAACCTGTGTAAACTTAAAATTTTAAGCTGCAAGCTTACTGCAGTGGTAAGGGCTTTGGCCTCTTTTTGAGAGGTCCAAGGGTCAAACCTCACTCAGTATAAGGGGACCAGGCCCCTCATAAAAACCTTGTGTAAACTCATTGAAAAAAAAAAAAAATCTCCCAAAACTAAATTTGTTATAAATAGCAAATAGCTGTTTTTAATCCTAATTGTTGTTTGCAGGAGAAGAATGGAGGCAACCTGTCTACACTTCTTAATAGTGAGTTGTTTTGTAGAGGGAGATAGCATAGTCTTGTTTTGAATGGATCAATGTTGATGCAACACAAGCAGCAAACTCCTTGAGCAGGAAACATGTATTCCAGTAGAAATCCAAAGTTCCTTAATAGCTTGTTCATGCTACACTCAAGCAGGTTCTTGAAAGTTCTACATTAACACTTACTTTTTGCTCGTGGCATTGAAGGAAGAGTGTTAAGACTGGGGAGAATGGGAAAAATATTGGATTGAAGAACTCTTGACTTTAACAATGCAGCTGGTAAGCAACAACAACATGAAACTTCAAATATGCCATGCTTAAATGCTGAAACTCATACTGGCATTCTTCGCTGGCTTGCAACAGAGGTTTGGAGCAGATCACAAACTCATCCAGGATGGATAGTTGCACATTCCCTGAACATCAAGAACATTGTTTCTGTGCAACCCTAAAAATTTGGGTCAGCATGAATATTTCCCACTAGCTCTTATGCTCAGCGTGGAGCCTTGGACTAAGGCTAAAAACGCCTGTGGTGGGACTTTTGGCCAGTGCAAACAAAACAAGTTATTATCAGAATAGAAGGCTGAAAACATGTTGCATGTGCTCACAATGATATAGCCTTTTGGGATGGAAAAAAGTGATGAGGGTCACATGCTCAACTTTCTTGAAACAACCTGAAAAGAAGCCTGAAATAACATGGAAGACCAATGGATCCAGATCTTATTAGCTCTGATACCATGGGAGTTTAGAACTTTTTCAACACAGGAATTATATCTTTTCAACCTTGATCTAACTTACAAAATCCATGGAAATTTGTAATCAAACTTGCAGCAGAATAGCACAATAAAACCAGAAAAGTTTATTGCTACATAGGTATTCAAAGCGAGTTGTTGGAGCAATTTACAAAAACTATTGCTGCACTCATATAGCAAAGAGTAAATTGTAAAGATTCTTAAGTAGTGTGCGCACTAAACACCAAAGCTGGAAATACACAAACCTACAAAGCAATTCCCTCATGGAGAGTTGGGATTATACTAAGAAAATTTAGAGCACATGAGACCGGTCTTATGCACAAAAAAAAAAGTCAAAATTTCTTAGTGGCATGTGCGGAAAATTTTAGCTAGCCCCCTTCATGGTACCACTGCCTTAGTGCGGGGGATTTCAAACTTGAGACACAGGATTAGTAGGGCATTAAAAAAAGTATTATTTAACAAAGAAGGGAAAGATCAAGGATTAATGTATGGGGAGTGTGGGCTGCTGAAACTTTCAGCAGTTCTTCCTGAAATTTCTATTGTTAGCTGGAATCTCTGCTATTAACTTTTTTTTTTGTGTGGGATAGTAGGGCATTAAAAAAAGTATTATTTAATAAAGAAGGGAAAGATCAAGGATTAATGTATGGGGAGTGTGGGCTGCTGAAACTTTCAGCAGTTCTTCCTGAAATTTCTATTGTTAGCTGGAATCTCTGCTATTAACTTTTTGTTTTGTGTGGGATAGCTCTTTTTATCCCTTGTTTTCTTTTATTTATGCTCATATCTCTAGATCCAATTTGTTTTTCCATGGACTGCCTACATCTGTTTCTGATGTCTGCTGTAAGTTTTGAATTGACTGAAGACAGAGAAGGGGCTTTGCATTATATTGGTATCAGAGCAACTCAGAGAGTAGGCAAAAGGAAATTCACAGAGAAAAATGGCTCTAAAATGAGCTCACATTTAATTGCCTAGAAGAAGGAGATGGAATGCAAAAAATGGAGGATTATTGGTGAAGATTGACTTAGGAGATTAGAGGCCCTCGAAGCCAGATTATGGCATGAAGAATGAGAGCAGGACTTGAGGTTCCAAGAGGTCAAACTGGGTCGATAGATCCTATGAAGATTTTTTATGAAGCAGTGTCAAAGCAAGGGACTAAAGTCAAGAAAGACTTTCAGATTAAGAGGAGAATTAAATACAGAATTGTTTCTAGATTGAATACCAAAATTAGAGAAGTACTGTGACATTGAAGGTATTGATAAAGATGACTCCTGATGGGTAAAGGTTTCAGTGCCAAAATGAAGTTTCATGCTGCTCTTTCGTAGGGTTATGGGCAAATGAAGGATAAAATAAGGTTATGGCCAAAGATCTTGAAGCATATGTCTCAAGGAAATGACTTAAGCAAGTAATAAGAACCACAAAGAGGCTGATTTACGTGTGAAACATCAAAGACAGGTGGTTGATATTAGTTATGTATTGAATCCTATGCTCGGATATCCCAGGAAATGCTCGAGGTATTCTTGGTCATTAACATGTTTGCAGGATTTGGCCCGAGAACTTGGACATTTAAATTTTTCTTTAGTTATTCTGCGTTGTGTTGTCTTTTTTTTGCAATTGGCTATATGGGATTGAAATGGGCCCCACCCTATTACATAAAAAAGCAAGCAGGAAAAGACAATATTATATTGCAAATTTTAACCCAATGTATGACCACAAGGAAAAAGCGTATATAGGCACTGAAATCAAGTGGAAATCAAGTGGAAAGAAAAAATACTCATTGCTCAGATAAGGACTAGCTCTCATAGGCTTAGATGTGAAACAGGGAGATGGACAACGCCCAAAGAACAATGGGAAGAAAGGATATGTACTCTATGCAGCACAGGGGCAGTAGAGATAGAGGAACACTTCATCTATAAATGCCTGAGTTTTTCAGATATCCGTGACAAATACAAAGAAACACTTGGGAACGAGTTTATGGCAGATTTATTTGAAGACAGTAAAATAAAAAAAGTTGGGGAATTGCTAACACAAATCAGCAGGAGAAGGAACAACCTTCTCAAAGATATTAAATATCATATGATATGATTTGAGTAATTGTACTTCCATATTTGAGGTCCCATAGACCATATTTGGGTCTCGCGGATGTAATTAAAATCTTTCATTTCATTTCATTTCATAATGACCACATAATGGTATCACAACAGTTTGGCAATTATGCATGTATCAATTGGCAAAATTTGAAACTGGGTCTCCTCGTTGAAAGTTGAGGGGACATTTAAATTTTTCTTTAGTTATTCTGCATTGTGTTGTCTTTTTTTAATTTTTAAATTGGTTATATGGGATTGAAATGGCCCCACTCCTATTACATCATGACCACATAATGGTATCACAGCAGTTTGGCAATTATGCATGTATCGCTTGGCAAGATTTGAACCTTGGTCTCCTCCTTGAAAGTTGAGGATTATAACCAGTTGAGCTAATGCCATTTGATAAAAATTTTAAAGTTCATCATGGGGTTTGAACCTTGGTCTATAGTGTGAAATTCTTCACTCTCCATTTGCCCTAAACCTCTTTGGTGTGTTGTGTTTTTTTTGTTTGTGGAAAACACCCCAATTGGGATGCCACTTTCGGGTAAGTCCCAAGGAGGCAGGGGTATCTATTCCGCCAAAAACGCCCAGGGCTCGCACCTGGCCTGCCCCCTTCGGCACACTCAAAGAGCATGCCTAAAACAACAAAAACACAAACAAACAAAAAATACAAAAACACAACAACAACAAAAAACAACAAAAACAAAAAAAAAACACAAAAACAACAAAAGACAACAAAAAACACAAAACAAACACAAAAACAACAAAAAAACACAAAAAACAACAACAAAACACAAAACACAAAACACACAAAAAAACCACAAAAACAACAAAACAACACACAAACACAACAAAAAAACACAAAAAAACACAAAAAAACAAAAACACAAAACACAAAAAAATACAAAAACATAAAAAACACCAAAAACAACACAAAAAACATAAAAATAAAACAGAACAAAAACAATACAAAACAACACACACACCGAAAAACTAAAAAGAAGGAAAAAACAGAATACAACTTTGGCCTTTCTAGGCCAAAAGGCTATTCAGGCAAGATTCAACAGAGGAAACATAAGAATGATCAGTCTGAGCAAGGGAACTAAAATACCCTGACCGAACCAAAGAGAAGCAAAAACAAAGAAAAAAGGAACTAGGTACCTCTAGTACTGGAGCCATCCAGAGAAAGGATAGAAAGAAGAGCTTCCCTTATTTGCGAATCCCACCATCTGGGAGGGTGGCCGTAGTAAGTAAGATCACCTTTGTCCAATGCCCAATTAGCTAAAGCATCAACACTCCTGTTCTGTTCTCTGACCACATGATTGTATTCAACTTTCAAAAAGCCCATCTGGATTAATTGAATCTTCTCAACAATTCTTTTTATTCTCCAATCAACCTTATGATTCTTAGAAGGAGTCTTCAACAGATTAATCATGACTTGAGAGTCGGATTCAACCAACACCTTTTTCCATCCGACCTTAGCAGCCTCTCGAAGGCCTCTAAGGATACCATACCCCTTAGCAAGGTTATTGGAAAGGATACCCAAATTCTCAGCAAAAGTGAAAACCAGGGAACCATCTGAAAGTCTACCAATTCCTCCCGCACTAGCTTTTCCAGGGTTCCCCCTAGAGGCTCCATCGGTATTGACTTTTCCAAAATCCTTAGGAGGAGGCTGCCAATTCCTTGTTCTATCCATCTTTCGATTACTCACATTCCCTTTAAGCTGGTTGCCCTTAAAAGAGTTAATCTTCAATCTTTGCATCACTTGATCCCATCTTTGGTGGGAGTTTTGGGGGTGTTTAAGGAGTTGTTGGACTGATTCAACTAAGTTGGCAATGGTCTTTTGCCAGATATAGTGAATGTCCTTCCTTTCTTGATTGAAAATCTGGTTGTTTCTTTCCTTCCAGATATTCCAAGGTAGAATGGTAGAACCCATCCAAACTAGCTGCCTAATAAAATGATCAACACCCTCCTGATTAGGCCAATCCCTCCAAAGCTGTTCAAAAGTAAAAAAATTGGACCATTGTAAGCCAAGTAAGATGGCCATTCTCCTCCATAGCTCAGAGGCTAAGGTACACTCAATAAAAATATGGCTGAGAGTTTCCACATTCTCTCCACACATTTCGCATCTAAACGGGCCATGAAAACCACGTTTCATAAGTTGCTCACCAGTAAGCACCTTGCGATGCAATAAAAGCCATGTAAAGAACCTCACCTTAGGCTAGAGCTTTTGAGCCCACAACTGAGTAAATATGTCATATGATTGGTTGGGATTATTATGGCATAAGGCCAAATAACCTTGAGCAACTGAATACTCACCCTTAGTAGTGTTGTTCCATCCAAAACAGTCTTTATCATGGGACCAAGAGAGAGATCTCATATGAAGGATGCTTTGGATGTCTTTTCTTTGCCTTTCTGGCATTTGAATAGGCCAGTCCTCAACAGGGATCCAATATCTACCAACCTCTGAATTACCAGTATGGTACCGATAGTAATTAGCAACCTTTATCCAGTTAGCTCGATGAAGCTCCTCCATCCAAGGCCTCCAATCAGGAAACTGAGTTATCAAAGGCTGGTGACCATCCCAAGAATCTGTCCAAAAATTTGCCTGTTGACCATTATGAATGATCCAAAATAACTTTTGCTTAATCAAATCCTCACCAGTCTTAAGAACCGCTAAAATGGGAGAACCTTTGGTAGGCAATTGATAGCGAACAAGGTCTTCAGGACTTTTGTTCTCAGCATATTTAGCACGAAGATTCTTGGCCCAAAGAGCATTGGGGTTATGCAAAATCCTCCAATACAGTTTAGCAGCTAAAGCCTTATTGTTATTAATAGCAGACCGGAAACCTAACCCCCTTCATTCTTGGGAAGGCATAAAGTATCCCATTTCACCAAGGCCCATTTTCTTTTCTCCTTAGTACCACTCTAGAGGAACCGATGATTGATTTGATCCAATTCTCGAAGAACTGCCTTTGGGATATTCAACACAACAGAAACATAAATAGGTATAGCTTGAAGGACTGATTTTACCAAGGTAATTCTGCCCCCAAATGAAAGCCACCTATTGGTCCACTTTCCAATTTTCTTCTTAACTCTATCCAACAACCAATTCTAGTCTTTTTTTTTTGTCTTTGAATATTGATAGGAATGCCTAAATAAGTGATTGGAAGGGAGGTCTTCTTATATCTTAATTTATCCAAGACCATGGATTCTTGTCTGGGAGAGCAGTGAAAGAAAATGACTTTAGATTTGTCTTCATTGATCAATTGCTCGGTAGCATTAGAAAAACAGCTAATGATTTGCTTAATTTTAGAAGCTTCCTTAACTGTAGCTTTACCTAACAGAGTAGAGTCATCAACAAATTGAAGATGAGAAATAGGCCTAGCTCCACGAGCAATGGTAACTCCCTCAAGGGTTCTGTTTTCTCTGTTTTTGGTTATAGTCCTGCCCAAGCATTCAACAAGAATGATGAATAAATAAGGGGAGAGGGGGTCACCTTGCCTAATACCTCTGGAAGCAGGGAACAACTGAGAAGGCCTGCCATTGATAAGAACAGAGTAGGACACCGAAGAGATACATCCCATAATCCAGTCCATCCAATCCTGAGAGAAGCCAAATTGCCTTAAAACTTTGACAAGGAAGTGCCAATCCACTCTGTCATAAGCTTTAGATAAGTCTAAACGAATGAACATAGATGGAGATTTTTGCATTTCCATGGAATGGATGGCTTCTTGAGCAAGAACTATCTCATCCACTATTTGACGCCCTTCCACATAACCCCCTTGTTCAGGGGAAATAATCTTATGCAAAAGAGGCTTCAACCTTTCTGCCATGATCTTTGTAATGATTTTGAGAAGAACATTACATAAAGCTATAGGTCTAAAAGCTGAGATATGATCTGCCTCTTGAGCTTTTGGGACAAGAGCTATATAAGTTTTATTGATAACCTTCAAAATTTCTTTGGCTTTCCTGGCTTCTTCCACCACCTCTAATAAATCAACATGAAGGATATCCCAAAACTCTTGATAGAACTCAATGGGAAAACCATCAGGACCTGGGGTTTTTCCTTTTTGCATTTTAAAAACCACCTGTTGAAGCTCATTGATAGTAACTGGAGCAGTCAAAATAGAGTTCTCCTCAGAAGTGATAAGAGTAGGGATCGCTTGAAGAATATTCTGTTGAGAAGCTGAGTCAAGAGGTGCAACAACAAATAGATTGGAAAAGTAATTGACAACAACAGAGTTCATGCCATCCCAAGTGTAGACAACATCTCCAGAATCAGATTTCAGGGAAGAAATAAAGTTGTGAGATCTTCGAGCTAGAAGAGATTTGTGGAAGAAATTTGTGTTTCGATCTCCTTCTTTGAGCCATTGGATCCTAGATTTTTGCTTCCATAAGAGTTCTCTTTTTTCCCATTCCTCTAACTGAGTTGTGAGTCTAATTTCATCTGTACTTCTACTCTCTGTGAGGCCATCTAAACAGATTTTCTTATTCAAATTTTCAAGTTGAGCAATAACTTCATGTTTTTTTTGCCGGACATCTCCAAACTCCTTCCAGTTCCAAATCTTGATTTTGGATTTAATGTATTGCAACCTTTTGGCAAAACAAAACATCTTAGTCCCATACCTTGGTTTACCTTCCTTCCACCATTGCTGCACTCGGGGTCTGAAGGAACTGTCTCTAAGCCACATTAACTGAAATCGAAAAGGCGAGAAACTCACATTGGTTTTCCAAATTTCCACCATGATTGGCCAGTGATCCGAACCAACATTGTTAAGAGTCTTCACCTTAGGAATGTGACCATGGATTAAGAAATTGTTAGAGAACAAGAACCTATCCAATCTCTCCATGATACAAGCTAAGCCTTGCCTTCTGTTAGACCAAGTCATAAGGCCATTATCTGGTTGGATGTCCACAAGATGAAGGTTTGCAATATATTCACTCATGAGGTCAATGCTTTTGTCCAAATTTCTATTTCCCCCCATTTTCTCATCCAGAGAGAGGATGGTATTGAAATCTCCTCCGATCAAGATCCAAGCTTCAGGAAAATGAGAGATAATATAAGTTATATCCTTCCATTGTCTTCTCTTTTCCTCCAAAGTAGTCGGAGCATAAACAATTATGCAAAGCATAATTTGGTTAGAATGTCTACTTTGAATAGCTATAGCCAAAAGACCCCAACTGCCAACCATATGGTGAATAACTACCTCTTTTGGGTCCCAAAGGCAAGCAATGCCACCAGAAGTCCCTTGGGAACTGAGGGAAGCAACTTTTCCAGCTGGCCAGATTTTACTAGCAATTGAATCCATTTCCTCTATTGACATCTTCGTTTCCTGAAGGAAAACAAGATGTGGATGGTTTGTCTGAATCATTCTTCTAATTTCGTTTTGTTTTGAAAGACTCCCTTTGAGTCCTCTAATATTCCAAGTGATGATCTTCATTAATACCAGGGCTAAAAAAATTGGTAAGGGCATTAATCTTACCTTCCTCTACAAGCTTTTCACCTTCTTTTACCATATGATGTTGATTGGTCTTGCGACCTGCCTTTTGGTTGGAATCCATCTTTAGTTTTTTTCTCTCTGTTTCTTGACTTACCCCAATTGAATTTGGGATGGCTTCTAACCTCGAAGAATGCGTGTACAAAGCCAAAGTGTTATTGGAAGGTTCAACATAGTCTATCTTGGGACTTGTATTATTTGAAGTCTCAACATTTAAAAGATTGTTTTTCTTGTGTATATTTCCTCCTTTTTTTCCTGTTGAAAACCTTTAATTTGTTGGTTTGTCTTTGAGTCCTTCCCTGCATCTTTAAATTGCGTTTCTAAGATTTTTGTCTCCATTATTTCCTCTTCCTCACCTGGGACATCATTTGTGGAAAGAATTTCAAACATATTAGCTGATAACTTCGATTGATCCTTCATAACTGGTTTTTTCTGAGTGTTCTTCTTCTTAGGCATTTGGAAACCTGCTAAGTTTGTATCCTCTTTCTTTTGATCTGGAATTTTATTTGGGCAGACACTAGCCAAATGACCATATTCATGGCAAATTCTGCAACGAAAAGGAATGTTCTCATAGTCCACCACTTGCTCCCAAGTGTCCTCCCCAAATTGTAATGAGATCTTTTCAGGTAGGGGTTTGTCAAAATCCATTAAAACACAAATCCGAGCATAAATAATATGTTCAAATTTTTGAGTACAATCAACAATCATCATAAAAGTTCCCAAAGAGTTTCCAATTGAAGAAAAAACAGCCGGATTCCAGAATTCAATTGGGAGGCCAAAGAGTCTAACCCACACAGGACCTGTAGAAGGCATCTCTTCTTCGGCTTTAAATTTAGTATGCCAAGGCTTCATGAAAAGCCCCGCCCTTCCAAAGAACCAGGGACCCCCTTGAAATGTTTTCTCTCTATCTTCATTATTAGCAAATAAAACAAGAAAATAACCATTTGGATAAATAGAGATTTGTAACTCACCTTTTGTTTTCCAGTTTTTTGCAGCCCAAACTTTGAAAGCAGATAGGCTCGGACGAAAACCCAAGAAACGACAAATTAGTCCTCTTTTTTCCAGATCTTCTATGCTAGTCTGAATGACGCCCATATCTAGCTTAACAATCGGAGTTCCATCAGCTGCCCTAAGACATCCCGACTCAGTTTTCCTAGGATCAATCTTAGGCATTCTCAGAGGTTTACGGGAAACCCTAAGATTAATGTTAGCATTAGGCTGAGGCTGTCCACCACGGAGGGCATCCCTAAAATTCATTTTTGGGGCCGAGTCTTTGAAATCCTTGCCCTTGAAAGGGGTTTCCACAGTGGATTTGTTTTGGGGGTGCTCCTTAGCGCCGGATTCGCTTGAGATCTGAACCATTTTTTGATCAGCTGCTTGAAACTTGTTTCGAGATCTCTTTAATCTATGCCTTGGACGTCGAGAAAAGGTATGATTTTCACTTTTGTTTTGTGCAGCAAATTGGAAGCCGTTGTCAATCAAGTTCGCAGCATGAAGATCTGTTGAAAGACATATTTCTAACCCATCTTGGGTCCCCTGCAACATATCCCGCTAAAATCTTGAGCAGAAACCACAAAAATGTTGGCCGCTAGGGCCCGAAGGCCCCGAAAAACAACCTCTGGAGCCGCTTGCACTCAACACAGATGAAACCCTCGCACAGTCCTCACTTTCGAAAAAACTCCCTATTCACTTCAAAGAATTCTTTGGTGTGTTGTGTTTTGTTGTTAGCAATTATGTAGTGTAGGATTTAGTGGAGGATATGTGGCCTTTCTTATATCTGCATTTCCTCGAAATTTTAGAAGGTTTATATTCTGTTAGAGCAGGGGATTTCAAACTAGAGACACAAGATTAATAGGGGATAAGGGAAAAAGGGAAAAACCAAGGATTTATGTATTGGAAATCTGGGATGCTGAAGCTATCAGAGGTGTTGCCATAATTTTTGGAAATACTTTTTTGTATGGGTGTGACAATGCCATCTCATATTATAGGTTATCAAAATTCTGTTATTATATCAGTAGGTTAGAAGTGTTATTACATCAGTAGGTTAGAAATGTATCTTCCATCACATATTTTAATTGCTTCAGACAAGGATAAATAAATTTTGCATTATATTCTTGAGACTGCTTCCTCTGATGTGCGAGGATAATGTGCTTATTCAGGTTTACCAATGAAGAAATCTCTTCTCAAAATCAAGTAAAGGCGTCAGTGCAACGAAAGATCCGTCAAAGCATTGTGGAGGAGGTTTGATTTTCTGCTCTGTGTATTTGCTTTAAGAGATCTTGCTTTAATGTTTATAAAGAATATATGCATTCCATAAATTAGTCCTCTGGCTGGAGACTAATCCTGTCATTTGTTTGACAGTACCCAGATTTGGAGCTTGTGATTGATGACCTGCTTCCCAAAAAATCTCCTCTGATCGTTGCAAAATGGTATGTTTACACCAACTCCATTATTTTATTTAAGTAATAATGTGTTGTGTCTTTTGGATTTTCTAATTTAGGGCTAAGAGTTAATTTAATGTGCCTTACAATGAAAGTAGTTCTCCCAAGTGCTCAGACAATGAAAAAAACAAGTAAGTCATAATGTAATAAGTGGAAATATTGGAAGAAGTTACATATTAGGCAATCCACAGATAATGTGGCTTTGATTAATTGAGAAATGGTAAAATGTGGCTTATTATATTTTCATTGGTGTGCCACCTATCAGATTCCTATTGGGCTATGAACTTTCTTTTGATAAGTGTGTAAAATGCTGCTTGCTAGCTGTTAAATCTTTTTGGACAAGCATAATTCAGTGCTGGACCCACTGAACAAAGAATCTAGAAATGAAAAGCAGGTGATGGTTCAAGCTTGTTTTAGATAGAATCATGGAGTAAAAAGAAGTGTGACATGAGTGATTGGATATATTGTAGCACACAATTGTCTTTTGCACTAAGTTCCATGTTTTATGGATTCAATGATGGTGACAAGTGAAAAGTTGCGAGGAACCTCCTTCATTTCCTTGTACTCCTCTTTGTTAAAATCATAAAATGTGTAATAATTTACTTGTGGCCACAACCGACATTGTACTTGTGTAATTATATTGGTCGACAAGTCCCTTTCACCTTGTGGGTTTGATCCATGTTTTAGATTGTGACCCGATAATATGTTGGTTTAACTGTTGTTGGGATCTATGACATTCTAATTTGGGTAGTATTTATACTGCCATTGTCTATCATTTTGTATATCAATTGGAGATGTTATTAATTGTTACTAAATGTTTATTGGTTTTTAAGGGGACCATATCATATCTTCATTTCCTCTTCTATTTTATTTCCTTGTTGAGAATTTAGGTAATGTCAATTCCGTTCAATTATGTTTTTATTGTGAATTTCTTCATGGTATTAGAGCAAGGGTAAATCTCCATTACTTGATTTAGGAGCTTGGTTTATGATCATCCGTGGTGTCACTTCCAAAGGATTTCCTTACAGAGAGAAGTGACTACGAGACGAGGGTTTTGGGACTGGCATTATATTTTTAAGGGTTTTTTGAAAACTCTAGTTTGTCTTTTAGGTCTTTTCTAAAAACCCCATTTTCCTTTACTCCACATTTTATACCAAAACAAGAACGTTTAGAAGGATAGAGACTTTGACATTCAAGGGTTTGAAGATGATATTGGAATTGGGTGGACCATTCCCAAGTGTCGAGGTTTTTAGAAAGAGCTAGATGCACTATAGATTTCCCTAGAATTTGGACCTATATAAATGATGACTTCATGTTTCTTTGCTTTCTAGTTTTTCTAGACAGAAGAGATATGGCCATTGTTCCACTTTAGAAAGAATGACTTCATAAGATAGACCGTCAAGAATTTTGGGAAACAACCAATTTTTTTTTGACATTTGTATGATTTTCATAGGGTGTCTAGGTTTTATCTCTTTGAATAGTTTCTCCGTATCAAGTAGTTTTCCAAAGGTTTGAAACTTCATACTTACCATTAATAAAAAAATGTATTATATATGTGTATGTGTGTTCGCTCTTGGGAGAGGTGGGAGAAGGGAATATTTTTGACGTTGACAAATTATTCCATTTTTCCGGGGCCGTGTTCTTTCTTCCTTGTTTTATAGCTTTTAAGGGGGGTCCTACGTACCCTTGCTAGGACGGGTGGGTTGGGTGTTGTCCTTTTTATGAAGGGGGGTCCTACGTACCCTTGCTAGGACGGGTGGGTTGGGTGTTGTCCTTTTTATGAAGGGAACCCCCTTCTTTCCAGTGGGTGGCGTTGGCCACTTGACCAACCCAATGGATGTGAGTTGTTAATTGGCATGAGATTTGGTGTTTGAATCCCATGTTGAAGGGGCATGACAATTGCTTTTTGATCCCAAGGGAGTTGGCGGATATCCTTTTTAGGAACCCATGCCAAACTAGTCTAGTGTGCCTATGCCCAAAATGTCAGAGGTTCAACTCTTACCCCCTCCTTGCCTTTAGTCGTGCCATTTTGGTTGTCTTGACAATTTGGTGCTTGTGACCCTTGTTCGGTGGGTTATTATGTTTGATGTGGCCCTCATCATGCTCAATGTGGCACCTGAGTTGATGGAACAAGAAATTTTATATTAATATATGCTCATGGCCAATCAAAGGCCACCAACTATCAGCCCTCAATTTATTATTAACACCAAGTGGTAGAGAGAGTTATTCACCCAATGATACAAACCAACTGTCGAATTAGAGCACACCACATGTCAAGCTAGAATCAAGGAGGGAGGATTTGAAATTTGATCTTCCATTGTGGAGATCTATTATAAAGGTATTTTTTGGTCTATTACAAAGGGTGATCTTCTGGAGGCCATAACATTATCAAATGGAAACAAAATTCATCACTTTTTAAAATCACATAGATTTTCGATCTCTGCATAGTGCTGCTAGTATTGTAGTTTTGTTTTTCTCTCTTGAAGCCAAAATTGTGTAAGAACCTTATGGACTTGAAGCCTACTGTCCTGATGTTGAATGCAAAAAACTTTAATATTTGGGTTAACCAAATGAGATTACTTCTCAAGAGTAGAGGACTTCAGATGTATATGGACAAGAAGAATCCACCTTCTACCATCATTGTAGAGGAGCAGGAAACCATGTAGATGAAGGATAACACTCAAGGTCTAATCTTTTTGTATGTGGACATAGATCTGATCCTTTATACCTAAGAGTATGAAGAAACAAATGAACTTTGGGAGAGGCTTGAGCAACTTTTTGAGAAGGTCAAAACCACTTAGGTTAGCATAATGGAGACTAAGCTTGCCACTTTGAAGCTAGGAAACTTCGATAGTATTGAGTACAGTAATTGATTTAAGAATTTGAAGGGCATACTTGTTTCGTGGGGGGAAAATTGAAGGAGAACTGAGTATGTGAATATCATTGTCAATATTGATTTCCTCCCTATAAGGCTTTTGCCATTATTATCCCAACATCTGCATATTGATGAAGAATTTGAAGGATCCACCTTTTTATGAGTTATTCGCATATCTTATCCAACACTTGTTGACTTGGAGAGTTTTTGCGCAAGGCCCAGGCACATCCAAAAGATGCCCAAGGACTTCAAAGAATGACTTAGAAAGCTCAAATTCGACAGAGAAAATAACTTCAAGAAAAACTTGAAGAAGCTAGTTTGTTGGTATTGAGAGAAGGAATGTCACAAAGCACAATATTGTCGCAATGGGATTCATAAAATCGAGGAATTTGCAAAGAAATCTGGAGCTGACTCAAAGGTTCTTGTCTCACAAGATGAAGATAGTCACTTTTTTCATGGTGCACATGTGGGTATGCACTTAGTATATTGGTCTTCTTCTTCCTCTTAGAAGTGGATTGTTTATTTTGGAGCTACAAGGCACATGACTAGCATCACCATCTTCTATCCAACTACACTCAAGAACATAGTGGAAAGAGCTTTTATTAGCACTAACTCAATCTTGCTGGTTTTAGGATGTGGTGATGTCACCTTTGACACCACCAAATTTGGAAAGGTTCTTGTTTTGGGAGTTGGAACTAATCTTGTTTACCTTTTTCGCATCAAACACAAACAAAGTGGAATTTTGGCCTGATTGATGGGTGAGTAAGGATATTGATGATGACTTCAAGGAGGTTGCTTCATGGAATTTTTATAAATGGATCTACGTAAAGATAAAGGAAGATTTTTAGGTCACAACCAAGCTAGCATGTTTGTTGGGCATATGATACCCCCTTGTGTGAGCAAGGGAAAGTTTTTGCCTTGCCTTAGATTATTAGTTCAGTAGTGTACCTCTATGGATTTCGACTATAATGCACCTCTATATATAAGCTTGGTGAGGACCCTTTATCTTTGGATTGAAAGGGATTTATTGCTAGGGTGGCTAAGGCGAATGATACTAGTGAGATATGGTGTCAATGTTTGGGGCACACTAATTTTGGATCTTTGAGGCAACCAACTTGTCTTCATATGGTTGACAATCTTCCATTGATTGACCTTCCTAGGAGGGTGTATAAGGGACGTGTGTTGGGAAAACATCATAGTGATTAAAGGCAAAGCTTTGTGTGCTTTTTCGTTGCTAGAGTTAGTCCATAGCAGCATTTGTGGTCCTATGGTTGATTGCTCAATTATTGGCAATAGATGCTTTTTCATTGTTATCGATAATTTTTCCAAGTGTCTTTGGATATTGCACTATCAAATACAAGGATGAGGGTTTTGTAAAGTTCAAGGCTTTCAAGGCATTGGTATAAATTCAAAGTAGGAAGAAGATCAAGTTCTAGGGATTGATCATGGTGGAGAGTACACCAACAATCAATTTGGGAGTTTTCTTATCTCTTATGGCATTATTTGGTGGTGGATTGTTCAGGACACCTCTTAGCAAATTGGAGTAGCTGCATTGAAGAATAGGGCCATTATGGAAAGGGCTTATTGTATGATTCATGCTAAGTAGATGGATCAAATTTTGGGGTGAAGCGGTACATTGTATAGCTTACATTATCAATAGGACACCCACTTTTGTTGTCAAGGGCATGACCCTCTATGAGAGGTGGATAAAAGAGAGGCCTTGAGTTTTGCACTTTAGGGTATTTGGTACAATGGCATGGGTGCATATTCCTATTGAATGGTGGAACAAGCTTAACCTAAGAGTCTTAGGTGCATTTTGGTTGGGCCTTGTGATAAGGCATATTGTCTTTAGGATCTAGCTACCCGAGATGTGATTAGTAGGAGAGATTTCATTTTTGATGAGGTTCTTACTCATGAGCCTTTTAAACCTGTTTCCACTCTTCATCATTTGGCTTATGGTGATATCCGCACTTAGTTTTATGATATTTCTCAGGCTTAACCATGTGAATATTTTTCTTGTTGAGGTTGCTTTTCCTCCTAGCACTTGCAGATATGCATTCAGATTTTGATGATTCAGATACTTGCTCAGTCCCTAATGTTGTTTTAGTTGATGAGTTCCCACGTCTTGGGACTCCTTTGAATGAGGCTAGACCTATGCCCAATTGGACTGTGTTCATCCTCCAAGCCATGGAAGAGCTCCATTAGTAGGACATCATTGCAAGCCTCGTGCACCGCATCCTTTTCTTAGTAAGGTGGATGTCGATGGAGATCCAAGAACTTATAATCAAGACAATGGATATCCCAAATGGAAGGTAACTATGGGAATGCACTAAGATTTATTGATGAAGAATTAGAGTTGGAGCTGGTCCCCTTGCCTAAGGGCAAGCATACTTTTGGATGCAAATGGGTCTACAAGACCAAGTTTGGTGTTGAGAGTCAACTTGAGAAGGGCCTTGTTGTGGAGACAGTTTCTTAGAAGGAAGGAGTTCATTACATAAAGACTTCTTCCCATGTTGCTTCCATAGAATCCTTTCACATGCTCCTTTTCATTGTTGCTTATTTGTCTTGGGAAGCTCATTAAATGGATGTCAATAGTGCTTTTCTTCATGGGGACTTGTAGGAGGAGATATGTATGCAGTATCTACTGGGCTTTATGCACGATGGGGCCCGCAATAGAAGTCCTTGTGTGGGCTTAAGTAGGGTACCTCATGCGTGATATGAGAAGAACCGAAATTTCTTTCTCATTGTGTCATTTGTCTTTGCAAGGTTGAGCGTGATGTTTACATCAAGCATCATAAGGACTAAATTCTTATCATTGTGCTTTATGTTGATGACTTGATCATTGGAAGCTCATATTCTATGATTTAGGACATAAAACTAAGGATTGAGGACTCTTTTGAGATGATAGATTTAGGCCTACTTCATAATTTTTTTGGGCCATTCAGATTGTTCAATTTTCTTCGAAGATCAGTTTTTATCAGCATCAATTTGCATTGCATTTTCTGTAGTGGGTTTGGATGGAGGATTGTAAGCCGACTTGCACCCCATTTGCTTTAGGGGTGAAGCTTGAGGCTAGTTGTTCTACTTGTTTTGTCAATGTTATTGTCTATAATTCTTTGATGTGTAGTCTTCTCTATTTTGTTTTTAATTGGCTATATGGGATTGAAACGGACCCCACCCATATTACATCATGACCACATAATGGTATTCTACCAGCTTGGCAATTATGCATATCTCTTGGCAAAATTCAAACTTGGGTCTCCTCGAAAATCAACGGATTCAACCGGTTGAGCTCATGCCATTTGATAGTCTAGTCTTCTTTATCTTACTCTCACCCGACCAAACATTACTTTTGCCATTAGCCTTTGTCTAGGGTACATGTAGGTGTCTCATGAGAGTTATTGGAAACGTTCCCAAGTTGATTTGTGCGACATGATTGTTCACATGGACATTCATCTTCTGTAGTGGGTTTAGATGGAGGATCGTAAGCCAACTTGCACCCCATTTGCTTCAAGGGATGTTACCATCTATTGGCCTTTGATGTGTAGCCTTCTCTATCTTACACTCGACCAAACATTACTTTTGCTATTAGTCTTTGTCTAGGGTACATGTAGGTGTCTCATGAGAGTTATTGGAAGGTTGCCAACTAGATTTTGTGTTACGTTGAGGGTAATGTTCATATGGGCATTCATTATACCAAAGGGGCTCCCATTATTTTGGGGCATATATATTTGCAGATTGAGCCAATGACTGTGATGAGAGGGATTCTATTTTGTGTTATTTGTTTTCTCTCGGCCTTGGACTTGTTCTGTGGCTTTCCAAGAAAGAACACGGTATATCTGTGTTCTAGGGGAGCAGACTATTGTAGTGCGGTTCTTGGTAGGAAACATCTTAAGTGGATGCAAATGGTTCTTGGGCAGTTGGTTCTTCCTCAGAAAGGACACAATATTCTGTTTTGTGACAATTGGAATACACTATTCATGTGGTTCGCAACTCAATGCAGCAACAATGGACCAAGCACATTGAGATTTGGATGCATTACAGTCTACAATTTCATTCTTATTTTCAGCTTGTGCCAGTATATGTGCCCTTTGCAGATTAGCTTGCAGATATCTTCAATAAGGCCATGGTCGTCGTCATTTTCATCAGATTTTGGGATCGTCTTGGCATGAGAGAGTTTCCATTAAGGGGAGCTGTTTAGTAATGCTCTCTCTCTACAGCCCTCGTTCAGATTGGGGTGGTTTTGAAATACGTAAGTGGTGAGAGGCAAAAGGGGGATGGCTGGAAGACAGTTTCCAAATTTTAGCAAAAAGGGGACGACTACATAATTTTTTTAAAACTACATGAAATATTAAAGATAATGAATTGAAAAACATTTAAGATTAATAAAAATTGAGATAATCATTGATTTTCTTGTTCCTAATGATAAATGAAAAGAATATACAATGATACATGGAAATGAACAGGCCATAGCATGGGAAGGATTTGCAGCTGCAACTGAACTTGATTTGGATTGAACAAACACTGAAAATTGCATGTCAGCACACATTTTAAAGTAGTCCAAAATTGCAGGATGAAAAGAGGTAATTGGCATTTATGAGGAAAAGTAAGTCTTGTTTAGGGCATTAGTAGGTGTTCACCATGGTGCATCCCCAAGGCTATCATGCTGTGGGAGACGTCCTTGTGGAACACAAAAAATATTTATTAGTTTGGCCCTCAAAGAAATGAATTTGATTCATAGATTTTATGTTTCATATTTTCTACAATGGAAGCGAAAAAGCAAATGCGTATAATTAACAACATATGAAATAAAGCAAAGAAAAACTCAGAAGAATACAAAATTGCCAAAATATTTACTCGAACAATAAATTGTATAGTTCCTTGACAGATTGAGAATATGGCTTGTACATGTTGCAGATAATTATGGTGCACAGGCAAATCGGAACGAACATGAAAATTATATCTCACCCTGAAATTTTGGAAGAACTGCTGTATCAAGGAAATGGAAATTCAGCAACAATTACTACAGCTCCACAGCATATGCCATTATCAAAATAACATCTGGTTTCCTTTTTTCAAAGACAAAAGAAATTAGGATCTCTTCCAGGCATTTAGTTTGGCCAGCCATGGAATTAAAAGAAGAATTAAAATTTGCATATAGCCATCATTAACTCCAATCTTCTGTTTGGGAAGAAGCTTGGAAGTAACTGCAATTTCAGCGCCAGGTTTTTTGGTGACAAAAGGTCCATTGGTCTTCAAATAATTCTGTTCAATATCTATGTTGCTTTGCTATCACTTATTGTTATCTAATGTTCTGTGATTATTATTTGATTAGGTAGTTCCCATTTCCATTTGTGTTGAATGGAAAACAAAAGAGCCTGACACAAGACAAGTGAATTTGTGCAAAATTAAAAGAGTTTTCTGCTAATGAAATTTAAGCACAAACCTTTGCAATAGCATTTTTTGCAATTCATCAGCTACATCCCCTTGATGGGGTTTTTTTTTGCCATTCTAGAATAATATTCAAAATTATAAACCATCTTTCTTTATTTACAAGAAATAGTAAATGGATGTCAAGATGGACATTTTGGATAACCAATAGAAGCAATGCCTTGTTGTGGCGAAGATGCCCTTATGTCAACTGTATTGTCAATTCTATAATGTTTTGAATTGGCTAGTGTGGTTGAAAATTTCGTAGATTTACATTTCAGTTCTTTGGCTTTGTGGTTTTGATATTGATAGAGCATATGTTTGAAATTTGAACATACTGATACCTGTGGAAGGTCTAGATGATTTTGGTTTCTGATCAAATGTTTGTGTTTCATCTGTTCCTCAGCCAGAATCATTTGAATTTGGTTTTAGTGAATAATGTGCCGCTCTTTTTCAATGTTCGAGATGGTCCTTACATGCCAACATTACGCTTGTTACACCAGTGTAAGAAATTTTTGTTTTGGTAGTCAATTAGTTTATGCTAGTAAGCTGCATCTACTATTGCAATTAATTAGGTCTGATGTTGTTTATAATTTGATTTTATAGATCCAAACATAATGAAGAAACTACAGGTAGATAGAGGGGCAATAAAATTTGTCCTTTCTGGGGCAAACATCATGTGTCCTGGACTCACATCTCCTGGTGGTGCTTTGGATGATGATGTTCCTGCAGAATCGCCTGTGGTATTTGCTTTTCTTCATATAAAAAGTTTTCATCTAAGCAGCTAACTTTTTCTTATCACTATTATCTATCTGTGTGCATGGGTTAAGTTGTGGACGTATGGATATTTGTAACTTTCATTCTATCAACATGCATTTTGGATAGCTAAGCAAGTAATTTACACATTAACTTTATATATGACCAGACTATTTTATGGTGGTGTGTATTCTGTACTTACTTTTTGTCTTCGCAGTTTCCTCAATGAATAGAGATACTATTTAGTATTTACCTTTGTTTTGAATGTAGGCATTCCTTGAAAAACATATTTTGAAATGTGAAACTGCATTCTGCTTATATTTTTCAGGCAATAATGGCTGAAGGAAAGGAGAATGCTCTTGCAATTGGATTCACAAAGATGTCAGCAAAAGATATGTAGGGTCTTCTTTCAGCTCATGTTTTCTTCACTTCTAGTTTTGTTTGACTTGTATTTGAATTTGATGGTACATTATTCACTTTGTTACTATCTACTTTTATAACTACTTCTTGTAGAGTGTTTATTGCATAGTTGCATCACTCACCAAGTTAGACACAAAAGGGTGCAGGTGGCATAGTTGGATTGACTTATTGAGACTGATATTTGGCAAGATGCCTTGCATATGATCATGAGACTAGGCCAACTAGAAAACTGAGAAAAGGCCCTCATTTGCAGGTTAGAGACCTCATTTAAAGTAGTCAAGTCCATTGTCGAGTTTTGGCCGAGTTTTTTTGCCAATTCTGAGTTGGATTTGCAAATCAGGGGTTCCAAGTTTGATTTTGCCTATTATGTTTATTTTCTCAAGACCGGTGTGTGCTGGGCCTTCAATCCAAGGTAAATTATGGGTAGGTCATTCTTCATGAATTAACTGGATTCAGAAAAACTGCGGATAGTTAGTCTTCTAGGAACAATTTGAAATGGTTTGTATCCTTTCTACACTCAACTCTACGAAGGAAAAGATATAGAATATTTATTTATCAAATGTTGAAATCATCTTGTTGAAATGGAAAGGTTGAAAATGAAAGGTCAATATCTATGTTGCATGGAAACAGATATGATATCTGATTTGGGTACGGTATCAAATACGGATACGGTAAATTTTTAAGACTACCTAATATGGATATGGCTGGATACGACATTATGATAAGCATATATGCTTTTTATATGAAAATAAAAAAGATATAACACAAAAATGTTTACACACTTAAGTTTTGAATAGGATGTTTTCATTAACTAAGAAAATGATTGTCATTGTTTTTTAATTATTAATTTCTTTTTATTTTTAAATTGCATATTCTTCTCTTAATCTCATGTTGTGAATACAACATTAGACATGCATAGGGGATTCTAGGATATATTAGATATGGACCAAATAGGGGCATGTATTTGTTGGCAATTTTGCCACATTAAATTTTTTGATAAAGTATGGAACTTTAAAGCGGCAAAGAGCATGCGGAGGTGTTCGGGTTTTCGCGGGCCATAAACGGGGGCGATAAAATGGATGAAATAAGCTTTGGATATTTTATCATTGCAAAACTTTTCACTAGCTTTCCGACGATATATTATAATAGGCGATCGGGTCAGCGGATCAAAAGTTATGGCCCCGGGAAGCAGGACCAAGAAGCTCAATTTCGGGCCAGAAAATTGACTAAGTGTCGGGCCCCTCCCGACTTCGCTCAGCCTCCCGATTGCGCTCATACAAAGGCCCAAAATTTTCTAAGTGTTAGTGTTGCCGCAACCCGACTTCGCAGCCAAGTCGGGCTGTGCCCTTAATTTTGTGCGCACTTGGGGAGCTGACGTGCAGAGAGCTGAGCCCAAAATTTGACTAAGTATTGAGCGAACCCCGACTTCTCAGCGAAGTCGGGTTGCGCTATCAGTTTTGTGCGCACCTGGGCATTGTCAATGAAGGACATCCCAAAAAAGTCTAAGTGTTGGGTGCGCAACCCGACTTCGTAGCGAAGTCGGGCTCCACCCTCAAATTCGTGCGCAGTTGAGTGACTCACTTGAAGAAAACGGCTAAATGCTGGGACTGCCCGACTTCGCAGCGAAGCCGGGCTTCGCCCTGGAAGAAGAGCGCAGTTGGGCAGCCCATCATAGTACCTCCAGAAAAATGACTAAGTGTTGAGCAACCCGACTTCGCAGCGAAGTCGGGGTTAGCTCACTTACCTGCGCGCACTCGGGCAAAGAACTTCGAAGCCTGCCCAGAAATTTTCTAAGGCACGGAGGCCTCTCCAATTGCGCTACTTCCCCCTTGCGCTATCTGGTTGCGCTCCAATTCTAGGCGAAGTCGGGCAAGAAAGGAAATACGAGATCCTAAGGCAGATTTTTCCCCTTATCAGATTCTGACAGGTGTCCAGCCTCGGGATTCGAGTCAGAGATGTGACGGGTGGTGTGCGAGCGTGAACTAAATTATTGTACTTAAGCTGCCCTCAGTCAAGCTGACTCGGAGCATCATCCCCACACCGCCACGTAGCTGCCAATCTTTCAGGTGGATCTTACCGGAAGCACGTTCCATACCGGCAGAGGTCAACATCAGCCGCTTTTGTCAGCTTTTGCAGCTTTTGTCAGGTCTGGGATTCTGTGCCCAAAATGTAATGGGGGGGGGAATTGCGCTATAAATAGCAGCCTCATTTCATTGTACAAGGGTGGAGGGGGGACATATTGCTAGAGGACTCTGCTGTGACGGACCACCTTCTAATTAATTCAAAGCATCCTTGGCTCTACTTCTTGTCTCTGTCTTTTATGATGCCTTCTGCTAAGTATTTCTGCTTCATATCCATTTATATTTCTGTCTGTCTGAATTCTGAATTCGGGATGTGACGGACCACCTTCTAATTAATTCAAAGCATCCTTGGCTCTACTTCTTGTCTCTGTCTTTTATGATGCCTTCTGCTAAGTATTTCTGCTTCATATCCATTTATATTTCTGTCTGTCTGAATTCTGAATTCGGGATTTGGGCATTGGTGATTATTTGGATCTGGAATACTAAACAGAAGGATACATAGGGTAGAATAACAACTGCAGTTTTTGTTACATGCTTTGTTTTAATTGTTGTTGGTTCAGATGCAAATTTGCGATCGTGTTGCTTGTTCTCCCCCCACCCGAAACGCATGATATTTACATCTCTTTCCTGTTCCCTTATCTTTTTCAATCTCTTTCCAGTTCCCTTCACCTTTTTAATCTCTTTCCTGCACCCTTATCTAAAAACCCCCCAAGTAGGTTAGGAAAGGAGCCAGCCTTCTCCGGAGATCGGCACGGGGGGCATCCCTTCCTCCTGTCCTTTCAATGTTGGTCTGCGGGTCTAGGGCGCATTGACACACCAAGTCCTTCCCAGGTGGCAGATCCGTGGCCAACAGTATTCAGATACATCTAGATACAGTACCCGTGTATTATGTTAAAAAGTTAATGTAACTTTTAAGGTGCATGAGCTTTATGCATATCAAAACACCCCATACTCAGATCCATCCACTATTTGTGGTAGGAGGCACTTATGTTGTGCTATCTTCCTAGGGGCATACATGCCCTACCCCCCTTTGGATTCAAACCTTGGACCTCCTATCTAGAGTACCTAAGCCTTCACCATTAGGCCCACTCAAGCTATATTGGAAAACGTCTAGATATGGTACCTTTGTGGTTGGATATGTTTGGTACGGTACCTATGTGTTTGGATACATTTGATACGGTGTCCAAGGAGTATCGTGTTCGTATCCGTAATGATACACTGATATGTGTATCTGAGCAAGAGAACTGTTGGATAAGGTAACTATGGTCAACATATATCATCCCTAAAAAAGACACATCCCTCATTCTATCACATCATTGATTTTGTGGACTGCTTTTCCAACACCTGTAAATAGTAAACACACCCATGATTATCTTCCCTAGCACATAGCTGCACTCACAAGAATATTTGTTTAACAGATCACAAGGATTAAAGTGACCAGTACCAGACCTATCCACAGGCACATGCATCCTTTTATGTTCTTAGCTATGATGTCTTTTAGTTTGCTTATTTGGGAAATCATGAAAATCAGAGTCATTTGCATAATGAATATGGTTAATCACAATTAAATTATGCATTGAATTGCAAATTCTGGAATATTAATTTGAAATAATTATGTTTTGTTAGTATTGATAAAATAAAATGAAAATAATGACAAACCTATGATCCGTAATAAGTCTAGTGCAAGAGAATGAGAAAATAACATGCTATCACAAATCATTTACAGAATGACAAAGACATAAGTGATAAAGCAGCATGCAACAAGCCATTAGCCGGGCTCAAACATGTGCTCGGCCCTATGTCTTCCCGTGATGTCACAAGGCATCAAGATCGTCATCATTGCAACTCTGAAGGTAAAAAAACATCAGAAAAAATATGCTGTTAGGCTTGTTTTGTTTTCCAGTTGGTTGCTGGTGTGCAAAGTTCATAATGAGTTAATTTAGTTTTCTAAAGGTTTAGGAAAGCTAGGGAACTGCAAGAGCACTGCACATACTATATTTTTAGAAGGTGTTTTGCTAAATATGTTTTGAGAAATGCACTTTTCATGGCCTATCCTCACTTTTATCAAAACTGCCCGCAACATGTTCGTCAAGCAGGCTGCCCTGACAAGAAACACTCTATTGATGTTTCCTTGGCATTCATCATGTGTCGGAGAGTCATGCACATTTCCACGATATATCCAACTATTGGAAATTGTGGGGGATGCCGGGATGCATCTTCCAATTACACAGGTCTGTACAAATACAGTAGTCTTGCAGATTTATTTGGAGAACCAACAGGGCCTTGTGGGGGTGTTTTACTGCAAATTGATGTTGTAAGATGTATAAAAAAAAGTCAAGGTTCATATCATTTGTCTGTACGGTTTGCCATCACATTTAAACACAGTTCAGCTGCAGCATGAAATTCTCAGTTTTCTGTCCCATAGAGTAATAGTAAGTCCAATGCAACTATGTGTGGTTCAAATCCTTGATTGGTTATGAGATAACAAGTTCCTACCAAGTTATTGTAGATGTAATAAATTTAGTTTTATCACAGGTTGTTTGAAATCAGAACATCAACTAACATCAGAAATTAATAAAATTCATTGAAAATTATGGCAAAATGTCACTTTCTTGTAATTTCATCAAATATAGTCATGTTTTAATTTGTTGGAAGGATCTGGATGTCTTTCAAATTATTTAGAGATTGATGTCCTCTCATTTTCATGTTAGGTATATTTTGTCTAACATTATTCTTGTCTAAACAATGGGAAATCCTGTATGTTACCCTATGGTTGTTAGTAAGCATTGTCCTCTCATTTTCATGTTATGTATATTTTGTCTACCATTTTTCCTATCTACACAACGGGAAATCCTTTTTTTTTTATAATAATCTATATATGGCTTCTATTGGGGGCCACTCCCATCAAAATACCTAAATATTTTTTTCCAATTTGTTATATGGGATTGAAACAGGCCCCATTCGTATTACATCATCACCATGTGGTGGTATTAAAACTTGGATATTATCCATGTATCACTTGGCAAGATTTGAACTTGGGCCTCCTCCTTTAATGTTGAGGAATCTAACCCGTTGAGCTAATGACATTTGATCAAAATATCAAAATATTACATTTGTTGTTAGAGCAATTAAACCATATCCAACTTGCCTATTTATCAAAGATATTTTTAATTTTCTCTCAATTATATTCTTCCTCTTTCTGAAAATGCTTTGTTTCCACTATCAACTCCTTGACATCATTCTTATGAAGAGATAAAATCTCACTTGGCCAATTGTCTTCTAAAATATATATAGCTCACATTTCTAAGAGTTTGCCTCCAATAATAAATGATGAACATCAAAAATATAATTATTTTATCCAATCCTCACATCCATTTTTGTTGATAGCATTAATGATAATTTTTGAATCCCCCTCAATTGAAATATACTTCCATCCCTTTTTAATTGCAATTTTAATTCCTGTAAGAAGTGTCCTAGCCTCTGCATAGTGAGGGGAATTTTGCCTTCATTATTTCGAAGAACCACCTCCATAGGCATTTCCCAGACTTCCTTTGGAAGCACCATCAAAATTAATTTTAATAAACCCAATTTCCGGACATTTCCATTTTGATTGAAGCAAATCCTTTGTTTTAATACCATTATCAAAGACGAGTATTCCATGTATTTTTAAATCCTGTAACCAAGTTGTTAGCACCTTTTTTTGTACACTTGAGACTTACCATGATGAGCACACTATCAAAATTAATTTTAATAAACCCAATTTCCGGACATTTCCATTTTGATTGAAGCAAATCATTTGTTTTAATACCATTATCACAGACGAGTATTCCATGTATTTTTAAATCCTGTAACCAAGTTGTTAGCACCTCTTTTTGTACACTTGAGACTTACCATGATGAGCACCATATCTATAAACATTCTCCAAGAGAGGCAATGATACGGTTCCAAACTTGGACGTGGTTATGAGATTTATTTTTAAAATTTCTATTCTTCCTTTCAAGCCATAAATTCTAACAAATATCTATAAACATTCTGCAAGAAAGACAATAATAAGGTTCCAAACATGGGCATGATTTTGAGATTTATTATTTTAAATTCTATTTTTTCTTTCAAGCCATAAATTCCAACAAATAATGACAGGACCGATCCTCCCTAGAATACATAATGCCTTAGATTTGAAATAATCAATCCAACATTTCATCAACTCTTTCAATGTTGATGGAGCTACCAATATATTCTTATATTTTTAAAAAAGTAACCCCAAATGGTGTGAGCAAAGGGACAATGAAGAAGTAAATGGTCTGATGTTTCTTAATCCTTCTTACATAAGGCACATATGAAAGGTGCATGATATCATCTTCTTTGTAGACTTTCTCTTCTAAAAATCTTACTTTGAACTTCTAACCAAAGGAATGCTGAGGCCTTAGGGAGAGCCTCTAGTGACCGAACATTCTTCCAAAGGAAATCTTTGGGAGTAGGAAATTGCGGTTGCTCTAAATCATTATATCCCATCTTGACCGATTATCCACCTTTCTTTTGATAGATTCCAAACCAACTCATCATTTCATGTAAAAATAGACAAATAGAACTCTTGAAGCATCTTTTGAAGCTCATCTGCAATTTATTTAAGTTCCTCTCCTTTAGCCAGGTTAGTAATAGAAATCCATGATTTGGAGTTGTTGCTCACATTAATATAATCTTTGACCTTTGGACCTTTACAAGCTAGGCATGCCCAAGCCAATGGTTGCCATTTTGAATAGAGATAAGAGGATAAGGCTTCAACCAAGCATCAGACCAAAAAAATTGCATAAATCCCTTCATTGGCTAACCATCTAATACATTTCTTGATTAATTGCAAACTATCTGATAAGTTCCATGTTGACAATATTTTGGATAGAGTTATTTTCCTAAATAATTTCGTTTTATCAAGGGAACCTATATTTTTTTTAAGTAACATTTTTGCCCAACTCTTTCCTTGATCTCTAAATAACCTGCACCCAAGTTTTGCCTCCCAGGCCAAACTCATAAGTCTGCAATTCTGCAAGATTGGTCCTCCAATATTCTTTCCTTTGCAAACCCTATCCCACTTACAAAGAGGAAACCTAAATTTTTCCTCGCATTCTTTCCAAAGAAAGTCTCTTTGATTTTTATCAATTTTTGATGCTATACCTATTGGTAATCTTGAAAGTGACATCATATAAATAGGGATGGATTGCAATGTAGTCTTTATGAGTTGTAGCCTTCTTGCCATGGTTAAGAACTTACCTTTATAATCTTCCAAACAAGCTTTCATTCTATCCAAACAAGAGACCCAAAGCTCCTTTTTATTTCCTTTATGAGAGAAAGGAATAGCCAAGTAGGTTGATGGAAAATTTTCAATTTTAAACCCTAAAATATCCACATTAGTTTCTTGTAAATCTAGGGCAGTGTTAATGAAAAAAATCTTGGATTTTGTAGAATTAACTAACCATCCAGTACTCTTTTCATAGCATGATAATATTGATTTGAACTCCATGGCCTCATTGATTGAGGGATGGTCTAAAAGAAAAGTATCGTCAATATCAAAACTTGAAAACTTTAACTCCCATGTATATTGAGAACTTGAAGGAATAACATCCAAAAGGCCATTTGAATTGACAAATGAAGCAAAATCTTGCATTGATTTAGACCATCAAGGAGTACCACCCTTCTTTTCCAAAGGAGATAGAACTGTGTTGAAGTTGCTCCCAAGAATCGATAGATCACTACTATGAATCATCATTGTGTTTAACAAAACTTTTCTAAGGTCCTTCCAACATCTTTCACAAGGAGTAACTATAGTTGGAGCATATACATTTATAACCCCAACTTTGATGTTTTCCTCTTTCCCACAAAATAGTCTAGCAACCTAATTACTTTTTGCTTCTAACAATTTTCCATCCCACTTGTGTTTGTCCTATATTGTTGCAATACTGCCTGAAACTCCTATAAAAGAAACTTCTAGACAATCTCCCATCTTCCAAATCTTTTCAAAAGCATCTTTACATTCCTCAATACTTAATTTTGTTTCTTGTATTAAAATAAACTCAAGATTATAACAACCTTGTAACTCCTTAATAACTCTTTACGCTTTGATGGCCTTCTCTCCTTTTTCATTCCCAACAACACTTTCATTTTCATCAATCTCTTCTATTTATCCATATTGTTCATAATGAGACTTATCATCTAAATAATTAAGCTGCCCTAAAGAATTTGAAATGTAAGGAATAGCCTCATAAACACCTTCTTTATGTTGCCCCATAAACCCTTAAGTACAACGATGATTCTTGATAGTAATTACTTTCTTATGCTGCCTTGGAAACCCTAAATTTCTATGGATATCTTCCATATGCATTTCTTTATTATGCTGCTCTTGAAACCCTAAAGTGCAACGGATACACTCTGTACTACTTTCATTTTTATTGTAAGGAGAGGATTTTATGCTACTTGAGGAAAATGAAGATGATTTACCTAGATTAGCCTTAATCTCCTTCATCTCATTTTCTTCAAAATTTGCCTCTCCATCTTCCTCGGCACCTTTAACTTCTTTTGAATTTGAACTTGCACATTGTACTTCCTCATCCCTTGTGTCATTTTTTTCTTCTAATGGTTGATTTGAGTGAACTGTAATAGCCTTTGCTGTTTGATGATGCAAAGGGTTTTTTTTGCCACTTTCTTAGGAGTTGAAAATCCTTGATTTGATGCCATCTCCTTGTTTCATATTGAAGTTTGTCTCATGCCCAAAATTTTCCATCTCTTTCTTCATTTTTTTCACTTTGCAATCTCTTGCTATGAGTTTGGTCTCGTAACATTTGTGATGTCGAAATGCAATGCTTTCATAATCAACTTGTTGATCCCATTCTCTTGATTTAGATTTAATTCTAATGGACTGCAGTAAAGGTATTGAAATATCATAGCAATACATATTCGAGTGTATACAAAATGCCTTTTTTCCTTAGTAGTTGGTCCCTCATGGATGAACTCTCCTAGAGAATTGCCGATATTCTTCAAAACCTTCTTATTGACGAGCTGATAAGGAAGTCCAAAAAGCCTACTCCACACTGAAAGCCTTTTAATAGTCTTTATCTGCACTTTCACTCATTGGTCTTAAATATAATGCATCTTTGCCCCTAAACCAAGGGCCACCATCCGTTAATTTATCTCTTCTTTCTGAACTGCAGAAGATAATAAGGAAAAATCTTTTTGGAGGAAAAGTCATGGAGTAATTTGAATTCAATCCGCACTTCCACTTGATCCAATTTTGAATCTCCGAAAAACTTGGTTAGTATCCATGTCACTTACATGTGAACCCTTTACTTTTAAGAACCATTATATCGTGTTCGATCTTCCTCACTTTAGGTGTAGTATTTGCTTCTTGGATAGGGTTTGCCATAGATTCGTTCTTCCTCTTATAACTAGGGCATCCTTACTTCCAACTAGGGCATCCTTACTTCCATTAAGGACTTTAACAAATGACTTTAGTGCCAAGATTTTCTTCACATGAATCCTTTAGTTTTTTAGTTTGTCCTAAAATTTGGAACAAGAAGTGGTGTTGCTCCTTGCTCGCACCTGTAACACTTGCTTACTTCATAAAACAAGAAAAAGGTGAGGCTTGCACTCGCTTTCAGCTGTGAACGAATAGTTGTTAATAATTGCATAATTGATTTGGGAAATCCTTTAGTTTATTTATGCTTTCGTGGCATTTTTTATGCACATGATTGATGAATCTCTCTTAAAATTCGCTTAAAATTCGGAGCAAATATGTGTGTGCATGTGTGTATGGAAATCTGTTACTTACATGCAATCTCTCCTCAAACCCTGTTCTTACCACATTGTCGTTGCTGTCAGGTTTTTCTCTTCTGAGAACTATGTCCATACTATGTTCTAATAGTCAGGCTAGCCTTATTTTGTTGCAGATCATACAAAATATACTAACACATCCGTAAATGTGAGAAGAGTTTTTTCATCGGTAACATTGAGAATATGTTGCAATCATTCTTGGGAATCAGAAGTTCTTCAAGGTTCCACAAGCCTGGGGGACGTGTTTTGGGGACTGCAGGCCGATTTTAGGGGACAGCTGGGGGACGGCTGGTATAATACTATAATTTTTTTTAGAAATTTAGAATAATCTACAAATTCTACACACAACAAAAATGAAAAATAATAAAAACCTAAAAAGTGTGCATGTTCTTAAAACATGTTTCAATCTGAAATGAACTCAGCTATTAGCCTATTACTGAGTGCAGCCATTTCAACAAATGTAACTGAAAGGTCAGCTATTAGCCTATTACTGAGTGCAGCCATTTCAACAAATGTAACTTAAAGGTTCAGCCAAGGATATCAAATGCAATCTCTAACAGTCAATCAAAAAAGTTGCTAATGCTCAAGTAATGAATGCCACACTGTTCAGCTTTTAACATTCAAACAAGAACAATCATTATTTTTAAAGCCACCAATGTTCAAGCAAAGACCATTTTTTAATTTTTTTTCAGTCACCAATGTTCAAACAAAGACAGTTCTCAGTTTTTACTTTTTGGCCATCAATGTTCAAGCAAGATAGTCATTGGTTTTCACTTTTCTCTGTTCAGGCAAGATAGTTATCTATTTTTTCAGCCATCAATGGTCAATCAAGACAGTCATCAGTTTACAGCCCTCGATATAAATTATAAAAGCAAGACAGCTTTACTGTTCAGTCTCTAGCAATTCTGCACTGCTGTCCAATCACTAAAGTAATATTTAAACATTGACAACCACCATTGTTCAGTTCCCACCATGTAAGCAATGACAGTTACTCTTAACTGTTCAAATATGACAGCTTTTTTTTTTAAATTTAAGTTTGTATCATTGTTTTTTAATTTTTTTTGGGCATGAGATGCCCAGCCATGGGGGACGGCTGGGCGTCCCCGGGTAACGCCCAAAGGACGGCTGGCAGTCCCCGGGTACACCCAAAGGACGGCTGGCAGTCCTCGGGTACGCCCAAAGGACGGCTGGGTGTCCCCAGGGGCCGTCCCTGAAAAAGAGACGTCCCTAGGACGGCCACCTGGGACGGCCAGCCATCCCGGGGACGGCTGCCCTGCCTTCCCCCAAAAGGGGTACGGGGGTGAACGTCCCCCATGCTGTTCCCTGTCCCCGGGGATGCGCGTTCCCGTGGAACCCAGCAGTTCTTCAAAAGACGCGTCCCCGTGGAGCCCATGAGAATCCATCAAATGTTTTTCGAATGGTTAGATTGTAGTGTTTGCAAGCATTGGTGGTTAATTTGATTGGCAATTCTTGGATTATTTTTAATAATTGACACATTGGTCTTCCTCACTTATACTGATTACAACTATTGTTTTCCACTAGGAAACTTCTCTGTAACTCACAAGCTATTTTCTGTAGCATATCTCTATGATGGGATTTTATTCCACTTTAAGAGATTCTTCTGCAACATGCCATGCACTCATTTCGACAGTTTTTGGTTCGACCTTGTTGGATCCTTGGTCTTTATTTCATGCAATGTCTCTTTAACACAAATTCAAAAGAAATTCTAGATGATTATGCAGGCTGGATTGCTAACTTAGCATGACTGTCAACCCATCCTTTAGGACAAACCTTCCATTGGATGAGTGTAGTAGAGTGATAAAATTCCATTGAATGGAATTCATCAGGTATGTAAGTAAAAATCACTGGAAAGGAAGTTCCAAGATATAGAAGTTGTACCCATGATAACCATGAGCAGTGACTGATTGTTACTTATCACAGAATATATGAAGAAATTCATTTACCCATGATAACCATGAGCAGTGACTGATTGTTACTTATCACAGAATATATGAAAGAATTCTTTTATTAGTCTTGTTATAGCCAATTCCAAATGGGGTATGTGTCCGAGCAGCTAATAAGATGTAAGGTTAAACTTGTTTGATCTGTTTTATGAATCTAATATAAATTTAACAGTTCTTTTATTTGCTGGTGCAGAAAAGCTATCAACAAAGGAATAGGTGTGGATAACATGCATTACCTCAATGATGGCCTTTGGAAGGTACGGTCATGAAACTGACTTGATAGTCAACTTGTGCTTTGTTTTGATTGGTGGAGATTCTAGTTTTTTAAATGAATTCTGGATGTTTCTGCTTGGCCTCATATAATTACATAATTTGCTTGGGCTATTAATGTTCACTTGATGTTTTTTATGTTATTGATTTGGCAGACTCTACAGTTGAACTGAATTGCAACAGGGATGGAGAGGGAAAAATACCATTGAATTTACTTCTATTTTACAATATGGAGATTCTTTACAAAACTCTGTAGCATGTTTTAAAGTTCTCCGGGAATTGGTTTTTTTTTTTTGGTACAGATAATACTTTAGAAAATATATTCATGCGATTTAGCTGAGTAAATCTAGAAACATAGATTTTGAAAGTCTCAAATGGCATTTTATGTATCATATTGGTATTATGAATGCTCTTTCCTGGTTTATACTACTACTAAATGCAGGTGTTTTGATGGGGTTTACATGTCACTCGAGGTTTCTACATTATATTCTCAAAAAGTTTGGTTTTGATCTTGTGTAAATGGATTAGATGTTATAGTACTCTAAAATATTTTATTTTGATCAATGAATCCCTTGTTAGTTTTGAGTCATCCTCTAGACTTTGCCAAGATGATCTGTGATCTCCTTATCTACTTATTATTCTTGTAGAGGCATTAGGGAGAGCTTTCTCAAAGGCAAAAATGGAAGTCAAAAGGTTTTCAGGCTGCAACAAATGGTCCCTTCGAATCTCATCTCGAATTTGTTGATGATACTTTTCTTTTGTGTCATCCCTCAATGAGTGAGGCTAGAGTTTAAATCAATATTATCATTGCCACGAGAAGGCTACTGGATAACTGGTTAATACTAGAAGATCTATTTTTTTATTTATTTATTGCCTTATATTTACAACAGATTATTGTGGATATTTTAGGGTTTAAAATTGAAAAATTTTCATCAACCTATTTAGGTATTCCTTTCCCGCGTAAAATAAAGAAAAAAGAGCTTTGTAACTCATGTTTAGATAAAATGAAAGGTTGTTTGACAGTTTAGATAAGTTCTTATCTATGGTGGGAAGGCTACAACTCATAAGACTATATCTTATTTAGAAGCAGTTTGAAAATATCAAAAGGCCAAGTTGAATATTGATATATGCATTTTAAAGCATTGGTGACACCCACTACAAATGAGTTGCTCCAGGCTTAAATCTAAAAAAAGAATGAAGTTCTTGGGACTAATTACAGGTAATGTATGCTTGTTTGCTTATCGGATCATCCAAATGATAAAATTAATTTTTATGTAACTTGCTACCTTAAGCATTTGGTGGGATAACCAATTCTGACTCTTAAAGATCAATACAAAATAGGTGATTCGATGGAGTATGCAAATCTATGGTATGGTACATGGATAGTTGATGCCATGGCATAATGATATAAAGGCTGCTTTTACTTGAAGATTGAGGTAGATGGGGATATAGGCTTCTTTTCCTATGAGAATTGAATAAGAATTCAAACTAAAGCCCTAACCAAAATATTAAGACTATAAATGAGTGGATTTATTTAATAAAGTTCAAGCACCTCACCATAGGAAAACGAAAGGAAAATTTGAGGTTAACTGCAACTGACTTGGGTAAACTTTACTATGAATAAGATATATCATAGCTTACAATTCCAAACTCAAAGGAAGGCTTACAATTCCAAACTCAAAGGAAGTCCAAGTTATCCTTATCACCAACCTAAAATAAGATGTGAAGTGGCCGTGCACTTGATTCTTTGAAGGTCTCCTATCAGCTAAGGCACCATGCCAAAACAATCAATAAAATAGACGCCTTTTAATGCAAGCATAGACCCTTGTTAGATTTAACAGCCATGACATCAGACTCATACAACTATTATATTGATGTAGCTGCAAAAGGCAATCCAGGTAGAGTTGGATTGGAGTGGTTTGTAGGAATCATGTTGGGACAATGCTATATTGGGAACTGCAAGGCCTGGGAAGGGCCACAAATAATGAAGCAGAAGCCTTAGCTATCAAATCTACTTCTATCTGAGCGGTAAGACAAGGTTATAGGAGGATAATCCTAGAATTAGATTCTCAAATATTGGTGGGAGCTCTAGATTGCATGAGGAACTTTGCTTTGAAGACATGGAGGTTGAAGATTCTTCTCACCCAAATTAAGGAATTATGGAGGGAATTAGATGATGTGATTCCAGTCTATGTGAATAGAGATCTAAATAAAGTGACAGACTTCCTGGCTAAGATGAATACTGTGAAGGAGGTAGGGTTTAGGGGTTCAGTGGCACAGTGACATGGCTATTGAGGATGAGAGGATTAGGTAGGTTGGTAAGCAAATCCAGTGTTTAGCTAATTTGGACAGCCATTGTAAAAATATGTTATAGGAGATTTGGCTTCTTTACAGATCTTTTACTATTGTAAACAGGTGTTCTTGTCAGCTAAGGCTGGGAGGAATCTCATCCCAACTTGTAAATGATTTTTGTTTTAATATAAAATTTTAAATTCTTAAAAAAAAAAAATTATATATGTTTTAACATTTATGCTTGAACACTCAACTCTCAGTTGGTCTTCTAATGCCATGCAAACAAGATTTGGATCATGTGGATGCCAGTGGTAACTTAAACTCATCCTATAATCCAACTTAGAGTCTTAGTTGCCACAAGACATTAACATGAGAATATGCACGTCAAGAAGAAGCATGATTGAGGTAAACTCAAGTTTGATAAATGAATTTTATGAACCATGAGAAGCCTCATTGTTGTGTAATCCTTTGCCTAATTTGAACTTTTTTTCGTGCATAAAATAATTAGTTTAGGTTTACAACTCTAATATAATTTTGGCAAAGATTATCCCTTTTGAAGTAATAGATTTATCTCATAGATCAAGTTTAATTTAGTCAAGTCATGATGTTCATCAAAATTCATTAAGCCTAAATATATCACCAAGTGAATTAACATGCTTTCTTTGGAATTATTAATAGACAAATTAACATTGAACCTTGACATTGGACCTTTGCCTCGAGAATATTATTGACTCTCATATTCAATTGATATATTTATTCAGTTCCTTATAAAATTATTAATGTTATTAATGTAACTTCATCTAACTGATCATATAAATCATCCCACTCAATTTGAGTTTCCTAATTGGCAAGTGTAATCCTTATTCTGAATTCGTTCATGCTTGTAACAATTGAGATATTTAAAACTCACATAAAAACTAAAAAAATATTAAAAAACTAAATCATTGATACTTTTAATTCTTTCTATAAATAAACACTTCCTTATTAATAATAAGCAACATGGACTTCACAACTACTCTATATTCTCATTTCATAATAACTTTATCAATTTATTTGTATCAAAAGTGAAATAAAAGAAAGTTGGCAAATTATCAATTTTATATGTTTTTTTAGATCATAAAGAACAACCAAACAAATACAAGGAGATTTAACCATTACCCCACTATATTCCTCTAATTGTGATAGAGCAATGCTATCCTTTTGTATAACCTATTACTATAATTGTATAATAACCTTTTGCATGCATTTTTATAAACATGAATAGATACAAATTTTCATATGCATTTTTCTTATCAAATTAGATTATATCTTGGCCACTTCCTAATGGCCATGGATATGAAAGGGGCAATAGATTAGTTATGAAATCTATGGGTATCCAGCTTGTTCCTACATCAATTGGGGAAAAGGTTTGTTTCTTTTTTCGTCCCTCAAACTCCACACACACTCTTCGCAACAATAAACAAACATAAGCAAGACACACAATTGCTCTCGTATTTAGATACTAATACACTTGGTTTCCCATACCACACTCTGCAATATACAGATTGGCAAACCATTTATGGCAATGGTTGAACAATGAGTTTACATCACACATAGAATAACAAAAAGGTTATTCAAATAATCCACCATTTTAGAGTAGCAACCAAAAAACTCATTACTAAAATCTTTATCATTCTCAATTTCTAAATTCAGGTCATTATTTTAAATGCATGTCACAAAAGGCTACTTCCTATCTTTTTCTTCAAAAGCTCTTCATAATTCTACCTTGAGCCACCACTTTTCGCCCTCCTTGTGTTGTTGTCAAAACCTAACAAAATATGCTAAGATTATCAAAATGTTCCAAATGCATTAACTATTGAGTTTTTCTCCTTTCTCGCAACATACTAATAATCTCTTCCTCCCTCTCACATGCAATCTTTGGAAAAGGTTTCCACCTCCCCTCCCCTTAACGTAATTGTTAGTCATAGTGAGTTTCCTACCTCCTCACCTTTTATGCTCTCATTGTTAGGAGGGTTTACAACCTCCTCTCCTTCATGCAAGCTTCCTCTCATAGCGAGTTTTCTACCTCCTCACCCTTATGCCACTTTAGTTATCTTTATTTGATCCATCAACTTCTCTTACAATTTGACACCCTTCTCCCTTCAACCTTTGTTAATTAAATTTTCAACTATTAATTTATTGATCTAATAAGTTGATTACTGATAGCTTAAATTACCCCATATATTATTAATAGCTCATAAGACCCATCATGTTATACAATTACACATTTATTGCACACACAACAACACTCATGTAAAACCTTCACACTTTCAAAGTTTTATATTCAATATGCTACATGCTCAAAGACACATCCAATCACATATTCAAAGACACATTATAAGGTACCTAATTAACATCAACTCCTTGTATAGAATATACTGTCTCATGCAATAAGGATAGGACCATATGACACAGGGAGGCGAGGAAACTATAGGTACACCTAAGGCATGGGTACTTTCGAGTTGGCCTTCAATTTAACAATCATATCACAACATAAATATTCTCCCTCTCAAGATTAAAGTTATTATTATATTATATCTATATCTATATCTATATCTATATATATTTCCTTCTTAGTTCCATAAGCAAAACATCTGACATCCTATGAACTTTTATATATTAATCCAAATAACATTTATATAACAACTAAACAATAATCATTCATTCATACTTTATAACCACATATGCATAATGCATCATCAATGAATTCTCAATAACAATGCACACTCAAACTATGAGTTCAATTGCTAATAAAATGAATCTGATGAGTCAAATTATGGATTAAAATCTAATCAAGGGGGAGAGAGTGGGCATTGTATTTAGCATGTTAGGCTTTATCCATTTTGGGTAACCCTGAAGACTATAATTGTATGTCATATGATTGTTTCACTTTAACTCTAGTTTAGTTTATTTTTGTAGTACTTTTTGTTACTATAGTGCATTGTAATAGTTCTTTTCATTGAGTCTTATTAGCCTACTTTGGCAATCTGTAGAAATTAATAAAATTATTTTATCTTATCCTTTCTTTTGTGCATGTTTATTTTAGCCTTCTTATCTAAATTTAGAGAAGAGTGGAGAAGAGAAAAATGTTGGGAGTTTTGTATTTCCAATAAAGAAAGATGGAATGACACCATTGAGTAGTAACATGCCACAACCAAAACTTGTTAACCTTGGAGGATTTTTAGAAAAGCCCATATGCATGTGTTCTACCTGGAAATGGAGAGGTTAACAAAGCTTTAGGGAGAACCATTTAGACTTGTATTGATTATCCTTAGAACCTTAGTTATCAAGTTCGAGTTCGTACTCGAGTTCGACACACCTGAAGTTCGAAAAAAATTCGAAATAAAATTCGACGTAAATTTCGATTATTATAAATGCACATATATTTTTTGAAATAATTTTATTTTTTTATTTTTATATAAAATTTAAAAATCAAAGATACAAAATTATAATATTTGATCTTAATAATTTTTTTTTTTTTGATGAGGAACCTTTTATATACAACATATCCGCAACATGTGAGGGGAGAGATTTGAACCTGGGCCTCTCGATAACTGGAGAGTTTTATATACTTTAAATTTTTTTAAAAAATATAAACATCTTTATAACTTCATCTAAACAAAGTAATTTTTTAATAGATGAGAAGATTTTCAAACGTTTAAATCAATAATTTTTTTTAAAAGATAAATTACAAGTTTTCTATCAATCATAATAAAAAATCAAGTGATAAATTCATTCTAAAAAAATCATGCATATTAACACAAAACTATCATTGTTGTCCATTCTCTCAAGTGATAATAAACAACTAAAGAAAATAGATTGAAAATGGTTGCATCCAACATAATTTGTGCAAGACGTGGATCTGAAGAATTTTTTTATAACACTTTCACATTGATATATATTTTATATTTTAGAGGTAAGAGATTTTACCATATTGTAACTTTGCTTGAACTTTCTATAAGTCATGGGTTTTATTTTTCAACTGTCAATGACTAATTTTAGGGTTTTTTATACCTCTTTTATGTTCAGTTTTTTTTCTACCAAATTTAGGGTTTATTCGTCGAATTTATTCGTTAAAGTTTTGAATTCGACGAATTTTGAATTTTATCTAAAAAAGTACAAATTTGATAACTAAGTTTAGAACCATGGGGAAGGTAGGCATACTAGAGAAGAAAAGAGGAGGAAAATGTTGATTAGATTTGTGCGTTTCAATCAATCAAATTCTTGTTTTTGGTAATCATGTTATCAAGTAATCCTTTATGGTACATTTCCATGTATTCAAAACAATAAAAAATTAGTAAACCCTTTTGCATTTTCATAGAAAGTGAAAAAGAAAGAAAAAATGTAAAGATCCATCTATGCTAAGGGTGTAACAAAAAAATGTTGCTCTTTTATTTTCATTACATGGGTCTTATTATGGGTTGTTAAGATGGATATGTTAGTCTTGTTGTAGGACTAATGCAATGTCAGTCAATCTTATCATTATATTACATTACAAAGACAATCCCATTCCTTGATGTAGACATATCATGTTCAACACCATAATGATAAGAATCACATCTCAACTTTGTTATATATATATTGGCATTTGGTCATGAGAACTTAGGTTTAAGCTAATACAATAAAACTTTGTAGATGAATTTTATATTTGTTTGTTGTGTTTGTTTTTGTACATTTAATTGAATATTATACCTTGTTTGAGACTAAAAACGATAGTAAGTAAGAGTTCCATATCATAGCTTTGTCAAACTGAAGTACAAATTGTAATAATATTGTCACCGATCAATTCATGCAAGCAAGTTATAATGGGTACTTCTTTTTACATCATGGAAAGCCAAAGGTGATTGGTTGTTATAGGGTGCTATGGTTAGCTATAGTGGATTGTTTTCAATTGTTGTAACTAATTCCTCAATCGCATTAGATAGGGAAGTACTTAGTGCACATAGTAAATAAGCTTATTCATTTGAGTGATTTACCAATATTTGCTTAGTTGTACCTTGTTGTGCTGTACCTATTAGGTCTAGTGAATGATATTTAATGTATCTTGAGAGCATTTTGTTTTAGAGTCAACTTCTATCTTTTGTGTATTCTAAGACAATTATAAAATTATGGTGGCTGACTATTAATTATGTCAAGACCCATGCGTATATTAGATATATATTTTCAAAGTTTGTTAGGTATTTGGTTTGATAATTATACCAAGAACTTCCATTGATACTGCACCAACATAGCGTATAAACATCTAGACTTGGTTTCATTATCTCCTAGATATTTGTATTGAAGGCAGTTATTTATAGTTCATGTTAGCAGTAGAAATCCTTAAATATATCATGGATTACATTACTTGTCCTATAAATGATCTCAAGTCTAGGTTTTGATTCATGTAAATGTTGTAGAATATGGTTCAGTCGTCCCTTTTATCTTGTATACAAACAATGCCTTTGTATTGCCATCATATAATGACTTCATGTACTAATCAAAATTGTTCATGGAAGTGGTGTGAGATTATTGATCAAAGTTATAGTAAGGACAAACTTATAAACCAATTGTGTCAACACTAAAATTATACTTGATTGTTGTCTTTTATGATATCAAGTAGATTGTTTGTATGGATGGTCTATTAATATTGTTTGGTTGTTCTATTGTATGCAAGGGGTAGAGAAGTAGAGTTACCAATGAAGGGTAAGTATTCTAGATGAATGTATAATGAATGCAATGCAGGTCCATCATGGATGAACATAAGGGATGGACATGATCACTTATATATAGGCATTGATGGTTACTTTCAACAATTGTATGAATGTATATTGGCTTGTATATATAAGCATTAATGGGTGCTTATTGCAATTTGATGAATGATAGCATTCATATTTTTGCATAGATAAGTTATCTATATATAAAATACTTTGGCCAAACTTATGATTTGCAATAATCATTATGTTAATATAGTGTTAAGTTGCATAACTTTATATGACTACATGTAGATAGATTGACACTTTCATGATGTACTCTCCCTGACCTTGTTGGTGTTATGTATCTACACCTTCATTGGAGGGTTGATCACTCTTGTAGATCAAGTTTTGATGAGGGATCTAAATGGTTTTATGGTTAGCAATGAATTACTTCAATGATACTCTCCCTATCCTTGCAACTATAGTATTTTGATTGGCATTGATGTACTTGCATATTGATGAATGGAATTATTTGATGTATCTTTTAAAAGAAACAATGGCGTACACTATTAATGTACATTTACTTGGAAGAAATGAAACAAAAACTTGTTTTCATTATAAAGTTATATATGCATTTGAAATAATTTATAGTTTAGGAAGTTGTTCAATGTTTAATGAGACCAAAAAGAAGGATATTCTCTTTACTAGATGCATTCTATACATATATGGAATTGAAACACATAATATGCATGATCCTTGTTGTACCATAGCAGTTTAGTTGGTAAATCTCACATTGAATGGATACTTGAAGAACCCAAAGTTGTACATTAAAAACTAAAATGAAATACTGTCTATATATTATTATTTTTTATACTGTGTATATGAAATGTTTACAATGCTCTAATTCAACTATTTAGGAATATTTAAGATTAATATTTCAACATGTTATTCTTGAATGAATAGAGTGAATAAACACTTCTTATGCTTGGTGAATTATATGCCTAAAACCATTAGTACTCTTATGGAAAAATTTAAACTTTTGAGGATTTACATTGGCATTTTATGTTTGACTAAGCCTCTTATCCAACTTTGCACATTTAAATTATCTATGGAAGTAAATCACACTTAATATTTATTCATCCATTTAAGAAATAAATGCTTACTATACATTTTTTTTGATTAGGTGGATGAAAGTGTTTTGAAATGAACCCCAAACCTTTAACAAAATTGATCCAACTATCCTTAAAAAAAGAAATGGGGCTCGCAGGCCACCAAGAGAGAAACCAGGATCCAAAAAATAAACTAGCACCAAGATAACAAAAGGAACCAAAAATGACCTGAGCTAACAACAACACAGACAACAAAAGGTAATAAAATCCTACATAGGGTAGACCAATCCTACATAGGGTAGACCAAAAACCCAAGGACTACCAAGCTAAATAGAGAACCCACAAAAGAAAAGAGAATGAGAGTGAAACAACAAGAATCAAGAGCCACTGGAAGTGAGAAAGCCAAAAATTAGTTTTTGGTTCCATTGGGACCCACACCTTTATCCATCTTGTCTTCCTTTAGCTCCCATTGCTCCCAACCCATCAAGACCAATATTTATTCCACATAGGCAATAGTAGTTTGCATGGAATAAATCAGGTACATTTATAGCTTCAGGAGAGTATGCTTAAGTGGTTTAGGGTGAGTTCCCGAGGCTTGTATCCGAGGTTCCTGCTTATTATTTGCAATTCCCACTCTTAGGATTAGTTTCACCTTATTGCGGTGAAGAATAAATTCTTCAGAATCAGAATCTTCCATGCATAGAGGGAACTTAGTATGATAAATAAAACTACCATGGATATTTGACATAGTGTTATGAAAGTTGGTACTCAACTTGAATGATGATTCCTTAAAGATTAGTAAATTTGGGACTTAAGCATGTATGATACCTTCATCAAATGCACATGGTTACATATTGTCATATGTATAGGTATTAATGGGTGCTTTCATAAGATGAAATTATTACATGATGGCATATATATAATACTAGATGGGTGCTATTGGTTATATGCATATACGAAAGTATTCATATGAGAATTCTTATGAAATCAACAATATGGATGAAGTTGCTACAAATAGTAATTTGGAATTAAATTTTATGCTCTTTTTAGAAAGCCTAATTAGGGATTTTTACATCTTTCTTCCCATACAATGAACAATTATTTTTAACTACTTTGAATTTACCTATTGAAATTTGTTCAAAGATATGCAAATACTCTAGAACGTGGTAAGTGAATTGCTTAAACCAAAGGACATTCGATTGCATGTATATATCCCAATTTCCACAACGGAGGTGGTTTTAAAATTATCTTCCATGACTATACTTATTTAGTTGTAGCTTGAGAATCCATCAAAAAGGAATAGATCTTGTGCCCAACTACCTCTTCCATAATTTAATTTGTGAATGGGATTTTTTTTTTTTTTTTGAATTTACACGGTGGAATCGGTAGCCGCCACGAATTCAGGCAGGTTGTCCAACTTTTATGGCCGCCACAGTATTCTGCGCTGTCCGCCCCGAAGCCGCCACACAGATCTTCGCGCAGTCCACCCCTATAACCACCATGCCACAATCATTTTAAACCTTTTACGCCATTGAAAGCACCAGGAAAGGGACAAGCGTTCAGTCCGACAAGGCCCGAGATTTGAACCTTGGACCTCCGCCCCCTTATGGGGTTTGGATGAACCAATTGGTCTACACCTCGGACCTGTGAATGGGATTTAAAATAGGGCCTTTATAGTGATTGCATTCAAACTCTTAAAATCAACACATAAATTTGGGTGTTTTTCTTTTCAATCTAATCATAATCAATCACACCCGCTCACTCATACTTACCTTGAAAATTATGTGTATGTCCAACATGTTCTTTATCTTCATGTTCACTAAGGCTGCATACTTTGGGTTCAATTGGTATAACCTTCTCCTCATTGGTTGCGTACCCAGACCCAAAGGTGCCAAATATCCTTATACATTCATGCAAATACATCCTTGTATTGAATGAAGATTCTGAAGGTTATTGCTTTTCATACTAGATCCCAATTATAACCACAATTTATCATATATTCCTCATCCCTCTCATTGAGATTCAATTGTACCATTTGCATCCATTTGTACTTGATGTTATTAGGATATTTTGTCACCTTTGTTGTGCTAAAGGAATGTGCCATATATTTATAAATTTGTGCATCTCCAACACTAAAATTTGCAAATTTATAAGGAAATGACAACTTCTATCCCCCTTATATGCACATATTTATCACTATCTCTTTCATTGCACCATTGGATTCAACTACCTTTTAGGTGTTATGGGATGCTTTTATTTTTCCCACTACTACATCTTGCTCTTTTTCTATATGTTGATTGGAAGACTTTATAGTCTTCCTTTTGCAAAATACAAAAGACTAATATTCGATTTTACTTCATCCTTCATGCATTCCTCCAACTCTAACACTTCTTCACTGTTGGGTTCCATGTTGGTTGCTCTCCCTTCTCTATCCAATGAAGAAGCTTCCAACTCATTGGTGGATGCCAAATCCTCACTAACCAACTGGTTTCTTAGATTAATTGTGTACTTGTGCTAGCCATTTTTGAAAGTAATAGTCCTTTTCATAATTATAGTCCACCTTTTTCATGTGTAGCCACTTTTCTCCCAACTATGTATCATAGTCAAGTTTTTGCATTTTAATGACCATAAAGTCTAGGACAACTTTACAATTTTTATCTTCTACCCAATGAAAAATCCTCACATCTTTATTTTATTTTGGCTAGCTCTAAAAAATATAAAATTAGGTGGCCAAAAGGTTTGAGCATCCAAATCTCTCAAAGTCTTCTAGGAAAACATATTCACTACATGCCTCTTCCTGACATTAATCATCAACACTGTTGGGTCCATGAATTAATTTTTGGTCATTTTTTATGGCACAAATTGGTTATCTCTTTTAGGTTTCCTTGTTTTGTATGTCAAATATCCAATCATCGTATGAGGCTCTAGTATTGTGCAAAACAAGTTTACCACTTTCATAGAGATGCTTGAATCCATAAAGTGGACAACCAAGTTTTTCATTGAAAGTTTATGGTCTTGTATTATGATGAGGTCCTTCTCTTTATCACTCCATTGTATTACCATATCCTTTCAACTTGCCATAAGCTTCCTGCTACTTCTCCTTATTGGCAAATTTGGGATACTCCATATTCTTCTTTGCTTGCATGCACATGACAATAAGGACATGGATATTTGAAGATATTTTCGTAGTATCAATAAGGTTCACAATTTGAATGCTACTAGCATTTGTGTAGTTTCTAGCAAAGTGGTCTAACTCCTAGCACTTTTTCCACTACATAATCGGTCTACCTTTAGAACCATGCTATAATATATGCTCTTCATATCCATATGTTACCAATTTGGTTCTATTTTCTAGGTATTATTCCCTAATGATTGTCTTGGTAACCTCCACTTATCACACATATTCCAATTTATGAGGTGATTGGTTTCTACTCAACCACTTCATTTTTTACATCAAGGGTTTGGTGCTTCCTATGCTTCATGTTGAATGGAAAATCCATGAAAAAATGCTCATGCACATCACAACTATTGCAATATTATTATTTGGGACAATTGATATTTGTGTGGCCCTTTGTTTGGTAGTATGAATGCCAAATGTCCTTGTCCTTATTCCTATTTTCCCCTTTTATTTTATGGATTTATTATTCCAAATATTTCTTGTGTGCTTGGATGGTTACACCCATATTATCACTATTGCTATCAAAACCACTCTCCTCATTTTGACTTCCACAAGTTGATGTTGATACTATCTTCATTTTATTTTCCAAGTTTAATACTATATTGAATATCTCTTGGTATATTGTTGGTGGTATCGCTTTCATCTTCTTTTTGAATATTGGAAGGAGTTTATCCATAAACCACATCTTTTTGAGTCCATAACCAAGTTTATTTTCCATCTTATCAAAGAACTCCTTCAAACTTGATTATAGAAATCTATATATTATCCTTGTTTTGCTTGGTGGTGCAAATCTCTCCAATGATCCCTATGTCATAAAAAATAGTCTAAATTTATTTTCAAATGGTTTCTCTATTTTTTCTCATGAAGTGAACAAAGTTTCAAGTGACAAGTTCTAGTCCATTGCTCTCTATTTTAGCATTGCTAGAAATAATTTTAACCATTTTTCTTTATCTCTGAATCTTCCATACCATCATGCAAGTGTTGATATGTCTAATAGGATCCTCCTTCCTGTCTCCATAGAATTTTATGTACTTTTTATTTCCTATCATAGTTGTCATTGTCATCTACAATAAACTCTAGTGTAGTTATACTTGTTGCTTTTGTCTATTGGATCCTTCATTTGACTCCTCATTAACAAATATTTCTTCTGTTGATTGCACCATCTTCAATTAGATGTCAACCTAATCCCACACTATTGCTTTATGAACTCATTCACATATACACGATTTCTAGATATTTACTCAGACAATCTCCACTATGATTGTCATTATGTTGGACTCTTTTCCCTTGCACCTCTTAGAAATCTTCCCAACACTTATGTCATTGTTGGAGTCACCACCCAAATACTCAGTCCATCCATACAACCAGATTTGTTATATTTTGCTTCCCATGTGTGGGTTTCCATGTCTGAACATTGAACTCAACTTGCATGTAAGTCCTTTCTAGCCAATATGTACTCTATTGCATCCACTTTGCATATGTCCACTTGCCCTTCTTCTTCCACTAGGGATAACATTTTCCACTAATATTGCTCTCCTCTATCCTCTTTCTTCATTGGAAAATACCTTTTCCATCAAAGGACTTCCCTTATTTCAAGGTACCATACATTTTATAACTCTAGCAATTAAACTCCCCCCACATCACTATTGGAATCTATGTGTCTTTATCTTGTACAAGAGGCTATTGATATATGCATTCCTTTATATTCCATTTATGGTTGTGTCACTTTTGTGTACTTATAGCTACACATATTTATGCCTTCTCCTTCATCTACAAGGTCTTCTTCACATTGATTGTCACAAGAGTTATCATGCAAGTTATTGCATTGATTGTTTTACAGATTATCATGTTAATTATTACATTGGTTGTTGTGTAGGTCCTCCCTGCACATATTTTTTCTATTATCAAGTTCTTCTCAGATTGTGTTGTGTAATTCTTTGTGATATTCATATTGGATCTTCTCTCATCCATCCATGTCCACGTCCACATCCTTCTTTGTGAATTGGATTATTGGTCATCTAGTATTTTTTTCATTTCAAGTGTTATGCTACTCCTCAATGCAAACTCTTTATAACAACAATGTCAAATATAGCACAATAGTTTGGTATTTATACATTTGAAGTCTCAAGAAGTATCAAAGAAATAATGCAATATTAACAATAACAATACATCAACATGCACAAGTAAAGGAATCACATAAGGAGATTTATATTGAAAAAATGGAATACATAATATATTTTCTACACCATATCAGTGTAATAGCATAACACTCCATACAATACCATGCCATACAACACCAAAATAATGAATTAGGTGTTCTCTATATAGCATTGTAGTAGGGGGAAGTAGTTACACACGTGACATGGGAAAATAATGGATGGCCTCCGACTAGCAGACGAGGATGGGCATGTTGTCTCCCTGATCCCCATTTGTTGTCGTATTTCCAACGTCTCATTTTAAGGATTGCAAAAGTTTCTTTGTCTACTATTTTATATTTTGAGTTTGAAAACACCTATATTTTCTAAGATATCCCTATTGTGTAAAAGTCCCAATATAGCCATGTTGGCTAATTATTTTTATCTTAGACCTTTGATTTAGTTAGTTGGTCCTTGAAAATTAGGGTTAGGTTATTATTTATTTTATTTATAAATAGGAAGTATATTTTATTAGTTTGGTTCATAAAATAATTAGAATTTAATTTACGTATTCTACACATAAGATACTTCACCCTCTCAAAGTGGCTATGAAACTTTACCCTCTTCGAGTGGCTATGTATTTGTTGTGGCATTGATTTGAATGGATTTACTATTTGCTTGTTGTGTGGATTGGAATTGATAATTGCATATTGTTCATGGTACTGGTATTTGAATCGAAATTGTTATTGTTGCATGCTATTAATAATTATTCAATATTGAAGTGGTGTTGTAGATATTAAACAATTTGTGTGACATTGCATTCTTACTTCTCATATTCAAATGGAGTGCTTAAAAAAAATATCATATTTATCTTCCTCAATCTTTGACTATTAAGTCAATGGTTCTCGAAGAATTGCATGCATCTCCTTTGGTGGGACACTTAGGATTCTTGAAAACATACTAGCAGGTGAAGTAATCATTTTATTGTAAAGGATTAAAAGCAGATGTCAAGATGTTTGTGGTTGAATGTAAGGTATGTCAACGTAACAAAGGGGAAATAGTTAAATCTCATAGACTATTGCAACCCTTGTCTATCCCTAATCGCCAATGGGAGCACATATCTATGGATTTAATTGAGGGTCTTACCAAATCAAAGGGAAAAATAATGATAATTATTGTAGTAGATCACCTTTCCAAGTATGCTCATTTCTGTGCACGACAACATCCCTATTCAACAAGTAAAGTGGCCAAGGCATTTCTTGATTCTATTTTTAAGTTACATGGTATGCCCAAAATCATTGTGAGTGACCGTGACCCTATATTCACTAGCAACTTTTGGAAGGACTTGTTTCGTCTTAGTGGTACCAATTTGAGTATGTCTTCCTCATATCACCCCTAGTATGATGATAAAACAAAGATTGTTAATAAATTTTTGGGTACTTACCTTCGTTGTTTTGCTCAAGATAAGCAATATCACTAGGTTTAATGACTTTCATTAACAAAATGGTGATGTAATACTTCTTACCATTTTCCCCTTAAGATGTCTCCATTTGAATCTTTGTATGGTCAAAAGCCTCCATCAATAACAAACTATGTTCTAGGATCTTCTAAAGTGATCTAGGTAGATGATTTGTTATAACGATGCCAAATTGAGCTTCAACTTCTTAAAGATAATTTGACCTAGGTCCATAATCTTATGAAGCAAAAACAATATTCACACCATTCCGAATGATAATTAAATGTAGGAGATATGGTCTTATTATGCCTACAACCTTATAAGCAATTTTCCTTGAAGACCAAGTCTAATCAAAAGTTGGCTCCTTGATTTTATGGGCCCTACAAGGTGGTTCATCACATTGGTGAAGTAGCATATCAATTGGAGCTTCCACCATCTTCTCACATCCATCCATTTTTCATGTATCCTATTTCAAACAAGTTATTGGTCAAAAGGTGCAGTTCCAAATAGTGCTTCCATTAGTTGATGAAGAAGGTTGAATAAATCTTCAACCTGAAGCAATTTTGTAGTCCAGAGTGCATAATATTTGATCTCAACTAATTTAGGAGTTTCTCATCAAGTGGTAGGACCTTCTAGAATAAGATGCTACGTGGGAGCTTGAGAGTATTTTCCAGCTTTGAGGACAAAACTTTTTGAGGGAAGGAGCAATGTAATAGTCCCAATATAGCCATGTCGACTAATTAGTTTTATCTCAGACCTTTTATTTTGTTAGTCGACCCTTGAAAATTAGGGTTAGGTTATTATTGATTTTGTTTATAAATAGGAAAAATATTTTATTAGTTTGGTTCATTGAAAAATTAAAATTTAATTTACGTATTCTACGCATAAGAGACTTCGCCCTCTAAAAGTGGCTATGATACTTTACCCTATTTAAGTGGATGTGGATTTGTTAGGACATTGATTTGATCGTAATTACTATTTTCTTGTTGTATGGATTAGAATTGATAATTGCATATTATTCGTGGTATTGGTATTTGAATCAAAATTATTATTGTTGCATGTTGTTAATAATAATTCAATATTGAAGTGTTGCTACAAATATTAAATTAATTGTGTGGTTTTGCAACATATTGACTACTTTACCTTAATATAACATTGTCTAACTATAGATGAAATAAAATAATATGCAAAAGACAAGTCCTAAAATTATGTGCCTTTTGATTTCAAATGATGAAGTAAAGTATGTTTTTGATAATATGCAAGGGATAAAAGGGGAATGCAATGTGCTCAAGCTAGTCTCTATATAAGAGTTCTATTTCCAATGATGATGACAAAAATCTATAGGTCAGCTAAAGATGAGATACATGCCAAATGATTGATCCCCTAAGACAATATGACTATGTTTATTCTTAAATAATATTAAAAATAGAAAATAAAAATAAATAAATGACATAAATATAAGACTATATCTAGACTAATAAAATAATTGAAAGCGAATCTAACATGAATTTTCCCTACGATAGTAGTGGTACTTGCTGTAAAAATACGTTTGATGCTTTTGATAGCTGATGATGATTTTTTCTACGTCCTTCCACTTAATAGAAATTCCTACAAAATAGATAGAATGGTTAGATGTAGTGGGGTTTTATTGATTCAAAGGAGAGATGTCACTTTATTTATTGGAATTAGACTCCTATTCACAAGGAAATATTAAAAATAGAGAGCTAAAAATATTATCTATTACACAGAGAGCATAAGCACCACAATCAAGTCGTAGCATTGATGGTGCTTAAAATTGTGGGTAGCACTTTTCTATTTGTGAAGGGAGGGACCAACTATAAAATTTATAGTCTCTACAATAGTAGAATGAAAGCACATTAGCATTTTTGGTACTGTAGTTCTGTGGTATTTCCACCTACAAGTGCAAAAGACGGGTTTCCAAATTTAGAAACCCATCATAGACTATGGTATTTTACTCAATAGGGTATAATGATCCCTATTGTGATGATAAAATATTGTTAAGATGTTATCAAGTGGCATTAGCTCAATCGTTTAGATTCCTTAATATTTAAAGAAGAGACCAAGGTTCAAATATTGCCAAGCGATACATGGATAATATCCTACTTTTGTTGTAATACCACTATGTGGTGATGATTTAATATAGATGGGGCCCATTTCAATCCCATGTAATCAATTGAAAAATAAAATGTTGTTGAGATGCAAATATAACTACAAATAAGATAAATTCTAAAAGCTAATCAAGGATGCAAGCCAAAATTAGTCTAAATGCAAAATGATAAAATGCTATGCAAAAAATAATAAAGGTGGATTAGAGATCCAAACTATGTTGATTTGATGGAGAGTCTACCATGAGAGCCTATGCCAACGTAGCCATAGAATGAGATCAATAAATACACCTTGTGCATAATCTCTAATTGACCTTTAATAAATCCAATGGTCAAAAGGACAACACATTGCATTTATAAGTTTGAGCTTTGGATGTAACATGATTTTACTATACAATGTTTGGATGCAAGTGAGCCAACAACTTGGAAGAGTTTTGTTATGTTAAAATATGGGATGTCATGATGGAATTTTGATAGAGTTTATTAATATTAATAAGTGATGAGATGGGATCCCCAAAGGAATGGCTTTATATAAGCCATAGATCCCTTGGAGGACCCATTGGAGGAATAGAGATAGAAGGATAATATGCAAGAAAGATAAAAAATTTGATGGGAGGCAAATGGGGAATGTTGGAGGATTTTGATTTCCAATCACATAAGGTGATGGGCATTGAGGGATTATAGGCGTGATTGGAATACCAAGTTTCATATTTGGAAAGCAATTGATGCTTGTCAACTACTTGTATTTACTTTTTTATATTATGACATTCAATAGTGTTAGAAAATATGAAAAGATGACAATGCTAAGGATACCATTGCTAATGTCAAAGAGACAATTGTCAAGTTGATTGGGAAAGAAAAGATTAAACTTGAAAATTTGGCAAAAGTGCTACCTATCAATCAATAATGCCACTAGTGCTATCATGTTAAGTTGATGCTTTTGCTTTAGGGCATTAAACACCCCTTGGATTGATCTTTGACTAGTTGAATTGAGTAAGATGTTTAATTGACTAGATGAGGTATATGCTAGTAAGTTGTTAGGACATGATATCATGTTTATAATTGGATGTCCACAATTGTGTTGAGAAATATTATGTGTGATTTATATTTTCCCTTTTATGTAAGTGTCATGTAAGAGTGCAATGTGTAGGAAATGCACAAGTGTCATGTAAGCTAGAGTGTAAGAGTATATTGAGAGAATATGCACAAGTGTCTTGTATGTAAGTATGAAACTGTGTAATGTGAGGATGTGCACAAGTGTCATTATGAATGCATGTAGAAGTGTAAGATTCGTGTAGATGTGTACAAGTGTCATATATTCAAGTGTGCATGCAAGAATAAATTGAAGAGTCTAGTATGCAAGTGGCAATATGATAAGCCAAAGGTCATGGAACTTGCAATATGGAGAGCAATATTCAAGTACACGAAGAGTCATATTCTATATCTATATTATAGAGACAAATCTCCATGAAAAGTGAATCAATTCCATATTCGATTATTTGATTGTAAAAGAGATCTAATTGGGAATAAATCTTGTATACAAATTTTGAGCAATTAATATTATAAGTTTTCTTTATGCATAGTTTATGAATGATTTAGACCATTTAAATTCATATTTGATATTATAAGTGAATGTTATTTTCAATATTATATTGGCCTTGATATACATATTAGATTACTCATATATTATTATACTCTTCATTATTAATATTTTGACCTTTAATATTATGGCTATTTTATATTAGGACCTGTGAAATTCTATGGTAATAAGGCTTAAAAACCTAATGATGGTATCAGAGCTACCACATGACTTTATCCATTTCTTAATAGAGTTATTTTATTAGCCACCATTATCTATATATATATATATATATATATATATATATATATATATATATATATATATATATATATATATATATATATATATATTTATTTGTGGAAAACATCCCAAAAGGGATGCCACTTTCGGGTAAGACCCAAGGAGGCAGGGGTATCCATTCCGCCAAAAACGCCCAGGACTCGGACCTGGCCTACCACCTTTGACATACTCAAGGAGCAAACAAACACACAAAACCAAATTAAAAAAAGTAAATAACAACAAAAATAATAAAATAAAATAAAAAACATGCTCCTTGAGTGTGTCAAAACCAAAAGCACAACCAAACACGCACAATAAGATAAAAGAAACCACAACACAAACCACATAGAAAAACACAAGAACCACATAACAAAACACAAACAAGACAAAAACAACAGAACACTACAAAGACATAACCCAAAAAAAACATGAAAAATAAACACAACCAAAACCTAAAAAATAAAATAAATAAAAATAAAAATAAAAACAACCAACAACAGACAATAAACAAAAACAAAAAACATAGAAAACACTCACACATAAAAAAATGAAATAACACAAACAAAGAGAAACCCAAGAACAAGAACGAAAAAAACACAAGAACAATAACAAAAAACATAAAAAAAAAACAAAACAACAAAAACACAAGAACAACAAAAAACAACACAAAGAACACAAAAACAAAACAAAACAAAAGAACCCACCCACCTTAAAAAACTAAACAAAAAAACAAAGAAGACAAAAGAAAAAAAAATGAACAAAACAATGACCTATCTAGACCGAGAAGACTATTAATGCAAGAATCAACGGAGGAAACAAAATAAAGAATAGAATGAGCTAGGGAACTAAAAAAACTGAATGAACCAAAGAGAAACAAAAAAAAAAAACAAGAAGAAACTAGGTACCTTCAGAACTGGAGCCATCCAAAGAAATGATAGAAAGAAGAGCTTCCCTAATTTGAGAAGCCCACCATATAGGAGGGTGGCCATAACAAGTAAGATCACCTTTGTCCAAAGCCCAATTAGCTAAAGCATCAGCACTCTTGTTTTGATCTCTGACCACATGATTGTAATCAACTTTCAAAAATCCCATATGGATTAACTGAATCTTCTCAATAATTCTTTTTATTCTCCAATCCACCTTATGATTCTTAGAAGGAGTCTTCAAGAGATTAATCATAAGTTGAGAGTCGGACTCAACTAACACCTTTTCCCATCCAACCTTAGTAGCCTCCTGAAGGCCTCTAAGGATACCATACCCCTCGGCAAGGTTATTGGAAAGAATACCCAAATTCTCGGCAAAAGTAAAAACCAGGGAGCCATCCGAAAGTCTACCAATTCCTCCCACACTGGCTTTTCCGGGGTTCCCTCTAGAGGCTCCATCGGTATTGACTTTTCCAAAATCCTTAGGAGGAGGTTGCCAATTTCTAGTCCTATCCATCTTACTAATACTCACATTCCCTTTAAGTTGGTTGCCCTTAGAAGGTTTAATCTTCAATCTTTGCATCACTTGATCCCATCTTTGGTGGGAGTTTTGGGGGTGATTAAGGAGTTGATGGACTGATTCAACTAAGTTGGCTATGGTCTTTTGCCAAATATAGTGAATATCCTTCCTATCTTGATTAAAAATTTGGTTGTTCCTTTCATTCCAAATATTCCAAAGAAGAATGGTAGAACCCATCCAAACTAACTGCCTAATAAAATGATCAACACCCTCTTGATTAGGCCAATCCCTCCAAAGTTGTTCAAAAGTGAAAAAATTGGACCACTAGTAAGCCAAGTAAAGTTGCCATTCTCCTCCATAGCTCGAGAGGCTAAAGTACACTCAATAAAAAGATGGTTGATATTTTCTACATTCTCTTCACACATTTCACATCTAAAAGGGCCATGAAAACCACGCTTCATAAGTTGCTCACCTACTACACCTTACGATGCAATAAAAGCCAATTAAAGAACCTCACCTTAGGCCGAGCTTTTGAGCCCACAATTGAGAAAATATGTCGGAAGAATGGTTGGGATTATTATGGCATAAGGTCAAATAACCTTGAGCAACTGAATACTCACCCTTAGTAGTGTTGTTCCATCCAAAACAATCTTTTTCATGGGACCAAGAGAGGGATCTCATATGAAGGATGCCTTGGATATCTTGTCTTTGCCTTTCTGGGATTTGAATAGGCCGGTCCTCAATAGGGATCCAATATCTACCAACCTTTGAATTACCAGTATGGTACCGACGATAATTAGCCACCTTTATCCAATTAGCTCGGTGAAGCTCCTCCATCCAAGGCCTCCAATCGGGAAGCCGAGTTATCAAAGGCTTGTGACCATCCCAAGAATCTGTCCAAAAATTTGCATGTTGACCATTATGAATGATCCAAAATAATTTTTTCTTTATCAAATCCTCACCGGTCTTAAGAAGCTGCTAAAATGGGAGAACCTTTGGTAGGAAGTTGATAGCGAACAAGGTCTTCGGGACTTTTGTTCTCAGCATATTTAGCACGGAGATTATTGGCCCAAAGAGCATTGGGGTTATGCAACATCCTCCAATATAATTTAGCAGCTAAAGCTTTGTTGTTATTAATTGAAGACCGGAATCCTAACCCCCCTTCACTCTTAGGAAGACATAAAGTATCCCATTTCACCAAGGCCCATTTTCTTTTCTCCTTAGTACCACTCCAAAGGAAACGATGACTGATTTGATCCAATTCTCGAAGAACAACCTTTGGGATATTCAAAACGGAAGAAACATAAATAGGAATAGCTTGAAGGACTGATTTTACCAAGGTGATTCTACCCCCAGAAGAAAGCCACTTGTTGGTCCACTTTCCAATTTTCTTCTTGACTTTGTCCAACAACCAATTCCAATATTTATTTTTTTGCCTTTGAATATTTATGGGAATACCTAAATAAGTGATTGGAAGAGAGGTCTTCTTATATCTTAATTTATCCAAGACCATGGATTCCTGTCTAGCGGAGCAGTGAAAGAAAATAACTTTAGATTTGTCTTCATTGATCAAGCTGCCCGATAGCCTTAGAAAAATAGCTAATGATTTGCTTAATATTAGAAGCTTCCTTAGCTGTAGCTTTACCTAAAAGGGTAGAGTCATCCACAAATTGAAGATGAGAGATAGGTCTAGCTCCATGAGCAATGGTAACTCCCTCAAGGGTTTTGTTTTCCCTCTTTTTGGTTATAGTCCTACCCAAGCATTCAACAAGAATGATGAATAAATAAGGGGATAGCGGGTCACCTTGCCTAATACCTCTGGAAGGTGGGAAAGACTGAGAAGGCCTGCCATTGATAAGAACTAAGTAGGAAACTGAAGAGATACATCCCATAATCCAATCCATCCAATCCTTAGAGAAACCAAATTGCCTCAAAACTTTGATAAGGAAGTGCCAATCCACTCTGTCATAAGCTTTGGATAAGTCTAACCGGATGAACATAGAAGGAGAATTTTGCATATCCATGGAATGGATGGCTTCCTGAGCAAGAACTATCTCATCTACTATTTGACGTCCTTCCACATATCCCCCTTGCTCGGGGAAATAATCTTATGCAAAAGAGGCTTCAACCTTTCTGCCATGATTTTAGTAATAATTTTGAGAAGAACATTACATAAAGCAATAGGTCTAAAAGCTGAGATATGATCAACCTCTTGAGCTTTTGGAACAAGAGTAATATAAGTTTTATTGATAACCTTCAAAATTTCGTTGGATTTCTGGCTTCTTCCACCACCTCTAATAAATCAACATGAAGGATATCCCAGAACTCTTGGTAGAACTCAATAGGAAAACCATCGGGACACTGGGGTTTTCCCTTTTTGCATTTTAAAAACTACTTGTTGAAGCTCATTGATAGTAACAGGAGCAGTCAAAATAGAGTTCTCCTCGAAGTGATAAGAGAAGGGATTGCTTGAAGAACATTTTGTTGTGAAGGTGAGTCAAGAGGAGTAGCAACAAAAATATTGGAAAAGTAATCAACAACAATAGAGTTCATGCCATCCCAAGTATAAACAACATCTCCAGAATCTGATTTTAAGGAAGAAATAAAGTTGTGAGATCTTCGAGCTAGAAGAGATTTGTGGAAGAAATTTGTGTTTCGATCTCCTTCTTTGAGCCATTGAATTCTAGATTTTTGCTTCCATAAGATTTCTTCTCTTTTTTCCCATTCCTCTAACTGAGTTGTGAGTTTAATTTCATCTGCACTTCTCTTCTCTGTGAGGCCATCTAAACGGATTTTCTTATTCAAATTTTCAAGATGAGCAATAACTTCATGTTTTTTTTTATGAACATCCCCAAACTCTTTCCAGTTCCAAGTCTTGATTTTGGATTTAATGTATTGCAGTCTTTTGGCAAAACAGAACATCTTAGTCCCATGCCTAGGTTTACCTTCCTTCCACCATTGTTGCACACGAGGTCTGAAGGAAATGTCTCTAAGCCACATTAATTGAAAACGAAAAGGAGAGAAACTCACATTGGTTTTCCACATTTCCACCATGGTGGCCAATGATCCGAACCAGCATTATTAAGAGTCTTCACTTTAGGAATGTGACCATGGATTAAGAAATTTTCAGAGAGCAAAAACCTATCCAATCTCTCCATTATACAAGCTAAGCCTTGCCTTATGTTAGACCAAGTCATAAGGCCATTATCTGGTTGGATATCCACAAGATGGAGGTTTGCAATATATTCGCTCATGAGGTCAGTACTTTTGTCCAAATTTCTATTTCCCCCCTTTTCTCATCCAGAGAGAGGATGGTATTGAAATCTCCTCCGATCAAGATCCAAGCTTTAGGAAAATGAGAGATAATATGAGTAATATCCTTCCACTGTCTTCTTTTTTCCTCCAAAGAAGTCGGGGCATAAACGATAATGCAGAGCATAATCTGGTTGGAATGTCTACTTTGAATAGCTATAGCCAACAAACCCCAACTGCCAACCATATGGTGAATAACTACCTCTTTTGGGTCCCAAAGACAAGCAATGCCACCCGAAGTCCCTTGGGAACTGAGGGAAACCACTTTCCAGCTGGCCAAATTTTATTGGCAATTAAGTCCATATCCTCCATTGACATCTTTGTTTCTTGAAGGAAAACAAGATGTGGATGATTTATCTGAATCATTCTTCTAATTTCATTTTGTTTTGAAAGACTCCCTTTGAGTCCTCTAATATTCCAAGTGATGATCTTCATTAATACCAGGGCTAAAAATGTTGGGAAGGGCATTAATCTTACCTTCCTCTACAAGCTTTTCACCTTCTTTTACCATATGATATTGATTGGTCTTGCGACCTACTTTTTGATTAGAATCCATCTTCAATTTTTTTTCCCTGTTTCTTGACTTATTCCAATTGAATCCGAGATGGCTTCTAACCTTGAAGAATGCTCATACACAGCCAAAATTTTACTAGATGGTTCAATGGAGTCTATATTGGGACTTGCATTATTTGAAGTTTTGACATTTGAAATATTGTTTTTCTTGTGTAAATTTTCTCCTTTTTTTCTGTTGAAAACCTTTGATTTGTTGGTTTGTCTCTGAGTTCTTTCCTTCATATTTAAATTGTGTTTCTAAGATTTTAGTTTCCATTATTTCCTCTTCCTCACTTGGGACATCATTTGTGGAAAGGATTTCAAACATATTAGCAAATGACTTTGATTGATCCTTCATTACTTGGTTTTTTCGAGTGTTCTTCTTCTTAGGTATTTGGAAACCTGCTTGAGTTTATATCTTCTTTCTTTTGATCAGGAATTTTATTTGGGCAAGCACTGGCCAAATGACCATATTCATGGCAAATTCTACAACGAAAAGGAATGTTCTCATAGTCCACTACTTGCTCCCAAGTGTCTTCCCCAAATTGTAATGTGATCTTTTTAGGTAGGGGTTTGTCAAAATCCATTAAAACACAAATTCGAGCATAAATAATATGTTCAAAATTTTGAGTACAATCAGCGAGTCATCATAAAAGTTCCTAAAGAGTTTCCAATTGAAGAAAAAATAGTAGGATTCCAAAATTCAATAGGGAGGCCAAAGAGTCTAACCCACACGGGAGCTATAGAAGGCATCTCTTCTTCGGCTTTAAATTTAGTATGCCGGGGCTTCATGAAAAGCCACTGCCCTTCCAAAAAACCAAGGACCCCCTTGAAAAGTTTTCTCTCTATCTTCATTATTAGCAAATAAAACAAGAAAATAACCATTTGGATAAATAGAGATTTGTAACTCACCTTTAGTTTTTCGGCTTTTTGCAGCCCAGACTTTGAAAGCGAGATAGACTCGGACGAAAACCCACGAACCGACAAATTAGTCCTCTTTTTTCCAAATCTTCAATGCCGGTCTGAATGTTACCCATATCAAGCTTAACAATAGGAGTTCCATCGATTGCTTTAAGACATCCTGACTCCGTTTTCTTGGGATCAATCTTAGGCATTCTTAGAGGTTTATGAGAAGCCCTAATATTGATATTAGCATTGGGCTGAGGCTGTCCACCACGAAGGGCATCCCTAAAATTCATTTTTGGGACTGAGTCTTCAAAATTCTTACCCTTGACAGGGGTTTTCACGGTAGAATTATTTTGTGGGTGCACCTTAGCACCAGATTCACTTGAGATATGAGCCATTTTTTGATCAAGCTGCTTGAAACTTATTTCGTGGTCTCTTTAATCCTTGCCCTAGACGCCGTGGAAAGGTATGGTTTTCACTTTTCTTTTGTGCAGCAAATTGGAAGCCGTTGTCACTCAAGTTCACGGTATGATCTGTTGAAAGACAAATTTCTAACCCATCTTGTATCCCCTGCAACATTTCCTGCTAAAATATTGAGCATAAACCACAAAAATATTGGCCGCTAGGGCCCGAAGGCCCTAAAAACCAACCTCTGGAGCTGCTTGCACTCAACCCGAGATGAAACCCTCGCATAGCCGCTTGCCAAATATATCGTTCACACATAGGGATGCGCTAGGATCTGTGTTGCTCCAAATGATATGAAAATTGGTGGAGATGGTGGAGACGTTCTAGGGTTTTTCAGGCATCTACCCTCAAAATTTCAGCTCAATCCGAGTTCGGATGAGTGAGATATGGCCGAAACGAGTTCGGTAGTTTGGGCAGTCCTGCGAAAAACGTCTCTAATCATCTGGAGTTCGTGTATTATTTTTTCAGTGTCACCATTATCAATATTTAACTTTATTCATTCTTTATAAAATTAATTTAGAGTATGTCTACTTTGAAGGCAGTGCAAAATTTGAACTCTATTTTATAAAGGTTTGATTGAGTAGAAATTAAGGGGACAAGAATTAGTCACCCTAAGTTTTATGCTAGGGTCTTTCCACTTAGTTGAAGGAAAACTGGTGAAGACTACGACTCTACTATATTGATAAAAAGGGATGACTTAGAAGATAATTGGACATCGATAGAGAGAGCCAACTCAAGAGATAGTTGGATATTTGATAGAGGAATCCAACTTATAAGAAAGTTGGACATTGATTGATTGAAAGCCAACTCAGAAGATAGTTGGAGATTCAAGGACATACAAAGTGACCTTGATAATATTCAGGATTATCTAGAGAAAAAGAGAAAATCATTATTAAATATTGAGGAAGAACTAAATCGGGATAAAGTTGATCATTTGGGGATATTCAATGTCACCCTAACATTGATATTGGGTTCTCTAGCAAGGAGGAGAATAACATTGGGTTCTTAGGTGTGACCTAAGATATTGTAGATAGATTGAGAAGCATCATAGTTTCCTATAGAGATAGAGAAGCATTTTAGCTTCAAGGATTGAGAAGCATTCAAAGCTTCCTAAGTATATATATTTGAAGGTGTAGACAACAATATATAGAGATAAAAAGAGATAAAGTAACAATAGAGTTATGAGAAGAAGCAATATAGAGCTTTTATAGAATAGAGAACAAGTAAGCACAGAGAAAATAAGGAGAAGAAAGCATGATAAGATTTTTAAGCTAAAGGAACAACGAAGAATTAAGTCAAGATTAAATTGACCTTGACATAATTTCAAGAAGTAATATTATCCTTCAACAAGCAAAATAGTAACAAAGAGCAGTCTAGAGCAATAAAGAGGCCTACAACAGAAATGAGGTCCAAGAGGTATGCATTAGTAAAGAATCCCAAGAGGCTTGCATCAAAGAAGAGGCCCAAGAGGCCTACATTAGAGAAGAGGTCCAAGAGGCCTACATCATAGAAGATGCCCAAGAGGTCTACATCAGAGAAGAGGCCCAAGAATCCTACATTAGATAAATAGTCATAAGCAACCTACGTTAAAGAAATCAAAGCAACATTGCGAATAGGTCTAAATGACTAGTAAAAAGGAAACAAGCTATCAAGAAGCCAAAAGCAGCTATCATAGCAAAATTTTTTTAAAAAACAACACTAGAGCACTATCTAGAAAAACAAAGGCAGTAAGAAAAATTTCAAGGATAAAGTTGTTAAAAGTTCACAACAGTCCAAAAAGGTGCTATCTAGTGAAGAGCGCTTCAGTTCACAGTAGTCTAGAAAGGCTACATAGTGAAGAAGCACATAATTTCACAATAGCACAAGAGTAAAAGGAACATGTTGTAGCAAACAACATCTCACAGGCAAAAAAACATTTGACTATATTACAAGCGAAGAAGCATTCAACCATATGACAAGCAAAGAAGCATTTGACCATTTCATAGGTAGAGAAGTTTCAACCATCATCTGGTGAATATTCAACAAGCATAGGGAGAAGCCTGATCATCTCGAAAGGAGATAGGCATAAATACAAAAGAAGATATGCCTAAGACATGAAGAGATGCACTTCTAGACATCTTAAGCAAAAGAGTCGCTTGGAACCTTTAGAAAAGAATGTTGCCACTATCCAAAGAAAGACATTAGGGAGTAGCAGAGAAGTATTTCTTGTTTGAAAGATGTTCAAGGATAGAATAAGAGAATTGAAATCATTTCGAACATTAGCAAGCGCAACAAAATTCATGTCGATCAATATCAAGTAACATTACTAAGTGTCACATTCCATTTTAGGCATATTTTGAAGTTTTGGAGGGAGAAAATTTTGAATTGACTTATTTGAAAAATCAAGTGGAGTAATAAGGGTTAGATATATTAACTAAAATATTTAATCTATTTTTAAAGATATGGAGAAATAAGGTATGCAACTTATGTTTAATATTTTATTAAGATTTTGAGGATTAAGGATTAGAAAAACTAAAAGATTGATTGGAGTTAAAAGGGTTTAGATTTTAAATTTTTAAAGTTTTTGAAATATTTTGAGGAGTGAAGTTTTTAGTTTGGAGTTATTTAAGGATTTAAATTTTTTGAAGTTTTTAGAGATTTTAATTTTTTATTTTTTTGAAATTTTAAAATTTGCAAATTTAATATATTAGGGAGTTAAAAGGACTTCTACATCAAAGGTTTAAAAAACTTGAAATTTGTAAATTTCATATTTGAGTAATTATTTTCAATTTGGGAGATATAAGGTTTACTACTTCAAAGGAATTAAATTATCAAGTTGAATCACTGATTATCATGGAAGAAATTATTAGAAATGCATTCAGTGAGGATAGTGAAGAAATAATAAATAGGCTAAAAGTTGATTCTCAAAGCTTGATATATGGGATGAAGAAAATATCAAAAGGTCTTGAAGATACAACAAAATTTACAACTATTTTAAATACCTTAGATTCCAAAAATACGCAACTTGTTTATAAAGAATATAAAGGAAGAATGACCTTAGTTGTGCATAAATGACTATGTTATTTAATTAATAAATAGAAGAAATCGAAGCACTAGCAAGGAAGCATAAATCAAAGAAAGAACATTGCATTTAGTTAAAGTGCAATTATTGCAATAGAATTGGACATAAAAATATAATTGCTAAAATATTTATCCATGTAAAATTTGTGGAAGAAAATCTCATTACCCAACATTTTGTTGGTACAAAATAAAGTATTATGGGAGATTTGAAAGAATGCTATTATTTATATTAGACAACTTCCTTAAAAAGCTTATTTTTGAAGTAGCTTCTAACAATAGAGCAACATTAGGTCCGAGGTGTAGACCAATTGGTTCATCCAAACCCCATAATGGGGTCGGAGGTCCAAGGTTCAAATCTCGGGCCTCATCGGACTGAACGCTTGTCCCTTTCCTGGTTCTTTCAACGGCGTAAAAGGTTTAAAATGATTATGGCATGGCAGTTATAGGAGCGGACTACGTGAAGATTTGTATGGCGGTTTCTGGTGCAGACAACACAGAATACTGTAGCAGCCATAAAAGCTGGAAAACATACCCAGATTCGTGGCAGCTACCAATTCCACCATGTTAAAAAAAAAAAAACAATAGAGCAACATTTTATATATCTAAAATACAAGTCAAAATTGAAGGAAAAACATTTAATTTTAAGGAACAAATTAACGATAAAGTGTTTGAAAAATAAGAAAAAGAAAAATGGATCAAATATGGTCCAAATTTGTATTACAGAGTAATAAGAAATGAAGCACATGATATAGAGGTCAAAGATAGAAGACAAGTTCAAGCTATTCATGCACATGAACCTAAAGTCAAAGAATAAGTTCAAACAGTTTGTGATCTAGAACATGAAGATACAAAGACTAAAGATTCAAATCATGAATATGAAGATGAATCTCAAGTAGAGGTTCATGAACAATGCAAGGTCACTTGAAGATTGAAGACAAAGATGAAGACCAAGATTGAAGACTAAAGTCTTCAATAACCAAATAATGTAATACATGGGGTGTTGAGGAATATTAAATTATTTGGTACATGCTAATGTACCTCCATGGTACCTTTATGGTACAATTGTAAATATGTAATAGATTAAGGTTGAGTATTTAGTTTAGATGTGAGATTTATATTTACCCTTTTATGTAAGTGTCACGCAAGAGTGCAATGTATAAGAAATGCACAAGTGTCATGTAAGTTAGAGTGCGAGAGTCTATTGAGAGAATGTGCACAAGTATCTTCTATGTAAGTATGTAAATATGTAATGTGAGGATGTGCACAAGTGTCCTAGATTAGGAGTGCATGTAGAATTGTAAGAGTCATGTAAATGTGTGCAAGTGTCATAGAGTCAAGTGTACATGCAAGAAGAAAGTGAAGAGTCTAGTATGAAAGCAAGTGGCAAGATGATAATTCGAATGTAATGGGACTTGTCATATGGAGAAAAATATTCAAGTACATTCTATGTCTATATTATAGAGACAAAGCTCCATTAAAAGTGAATCAATTCCATAACTGATTATCTGATTGTAAAATAGATCCAGTTGGGAATAAAACTTGTATACGGATTTTGAGCAATTAATATTGTAAGTTTTCTTCATGCATAGTTCATGAATTATTTAGGCCATTTACATTCATATTTTATATTATATAAGTGAATATTATTTTTAATATTATATTGACCTTAATATACATATTAGAGTGCTCATATCTTTTTCTACTCTTCATTTTTAATATTTTGACCTTTAATATTGTGGCTATTTTATATTGGGACCTGTGAAATTTTGTGGTAGTAAGGCTTAAAAAACCAACAATTTACCTATTTTTGATGCATTTATCAAATGATGAATATGTTAAATATTGGCTTGTATGCCCCAATTTTGAGACAAGTAGATTTCATGTTGATTAGGATTTATGGTTTAAGGTGATTGATACTTATGATTTATTGATTACTAATGATTCAAAATTTGTCTTTGTAGTAACAGTAAATGTTGTCATACCCCTATGTGTCCCCTTGTATTTCAAAGAAAAAATTAGGTTTGGCCAACAAAACTTCACTTAACCATGCTACACAAGTGAATTGATAAGAGATTGTGATAGAGCAAAATTGGCTAGGATGGGGCATGTGTAGAATGGTTAGGAGGGATAAAGTAAAATCATTTTTACTATTAGCAATCACATTTAGTGAACTTTAGAAATATGATATCATCACTTACTATGATGGTCCACCGAGTGAGACCTATACATTATGCAGACCATGTGATACAACCAACAATAGGATAAGGGGATTAACCTTAGGTATGCAATTTGAAACTAATTCAAAAATTCTATTTTATGTCAGATGTAAAAGGTAATGCTATTGCATAATGCTTGTGCTACTACTTTGACACTTTTTCCATGCGATAAATTTCACTGTGCAATGGTGCTTTCATAATTACATGGAATTTTTGAGTCTAATTTTAGGGTAACGTAGGATGAAGGCTTAGATTAGGTTAAATTTTTAGATATGAAAGACTGATAGGTTGGTCTCACTGGGTCATAAGAGAGGCTAAAAATATTGGAATACCAGAAGTGGTGGTCATATATATTGGAGACCATATCGAACCTATTGAAATTCAAGGATAGTGCTCTCTTTGTGGAAATGGGGATTTATCACATGGCTTTGATACTAAAGGTTGAGTTTGATTGGGCCTTGCTGATTGCTTTGGTCAATCATTAATATTCAAAAATTGATATATTTAAATTTCTCTATGAATATTTCATAGTGATGATCAATGATGTTTTATGTATCTTGAGAGTTTCTATTAGAGGAACTTCCATATATGATCCAAAGTCAATAATGGAGTCTATATTGAATGATTGGTGATGTTCACTTCCTAGTTGTTAGATCAAGAATTGACATCAATATTGCATATATAAAAGGATAGATGTAAAATCATACAATATTATTATTTTCCTTGGTGTCAATGGTTTTGATTAGTGATAACAACAAGAGGGTGATGTATTAGGGATATGGAGAGGTGGTGTTGAATATGCTAGAGTATCAAATGGTATTCACTTAGGGACCAATGATCCTATGTTGACTATACCATCCCTTGCTTCAAGTGGAATATAGAGAATAGAGAGGCTTATCCTACTACAACATATTCTAGTTATGGGTCTTAGAGCATATCATTATCATTAGGTCATAGGACTACTAGGATAAGTAGATGATGCAAATATGCTAATGGCATACAAGTGGATGAACTATTTTGAGGGTTGTTATAACATGCCATATAGAGTTGCACTAACTAGTATTCAACAAATGATTAATGATCTCCATCATGAAGAGATTATATGGAGGCCATTTAGATACCATACAGTCTATGGAGATGAAAACTTCTTGTTGGATCAAGTTAGGTAGAGGAGATGACTAGTAGGACCATGGAGAGAGCAAGAGATCTTCTAGTATGAGCATGTGGTATACTAGTTCAGCCTAATATAGGACATTCCACAAAATCTAGTGTTATATTTATGGATGAATCAAGAGCATGGGTTTGATGCATTTCCAAATATTGACTCCTATTACAAGTTGGACATCAATGACCCCCTTACTCCAATCTAGGTGTCGATGATCCTAGTGGTAGTGACCACTATTGGGGCTAGTAGAGGACCTTCCATCTAAGAAGGGTCATAATGGTGGGGGTGAGGAAAAGAGAGAGGATAAGACTAGATAGGTGGATGAGGGTAGCTTAGTAGGTGGTCCCACCATTTATAAAAAAATATCAAGAATACCAATAGAGTAACCATAGGGTAGTAGTAGTAGCAGCAGTAGAGGTTACAATCATAATGATGATCAAGACATACTGAGTAGGTCATATCAGTCAACTATGGAGGTAGAGAGATATGCATTAGCCCAATAGATGATCAATTTATAGGTTGTTCTGGTGATAACCATGGTAGAATAATACACATTTAGAGTAGAGGCAATAACAAGGACATAGAAGTAGGGTTGCTTGGTCTAGTAGGCCTTAGTGATTTAGTCAACGATTCTTAATTTACATGTAGATAAGGACATATTTGTGATAAAGGTTCTAGCAATGATTAGTTCCAATGATAATCATGTAGTCCAAACCTTACTAGATAAGTTGGATACTACTAAAAAATAATATTAAGTTAAGCTTGCTCATGTTTAGCTAGATCTAATGATAGAGGATAAGAGATTGAATTACTACTATACAACAAACCATGCAATAGTTCACATCATTCACTTCTTGTTATTGAGCAGGACAAGAAGGATACAAACCCACTCATAGTACATAACTCACCAAAGAAAAAGGTCTATGAATATGTCTTGCCACTAGGAGGAGTAGGAGGAGCCCTTGATAGTGGCTTATAGAGGTAGTCCTAGGCAATCCATTGGAGGGTCAATTTTGACTAATTGTACCATATGATGATTGGTTGTATTATATGATTTTTATGTTCATAAGAATTATATATATATACATATACATTAACCATTTTTATGATTGGTGTTAAATTGTATTAATGGATGCATGTTTAATTTCTGTTATGGTTGTTTGATGTTGTGTTATATTATTTAATTGATGAATGATGATGTTATGTATATTTATATATATGATTTTAATAATAAAATTATTAATGGAGTAGCTTTGGTTTTGAAGATACATAGACGATGATATTTAGATTAGATGCGTGATTTAGATTTTTATGATACAAGTATAATTGAAATATAATACAAGTATATACAAAAAAGATATACCCAAGGGGGATTTAGATAATACCATAAGGCATTGCAATGATACATGATATGTTATAGAAAAATATGTTCCTAGAGGGATTTTAGATAATGTAATTAGGCATTGCTATGATATAATATGAATATTGTTTTTTTAGCCCCCAAACAAATGTTAATAGAACATTTTTTGATTTTATTCAAAATTTATAAGTAGATTGTCTCAAGAAAAGTATTTTTGATGACTTTATATATGCACCAAATGGAAGTACACTTGCCCCATATAAATATCATAGAGGAATTCTAATGGTTGATTTGATTTAAGATGAATGTCATAAAGGACTTCTAGCTTACCTCTAGACAAATATAATAAAGGACTTCTACCTTACCTTTAAAAAAATTCATAAAGGACTTTTGTTTTACCTCTATACAAATGTGATAAAGAACTTTTGCCTTACCTCTAGATTAAAAATATTAAAGACTTCTAATTTACCTCTAGACAAATTTCGTAAAGAAATTCTACATTACCTTTAGACAAATGTTTTAAAGGAATTTTGATTTATAGATTTACCTCTTAAACAAATATTTGTAGAGGACTTTTTAGATGTTCCAAATAGAAATTTATTTAACTCTATACAACTTAGATCAAAGACTTTTGAGATGTAGGATATGGTTTTGACTTTGACAATAAATTACCCCTAATATAGGATTTTTAGATGAAAATTTTGTTATGGACATGATGCATATTGTCCCCATGCCTATATGTGATTAGGGTAGCTTTGATAATCCTACATAAAGGATTGAACTACTCTATAGAGGCCATTCAAAATTTTACATGGGGCCAAAAACAATATGAATTTGATTGAAAATAATTGGAAAAAGTGTTGTTGCCATCAATACCTATGAATCTTATAGTTTTTATCATTTGGTAGGTTTTAAGACAAAAGATAGATTGATTAAGTTCATTATCGACACCTACAAAACTTGCAATATTCATCATGTGGTAGGATGAAGAGTTGGAAAGATCAAGTTTTGAGTTTAATATGGATATGATATTAAGGGAATTTTATGGCTTTTTTATTCTTGGGGGTTGGCATTTAGTAAGAGAAACATCTAGATGGCTCTTGCATTTAAATATAGATCCATAGGAACAAAAAGGTCATGAAGGTGATGATAATATGTTCGTATTGACAAGAAAATCCTAGCTAATAGTAGACTAAAAATATCTATCATGACTAGAATCATCGCATACCAAAGTGTCAAGATGAAAGATGCATAGATAAGTTATATTTTAATAAGACTATATGGGTCAACTTGACACATTACTATCGTCATTTTGTTCACAAGTAAGAAGATAGTTATAAAACATATTTCCTAAACTTGGTTACAAAAAGGATAGAGCAATGCGATTAAGTGACAAGTTTATTAGGATAAGATGACCACTTGTGATTCTTGATACTTTTTACATAAGAGAAGGGGTAAATATCCCATTTATTAGGTACAAAGACTACAAGAGTCTTAGGTTGGAAAAACGATAATGATATTAGATAAGAGATAAAGGATAGGAGTTGATGAAAGAATAATGAGGTTTTTGTTCGTATCATAAGATATGCATATCATGGCAAATAGTTTGTAATATGGGACGGAGGATCCATTCACATCAGTCACTTAGTAATAAGAAAAATAATTTATCCTAAATATGATCATGATTTGCATGTCATCATGGATTCCTCACTCTATATGCTATAAGCATTCTAAGCAGAAATGAACAAATAAATACAAAAAATTAGTTTTGAAGCAAATAGACAAACCCAAGCAATTAACATGTAGTTAAAGACAATTATCAACAAATGATAGGTTTTATATATAATTTAAGATGCATTATGTTCATTAGTTTTTTAAGTTATTTTTTTTCAAGTGTGGAAAATCCATAAGCACTTGAACCATACTTGGCAATTATGGTGTATGGAATTTGCCAATTGGACTCAAACTTACATTTGAGATTGATTTTGGTATTGGTGTTTTCTTGGTTCTTTTTAAGAACTAGATCACTAACAAAAAGAACATGATCATACCCTTTTGCCATTGGATCACTTAAGCCTTTGCTAGTAGACCCTTAGGTGTTCTAAGGCATGGATCTACTTTTCATCCAGTTGTTCCAACTGGCTAAGATGAGCAAGATGGTATTCATATTTGATAGAGGTATCTTATAATAGAATGCACAAGGAAGGGACCTCAAGATTTAAGGGAAAGATTGATTAATTCCCATAGACCAAATTCTAGGGTATCACACTAGTAGATATTCTAACACTAGTGCGATATTTTCATAGGAATGGATCCAAATGGGGGTGATAATCTCTACCAAATTTATTGATGATATTCTTGAAGATTTTGCTAAGGGTTTTATTAAAGGTCTTCAATTGGTTTTTTTCTAGGGTATAATAAGGGGTGAACCATTTCTATTGCATATTGTATTTAACACAAATATTTTAGGCATATTTATTACTGAAAGGTGTTCCAAAGTCTAAGATTAGAATAAAAGGGATGCCATAACAGTTGAGGATCTATTTAAAGATAATATTAGAGACTTGCATTCTAGTGGTTGAGGCTAAAGGCATATATTCAACACATTTAGTGAAATATTCAATAGTTGTGATGATAAATATATATCCATCAAAAGACATAGGGTTTATCTTCCCAATTATGTTCAAACCCCAAATGGAAAAAGGCTATGGTGAGGTTAAGGATTGAACGGATTGGGAAGAGGTATGTATAAAGTTGTCATACTTCTAGCACTTATCACACTTCTTGATATAGTTGCAAGAGTCCTTATCCATAGTAGGCCAATAATAACCCATCCTAAGGACTTGGAGATGGCAACATCACTAGAGTGGCCATTGCATGATCCATCATGGACCTCTTGGATTACTGTCTAGGATTCTATAAAGTCAAAAAACCTAAGCAAGATGCCATCAAGGATGTGTCAATATAAAATATTTCTAATGATAACATGCCTATAGGATTATTTCTTGAGGTTCTTATACTTATTATGGTTCAAAATATTAGACAAAGTACCATATTTAAGGTGAGAAAAGATGTCCTTGTACTAAGGACTATAGGATGAGGTTGATTCAAGCTAAAATAATTCTAAGGGAATCTAGATAGATTCTAAGGTTGGAGGATTCCTAATTTTCTAAATGATAATGGTTTCTTGCTCATCATACAACTCTAAGGCGATCAAGGACTTAGACAAAGTTATATTATAGTTATGGAAGTTACTAGACCTAGGGATAGCATAAATGATAATTTTATGAAAAGTAGTCATTAGCTTATCAAAAATTTATTTGTATGGATTTAGTTTATCATATTGGTTTGATAAATACAATTTATTTATTTGAGGATCAACTAGAAATCCCAAAAAATAGAAAGAATTCTAAATTTAAGGTCTAATGCTATATGCAACCCTAGGATAAGTTTTTTGTATTCTAGGGTATTGTTTATGCAAGAGAACTTAAGATTTAAGGATAAAAGGATCCATATTACTTTGACACATCTTACACCATTGAACTACAAGGTCCATGTCATAACCCTATTTTTAACCAATTTTTTAGAGAGCTTTTTTTATATATATCCTAAAAGTATCCTAAGTTAATCCTACTCTTAATCAAAGGAATGATCCAGAGTTACTAACTAAGGTATGTACCATTCCCAAAGAGTTATATTTAGGCTCTTTCTAGGCACATCTATCACTACATCCAATATACTTCCATCTATGTAGGTGTACTACGTGCCAGTCTTTAGTTTATCAGATATATTTCTCATTATTTTTCATTGAGCTAGCTAATATTCTTTCATTCAATCAAAAGAATCACACCATCCTTCACACACTACATAAGTCCATCTATGTAGGTGTTTGGTGCATATAGGAACCAACTATCCTTCTCATTTTTATGATGAGTTAGCCATTTCGATAGTAAAGGGAGCTAGTAACCACTCCTATCATGTTCTATTACTATGTACTAATGTACTCTCTAACTCATAATATTTAAACCAAATGCCATTTGCTATTACTTACATGGTTTTACTCTATCTTATAAGTCATTAGAAATACTCTATTGACTACCCAAGCAATTATTATTCCATCGTGAAAAATCATACACATGAAGCATAAAAAGTAACATTATTCTTTCTCTTCTATTATTTCATGTCCATGACTTATAAGGTCCACAAAGGATAACAAGGTATGGACTACCAAATATATATATACAACTCATAGTTTCATTACAAAATTTTAATACAAAATTAGTAAACAAAGTTCCATAATAACTTGAACAAGCATTCAAGGATACATATCCATTTCCATAAGCACATAAAGCATTCATCTCAATATAAAAAATCCATAAAATAAAGCCACATAACAATCCATTTATCTTGGAAAAAACCCCGAAGGGCAAACCCAAAAAAAATATTGAGTCCTTAATTAATTCATAATCTTATTTATCCTTACAATGGGTAATACTCTATGTTGCCTTTATATTCAAATAAGAAACACCATGATCCTTTATGGTTCTGCCATATGAATTACTCTCCCAATTCATATGTCCTTTTTTACCCGTATCTTAAATAAAGAACAATAGAAGTTGGATTTTTTGTCCACAAGGTCTTCTTTTACCTTACATAATTACCACATAAAACGATCCTTAGTTGGAATAGATAAGACCAATTCCAAGCCCAGCTTCCTCTATTCCTCAATATATCATACAACATCATCATATAATATATCCATATCTTTTAAGGAAAAAAAGGAATGAACACATTGCCCCACTATGTACTCTAAACCACATGTGAATGAAAAATATAGTATATCTCTTTATAACAGGAGGTTTTATCCAAACTGGAGTACACCTAATATTTCAAAATAAGCCAATACAAATCATAATAATTTAATGATTATCAGGAAACTTCCTCTATTAATATTCACATTGGAAAGGAAAGGTCTTTCATACTCCCTAACTATAAACTGTTTCCACATATCTTCTACCAAAAACAAAATGCATAATAATGTGTTTCCAGGGACCAAAATTCCTAAAGCAAATCTTTAACTAATCAACACATTGTCAGTAATAAGAACAAGGAGATATCTAATGAGCTCATATGTTCTATTCGACTGCGACAAAACTGAGGGTTATCATTATTACCAACTACACCTTCAAGCTCTTCTCGAATATTCAACCATACTTTATTAAAGGAGTGCACACTGCATTGGGTTTCTATAACCTCCTACCATGTAAATTTTCTTTTAAAAACATGATGACCAAAATTGGTGTTTCAAATAAAAGGCCTACTAACTTACAACTTAAGTTTATATGAAAGAATAAACTCAGCATATCTGTTGCTCATAGTCACTCTAACATAAGAACAACTACCCCCACTACTGTGACTTCTCAACCAGACGTAGTTCCAATAGAATAAACTACTGATATTTTAAAGCTTACAACAACAATATTAGGAAGTCAAATCTAGTTCATCGACGGACTCAAATAGTCATCCATCTCAATTACCAGTCGATAATAATACTCCCTTATATAATCTGGAAACTTGGTATGACATGACTACCTCTTTTGTCTACCATTCTACTATGCCAAACACTTGTATCAGGTAGTCTTTGAAGTATTTGGACTTCCTAAAATATTTGACGAGTCTAAAGAACTGACTTATATAATCCAAAACTCAACTCGTCCAACATAAAATATTTTCTCCACTAAGGTCAAACATACAACCACATTTCTAGACTCTAAAAAGTGATCCAGTCCTTTTCTAAGAGCATATTTCTCAATGAATCATTTCTCTTTTACCAACCCAATCAAAACCAGTTGGCTATATTAATGAAATAATAACATAAGCTCACAAAAAATAGTTAGTTGGAGATCACCTAGTAATCGGAAATTTATTTTACACAAACTACCTTGGTGATCAAGCTCCTTTGTTCCTTCACCTTGTTCATCCCCAATCCTTGACAACTCCCTTTGTTCTGTCCTTCCTTTTTTGTTTTTCGCATCCCCTTTCGAAGGATAGCAGTCTCTCCTCTTTCACTGCCTCTTTTATTGAATGTTGATAAAGACATGTAGGTGTTATTTATCTCATCCTGTGTCATTTACGTCTTTCCTCCATGGTTCCAATACATCAGAGTTATGAGCAATCTGTTTCACTATTGTTTAAACATAAATGTCAACCATTGCACACAAGCTCACATTATCAAATCTGCACACTCTTAAATGCTAACTCAACATAAGCTCCATAATTGTAATGGTGATATTTTAGTTAACCATAACAAAACACTAAATCCCTACTAGATTTCTTGAGTAGCAACACTTCCTTTACTTAGGGAATAAACAACAAAAGTCCCTGCTCATTGTTTACTTGTGGTGGTAAGAAAATAGTTTCTCTTAGCAATACCTCATACTAAAGTAAAGCACTTTTATATCCTTATACTCTCTTTTTATCACCACATAACACCAAGATATTAATTATTTATTCTTCTTTGCAATTAACCTCTTTCCTCATTAAATAACATTCTATTTCAAAATAGACTATCATGCAAAGACAAGTTTTATTTTTAACTTGGTGTATTTTCCTTAAGCAAATCATGTTAAGCAACTTCATGAAGGAACATTCCACCATGTTGCCTTGTTATTTGAAGAGTGACTATCACATCATATTTTATTATTTGTTTCTTTTTTTCTTTAAAAAGTATCTCATTCTCGATGGTTAAGTCTTTCTTCCACCCACGAAAGGGCCAATTCTTGCAAAAGTACAATTCTATTAGTAGCATCATATTTTCTCATAAAATAAACATCTTGCGTATCAAGTCATGAATAAAAAATCATTCCATCAATAAAATAACATAGCCAAAACATAAATCCATCCAAGTAAAAAGTTTTCCAAGGGAGGGTCATGACATCCTCCCCCCCTTAGGCTTAACATAGTCCTCTGTGTTCCATCATAGTTTAAACATAAAATAATAATTACAAATCATTCAAACAGAAATGGAAAATGTTTCTGCATGTCTACCACTTTCTCCCAAGTAGCATTTCTCTTGGAGTAGCGGTCCCACTAGACCTTGCATTGCTCCAGAGTCCCTTTCCTCATCGATTTGGAACGAAACTCAAGGATTTTTATTGGTCAAACCTCTATAGCCTCTGGATCCACCATCTACAATTTAGAAAAGTCCCACACATGATCAGGATTAGCTATATATTTTCTAAGCAATGAAATGTGAAAGGTGTCATGAATCTTCGATAGATTGGGTGGTAAGGCAAGTCGATATGCCATAAGACTGATCTTCTCTATAATTTCAAAGGGTCCAACAAAACATGGATCAAGTTTTGTGGACTTAATAGCACTCTTCTTTGGTCTCACCCTCAGAAACACTCTATCACCCACAACAAACTCCCTTGGTGACCTCTTAAGGATCTACAACTTCTTTAAGCCTTTCTCTAATCATCCTTAATTGTTGCTCCATTTCCTTGACCATATTAGGTCCAAGCACAACCTTATCCTCTGGATTATCCCAAGATAATGGTGTCCTACACCTCCTACCATATAGAGCTTCAAATGGTGCCATGCCTAAGGTCGAATGGTGACCGTTGTTGTAGGAAAATTCTACCAAGTGTAGGTAATCTTCCCATCAGGGTTTTCTGATCCATACAATACATGCAAAGCATGTCCTCTAAAACTTGGTTTACCCTTTTAGTTTGCCCATCGGTTTTTGGGTGATATGCAAAATTGATGTTTAACCTAGTGCCAATGGCTCGATGTAAAGCTTACCAAAACTCGGATGTGAATCTCGAGTCTCTATCTAAAATGATCACTTTCGGAAAACCATGAAGCCTAAATATTTCCTTGGAAAATTTGTTAGCCACAACCACGACATCATCCTTGGTATTTTTGGGTATAAAATGTGCAACCTTGGTCAGTCTATCGACCACAACTAGGATTGCGTCATGCTAGAATCTGGTCTTTGGCAAACCTACAATAAAATCCATCGAAATCACCTACCATTTTTGTGTTGGTACATCATGAGGGTACAATAGTCCTGTAGGATGTCTATTTTTTGCCTTTACTTTCTAGCATTCAAGACATTGGGCAGAAAATTCAGTTATGTCCCTCTTCATTCCTGGCTAGTAGAAAGTTTTCTTCATATTCTCTCTCATTTTTGCCCCTCTTGGGTGAGCAGAATATGGAGATCTATGTGCTTCATTCATGATCACTTTTCTTAAATCACCGACCTCAAGAATTACTACCCTATCCTTAAAGCACAAGAAACCATCCTTGATGCTGAAATCCTTACTTTCCTTGGGTTTCCTTTCCATCCTTTCTTGAATTTGATTGCAAAACACATCTTGATGTTGCATTTCCCTAACTTGTTCCATTAAGTCTATATGGATGTGAGATAAGACAACTATGTGTCTTCTCCTACTGAGTGCATCAACAACCTTATTTTCCTTCCCTTTTATATATTCAATGCCAAAATCATATTCAGTGAGAAATTCCATCCACCTTCTCTGCTTGGCATTTAGCAAAGGTTGAGTAAATATGTATTTTAGACTTTGATGGTCTATCCTCAACTCAAAGGGTCTCCCTACCAAATAGTGTCACCAACTTTTGAGAGCAAATACCACTACTACCAATTCTAGATCATGGGTTGCATAATTGACCTCATGTCATTTCAATTTCCTTGAACCATAGGCTACCACTACTTCATCTTGTGAGAGCACTCCTCCCAAACCTTCCAATGATGCATCTGTACATACATAAAAGCTACCTTGAGGGTCTGGTATCTTTAGTATGGGAGATGTAGTGAGTTTTTGTTTGAGCAGATCAAAAGCTACCTCACATTTATCCATCCATTTGAACTCTTTTCCCTTCCTCTGAAGGTTAGTTATTGGAGCGGTTATCTTGGCATAATCCTTCACATAATACCTATAATATCTGGTCAAACCCATGAAACTCTAGACTTCCATCACATTTGTGGGCGGTGACCAATTTAGTATAGCTTCTATTTTCTTAGGATCCATCGTGATCCCTTCTACTGATACAATATGCCCTAAATATTGCACTTTTGACACATAAAATTCACACTTCGATAAATTCTTGTATAATTGATTCTTCCTTAGCAGCTCCAACATGATCCTAAGGTGTCTGTCATGCTCTATCTTATTTTAGGAATATATCAAAATATCATCCAAGAACACAAGAACAAATCGGTCCAAAAGCTTCCTAAAAATGTTGTTCATCAAATTCATAAATGTTGTTGGAGCATTCGATAGACCAAAAGGTAAGACAATAAACTCATAATGTCCATAACGAGTTTTGAAGGTTGTCTTATGGGTATCCTCTTCTTGAATCCTCAATTGGTGGTATCCCAACTTTAGATCAATCTTTGAGAAGATAGTGGCATCTTTAAGCTGATCAAAGAGGTCTTCGATTCTGGGTAGAGGATATCTATTTTTAATGGTTGCCTTGTTTAACATCCTATAATCTATACATAGTCACAAGGAACCATCCTTTTTCTTGACAAACAACATTGGTGCACCCCATGGTGACACACTTGGTCTAATTAATCCCTTCTCCAACAATCCTTGTAACTGCACTTTCAGTTCTTGCATCTCAATCAGATTCATTCTATAAGGAGCTCTATGAATAGGCTCTATTCTAGGTTGAAGTTCAATTGTGAAATCAAATTCACGTTTAGGTGGTAATCTAGGTAAATCCTCTGGAAATATATCTTTGAACTCTTGAAGAACTGGGTGTTTCTCAAACACCTCTTCCTTCTTTTCATCTTCTATCTCATTTAACTTCACTACATAAATTGTTCCTCCTCTCTTCATTGCCTTCTTAAGTTGCATTGCGGAGAGGATCTGGGGTTGAAAATCCCCTTGCAGGTTGTACACCCTCTGTACTTTCCTACCATATTTTGAGTACTCAATCCATCTATCCTAGAAATTGATTACAACCTTATGTGCTTGTAACCAATCCATTCCTAGCACTACATCAAATGCATGCAATGGCACTACGTACAGGCATCCAATGGTCATACCACTAGGTAGGGTAATTTCTACCATGGGATAACATTGATTTACAGAGTAGGTTTATCTTGAACCATACTCGACCTTCCACCCATGTGCCAAGATTCCTGGCCTTTCTAGTATATCTTTAACTAAGCTAGTGGAAACAAAACTATCTATAGCACCACTATCAATCAAAATTTTAACATTTCTACCAAAGATCTTACCTCTTATCAGCAATGGAGTGGCTTTCCCTTCCAGATTCTGACTTCCTATCATTGCATAAATCTTGTGTGTAGGTTCCTTCTGTACAAGATCCTTGTAGGCAGGTTCTTTTCCCTTTGAACTCTACCCTATTATGTATGGACACTTATTGGCATAGTGTGGTCCACCACAATCAAAGCATCCATCCTTAGATCTTGGGTGAGTTTTTTGCTTCTGTCCTTCTTCTACTTTTTTTTGCTAATGGAGGATTGGCCTGACCCTATGATGGTGGTCTATTATCCCTATTGTTGTGATTGTTAGGATTATGGTTCTTTCCTTTGAACATTTTCCTAAACTTCCCTTGTTTCCTATCATTCCTTCTGTCCTATCTAGGGGAACTCTTGTTTGCTTGCTCACTTTCCCATTTCATGAACCCTACACTATTTCTTTTTCTCAGTGCCTCTCTATCCTGCTCAGATGCCCCTTCATAGTCGAAGTAGAGCTTGAGATAAGTTTCAGCTTTCTTGGCTAGATCATAGGCCTTCTGAAGGGTATTAGGTTCTCGCATGTTCACTTCATGCCCTACTCTAGGATCTGCTCCTAGTATAAACTTATGTACCTTCATTTTCTCATTATACGTGGGCACATACTTTAGTAATTTGATAAATTTTTGGTAATAAACTTCCACCATCTTATTCCCTTGTCTAAGGTTGGTGAATTCCTCAAACTTCTTGGTATAAAAATGTTCAGTGAGGAATATTTCTTTGAAGGCTTTCACAAATTCCTCCCATTTCAAATCAACTATAGCCTCAATCCCTTGTTCCCCATTAAATGTTTCCCACCAATCCAAACCAACCCCTTGTAAATGTAAAGTGGCATAGGATGTTCGGGTGCTAGTGGAATAGTTCTTCATGTTACAAAAAGTCTCTATCTCCTTCAGCCAAGCTTCAACTTTATCACCATCTTCCTCTCCATTGAACTTGGAAGATTTTAGATGTTTCATATCCTTGCCCAATTCTACCTCTAGTCAAATTCTAGCTTGTTGAGCCTCTGAATGAATTTCATTCTCTTGTCCCACTCTAGAATTTCTAGCTTGTGAATCTCGATTCACTATAGCCTCCAACAACTATTTTTGTGTTTCCATTTGTTCTCTTAGTAAGGCAACTATTGTAGTGAGGTCCTCCCTCTCATTATTAGGAGCATTCATGCCTATATATGGGGTTCCGACCTCTACATTATTTTGTCGTGTCTACCTCATCGATGGGGCAGCACTCCCTCTCCTTCTCTTGGGTAGCATTGTCCCTAGCCACACATAAGAGAGATAGTAGGAATCAGTTCACAATTTCAGTCTATTTTGGATGCCAAGAAGGTTAGGCGCAAAGGCGCCTTCGTTCGACAATGTTATTGCTATTTTTGGTTGGGTTTTGACCCGTTTTGTGACACCGTTTGGGGATGAAATTCTCGAAAATCCGTCCTCCCGTGGAGTGGTCCGGCTATGGTAGCCTTCTTAGGGAGTAGGATAGGGAGGATTTGTGACCCCGACGTCTGTTTTGCATGCCAAGAATTTCAGGCGCAAAGGCACCTTCGTTCGGCAATGTTATTGCTATTTTTGGTTGGGTTTTGACCCATTTTGCGACGTCGTTTGGGGATGAAATTCTCGACAATCCGTCCTCCCGTGGAGCAGTACGGCTATGGTAGCCTTCTTAGGGAGTAGGATAGTGAGGATTTGTGACCTCGACGTCTATTTTGCATGCCCGAAAGGTCAGGTGCAAAAGCGCCTTCGTTCGAAAATGTTATTGCTATTTTTTGGTGCATTTTGTGCATTTTTTGCTATTTTTGATTTTTGTTTGTGAGGTCAGAGGACCATTTTATTGTAGCCTGCGGGCATGTTGATGATATATATATACATGAATTTTCTTTGTGTTTATACACTTGTCATGGTTTGTTTTTATGTTTATGCACAATTATTTATGATGATGTATGCATGTGGTATTATGAATGCGATGTTTCTAATTATATGATGTATGCATATGGAATGAATGAAATGAGTTGTTGATAACTTGTCGATGGCACCATAGACTGTACAAGATTTACTGGATTTTTGTACTTATGTGATGGCTTTGTGGAATGACTTTGCATGTGATAACTTTGTTTTTGTATTTTGCATATTTTCTGATGGTGATGTACGTAATGAAATGTACCAGTTGTTTTTTAAATGTAGTTAAGCTTTTCTGAGATTCAGATATTTTAACTAACTAGCCAAGACTGTACATTTATCTCGCAAGACTTTTGAACAAGGTATAAATCAGACTTGAGTTTGACCAAGTTATTTCACATCCCTGTGTGTGCAATTGAGTTCGTTTATGTGGTATTTGTCAGGATACCGCCAGTGCCAGATAGGCTGTCAACCAAACCTGTACTGAGGATCACCTAATTAGCTCCACTAACTTCGTTGTTGTATTTAGTAAGATTAATCCATGGGACAATCTAAGGTACCATAAGCTAGCTCATCCACATGCAAACATTGGTCTGCTCACACGCAAAGCTAATGTGATAGACATATCGTCATGCGTTTAGGATACCGCCATTGCTAGGTAGGTTGTCCACCAAACCCGTAATGAGGATCACCTAGATGGTTTTCGAATGCTGAGAATTCTAGGGATTCAAGTTCAGGTGTCTTTATTTGCTCAACGTGTTAGGATACTTGCTCATATACATAGTGATGAAAATCACTTGTTTATTTTTCTCTTTTTGTTTTTCTTTTTGAGCAAGGATTTTGAATAGTGGTGATAACCACTGTTATTTGATTTTGCATTTTGAGCTTCGTAAGGTTGAGCTTGTAGGTTTTTGGCTTATGAATGACCTTGATCCTTTTGGCCTTGGGGATGACTACCCATCCTGTTTAGGGACGTGTAGTATGAATCCTTACGACTTTGGGAACCAAAGGGGATTATGGAGATTATGAAGTAAGGGCATTGATCTTTTAGGCCTTGGGGATGACTACCCATCCTTGTTAGGGGTGTGTAGTACGAATCCTTACGACTTTGGAGACAAAAGGTGATTGGAGATGGTCATGATGATGGCTTGTGGGGATTTTGTTTTTGAATGGCATTGATCCTTTTAGGCCTTGGGGATGACTACCCATCCTTGTCAGGGGTGTGTAGTACGAATCCTTACAACTTTGGGGACCAACGGTGATTGGGATTTTTGGTAGTGGTGAAAACCACTGTTTATTAGGGGGAATTGATGGGGAAGAGCTTGTCCTTTTGTCAATTCTCAGCACTCTTGAACCATTCACACAGGGGGATGAACAGGCTAATATTTCACCTATGGTATCCTAGACTGCTTTGTAGTTTTCATCTTCCGTTCACACAACTTGGGAATTATTTTATGTGTTTTAACTTGTGTAGGGATGTTACATAATGAGGCGTGATCCAAGTAAAACTTTCCCTTGTAAAATCCGTTTAACTTTGTACAGTTTTTTGCTAGAAATTTAAAGATAGTTGAATGATGAAAACCCTACATACATTAGGAGACAACTGACTATGCTAAAAATGGGGATGGTGTTATTCTGGATGTATGTGTTTATAAAATGGATGGAATGTGGAAAATGATGGAATTGCCGAGCAATTACAGTCTATGGTGCTTGTGACATGTATGACCAGCAAATATGCAATGTATGGATGCGATGCCTAATGCAACTTATATTTTTGTATTTTGATTTTTACAAGTATGCATGGAATTGAGATGCAATTTTTTTGTTATTTTTGATGATTTTATTGTTTTTGTTTGTTTTTGAATATTTATTTTGACCAAGCGATTATGGTAACCCTTGGAGCTTTTGGTTTGACCAAAGGGTTTATGGATACCTTTGGGGCATTTTTGGGGTTGACCAAGCGATTGTGGGAATCCTTGGAGCTTTTGGTTTGACCAAAGGGTTTATGGACACCTTTGGGGCATTTTTGGGTTTGACCAAGAGATTGTGGGAATCCTTGGAGCTTTTGGTTTGACCAAAGGGTTTATGGACACCTTTGGGGCATTTTGGGTTTGACCAAGCGATTGTGGGAATCCTTGGAGCTTTTGGGTGGACTATGGCTCTCTAAATGTGGAATGGCCTCAAATGACTGATGTTCAAGGGTTCTAGTTCCTTGATTCCTTCAAGAGAGGTGAGCCGGTATGTTCTAGGTCCTATTTTACTGTCAATCACATAAGGACCTAACCAGTTTGCCGTGAACTTGTCCCTTAGATGGGGCGACAAATTAGAATTCTGTTGGTTCTCTTTTAAGACCAAGTCACCAACCTGAAAGTCCCTTAGGTGAACCTTCATGTTGTATGCTTTCTTAAGTCGCTCTTGATAGATATGCAAATGCTCGAGAGCATTGACGCGTCGTTCATCGAGCAACGTCCCCAAGTCGGACTAACACCATTGCATGGAGCTTCATCAACGATATGCATAGTTAAGTTCATAATCGTACAGGGTGCGACTAAGATAGTAATTAGCCTGTTCTTTATGTAGTTCATTTTTTTGGGCTAATATGGCGCCCAGTGCCACCTCAGTAGCTGAGATGTATAAGTAGAACGACACTCCTGGTCTAGGTGGTGCCAATACTAGTGGCGAAGCCAAGTATTGTTTAATATCGTCAAAGGCTGACTGACACTCGTCATCCCAGTGAAATGCTACCCCCTTGTGCAATAATTTATTCATGGGTCGACACTTGTCAGATAACTACGCTATGAAGCGCTTGATTGACGCGACCTTTCCCTACAAGCTTTTGAGCTGCTTGATGGTAGTTGGGGGAAGCATTTCAAGGATTGCCTTGACTTTGTGTGGGTCCACCTCGATTCCTCATTTGGAGACTATGAAACCCAAGAGCTTTCCAGATGTGACTCCAAATACACACTTCTTGGGGTTTAGTCTGACTTTATGTTCAATGAGGCGATCGAGGATCTTGCTTAAGTCATCGAGATGATCTAGGCGCAAAAGAGATTTGGCCAACAAATCATCCATGTAATCTTCCAAATTTTTGTGCATGTGATCGTGGAAGATGTATGTCATGGCACGTTGGTAGGTGGCACCAACATTTTTAAGGCCAAAGGGCATGACCTTATAACAAAATGTCCCCCAAGGCATTGTGAACGCCATTTTTAGTTGGTCCTCGGGATTGATACGAATTTGATTGTATCCTGAGAAACCATCCATGAGGGAAAGCATTTCATGGCCCGTTGTAGCATCTACCAATGCGTCGATGCTAGGCAAGGGGAAATCATCCTTAGGACTCGCTTTGTTTAGATCTCAAAAATCGGTGCATATGCGAATCCTCCCGTCGAGCTTTTTGACGGGCACCATGTTAGACAACCATGGTGGGTAATCCACGTAGATGACAAACTGTGCATCCAACAACTTTTGTAGCTCGTATTTGACCATTAAGGCTACTTTTGGATGCATCTTACGTAGTTTTTGCTTTACTGGCTTGATTGTCGGATCAAGCGTTAGATTATGCGTGACTAGCTGTGGGTCTAGTCCCGACATGTCTTTGTAGGACCATGCAAAAACCTCCTTCTTCTCTTTGAGAAGGGCAATGTAGTCGGCTTGCTCTTCGGGGGATAGACTTACCCCAAACTTGATGATTTGCAAATTCATTGGATCAGAGCCGATGTCTACGTCAGTCGTCTCCTCGATCGACATGTGGGACCCGTCCTCCAACTGGTGTGGAGTTGGGATCAAGTGGATATCATTTTCTAAATTTAGATCATCGTTCGAAATGTCGGGTTCCTCTTCAGCATGGAAGACATCCTGAGTCTGTCCGGGGTGAAATGGAACATCCCACCACAAGGCCAGTACTCTGATGGGGATGGCGGTGTGTCAGCGTGATCCCAGTCTATAGCATCTAGGTCTAGATGCAATGACCGTGTTGGGTCGGCTGGATTATGGATGGGGGTGGTTAAATCAATGGAGATCATGTTGATGAAATGATTTTGGTCTCCATTACCGCGGGTGTGGCTACTCGGACATCCTAGATGATCTTTGTGCTCCGGATCTGGCTCTGTGGGTACTGGCACAAATGGATCGGCCCTATGTGCGGATAAGAGGACAGGGTCCGCCCTAGGCACTGATGGCTCTATAGGGTCTCCAGGCGGAAGATGTTCTCTGTATACCTAGAGTGGCGGGTGCAGTAATTGGTATAACTATGCCTGGTTTAGGTGCCACCTATGCCTTGGCCCTATGTGTAGTTGTTCAAACATGTCGTCTATGTCCAAGGGATATTGCTGTTGTCGCATATGATTGAGATAGGCCATCTCAGTTTCATCTTCATAATCACTTTCGGAGATCCAAAGGCCTTCGTTGGCTCCAATAGTTGTTTGTGACATATGAGGCTCATCTTGCTCGAGCAAATTAATGTGGTCCCATCGAGGTTGTTTCGCTCTTTATGGGGGGACCTGATTCTCTTGAGGTGGCATATGCTCAATTGGAGCATTCAAAGGGAACATTGTCGGGAAGCTCTCTTGATAATCATCCATGGGGGTCACTTGTGAATGATTGCTATCAGATTCGAAAGGATCCCAAGGTGCTACCTCGTACTCCGACTCATCTTCTGAAGACCCTTCTTGGTCTTGTCTATATCCCTCTTGTAGGTGAGTCCTCGAACTTTCTCCCTTTTTGACCGAAGGGAAAGGGTTGTTAAGGTCAACAAGGTTGGTTGTTAGCAATGGGTGATAATCCCCCAATGTATATGTTGTGTTAGGATTGGCATATGGATCTAATGCCAACCCATCCTTGTTGCCTATCCCTAGGCCTTGCATGTTCTCTACCAAGATGTCCAGGGGCAAGGGGTGGTTGAACCCTACTCCTGACTTGTCATACGACATTTGATATCTTGGTTGGCAAAGAACACGCACTCCTTGCTCATACCTGCCCAACCCATATCCATGCCAATTGCATTGGCCAAGATATCTCAATGCGAAGTCTGGGTTGGACAAATAGTTGACGTCCTCGACAAAGGGCTCTTCATCTTCGTCTTCTTGCATGTAAGGTTCAATGCCATTATCCAGGCCCCCATAAACAAAGTTTGTCTGATTGGGTGGGTAGCCTAGAGGAACCACAGTGCCGATGGGGAGGCGAGGTCTCCCCATGTCCTGCATGGACTCAAGTGCGGGTGTTGCTACAATGTTTCACACTATATACTCCCCCAGGCCCGTGTTGGCCATCTCAACGGTGATCGTTGGCGGTTGAGGGGGAGCGAATGGGAGTTCTTCCTGAGTCCACTCCATGTAGGGTGAACTAGGCGTCTCGACTTCCATTCTGCTAGGCATCTCTTCGGTAGAGATGGTTGAGACTAGGGGTGGTTCCTCTTCTAGGGGTTTCTTTCCCTTGTCCTTCGGTGTGGCCACCGTAGGTGGCATCGTTGGTGAAGGACCAGATGAGGAAGATGGACCCGGCTGGGGATTTGATGGACTTGTCAATGGGGATGCATGCGGAATCGGACCCTGGTTAGATGGATTCAACTAAAAATCCAAATGTGTTGATGGAAGGGTCGATTGCGGCATGAATTGCACTGTATTGCAGTACTTGAAGGGCTCTAAGTCTGCCGGGACTACATGCACCTATCCTTCAAATGTATACTTTAGGCACTGATGAGCTATTGAAGGGACACACTTCATGTCCCTGATCCAAGGCCACCCCAACAAGATATTATAGGCCATCTCACCTTCCAAGATGTGGCACAATGTATGAATAGTCTTTTGTCCCACTTGGATGGGTAGGACAATTGTGCCAACCGTCGAGCATATCGCATCATTGAATGCTCGAAGAGTATAGGTGGAGGCCACGATGTGAGATGCCGACAACTTCAGATGTTTCAATGCTTGTTGTTGTAATTATATTATTGGATGAGCCAGTGTCCACCAACACCCTCTTATACGGAATCCCGTTGACCCATGCAATGACGTGCAGGGGTGGATCCGCCACATCACGAGTCACTGATTTCAATTCATCTTCTCTAAAGGTGATGACTGGTTCTGTACATTGTTTTACATGTCCCACGAAGTTGTTGAAAGAGTTTGCTTCATGGGGCTGCAGCTCGATGGCTTTTAATATCTCCATTAGAGCCTCTCGATGGGGCATTGATTGTTGAATGAGCTCGTATATGGAGAGCCTAGCCGACGTGGTCCTTAGACTTTGGGTAAGTCTAGTCCAAATCATGGCCACTGGTCTAGGTGGGGGAGGTTGCGTAGGGTGTTGTTGAGGTTGTGACGTCGATGGAACCTCTCTTGTGGCTACCGTGGGGGCAGCTCCTGGGTACCTCTTGTTCCTAGTCACTATGCTTATCATCCCTACATACCCCTGCATGGGGCAATTCTGTGTCACCTCATTGACTTGAAGGGGTTTTTCCTGTGCATCATGGGCAGGCAGGGGGTCTCTGAAGACTCCCATCTGTTGGTTGTTTGGTGCTACGGGGTTGTCCACCGCCAACGTCTTGTTGTCGATTAGGTCTTGCACCAAGCCTTTAAACTTCCAACATGCATTAAGGTCATGTCCCTTCCATCTATGGAACCTACAGTATAAGTCCTCCCTGTACCCCTTAGGCTTTGGCGCATTGGGGTCTATGGTTTGAATCTCGGGAAGGTTGATCAAGTTTGCCATTGACAAGCGGTCAAACAGGGAGTCCCTGGACTCTGTGTAAGGTGTGAATTGTCGCCTAGGGCGACGCTACTGATTTTGTTCTTGCCTCTGATTTTCTCTGTCATAATTGTTAAGAGGCACCGCCTGATAGTTAGCCTTTTGGGGTTGTGTTGCTTGTGCAGGCTTAGGGACGTTTATAGCAACTTGATTGACCACAACGGGTTTCTGTTGCGTGGTCCCTATTTTGGTGTTCTTAGACCATTCTTTCTTCTTTGGCTTGGCAATCTCACCATCCTGTATCTTGATCTCCTCAATGATTCTGGCTTGTGCCAGAGCTTCCTCTAAAGTGGCATATTGTTGCAGCTGCAATAGCATGGAGATCGATCTCAAACAGCTCTTTGAGAACATTTGGGTCAGGTCGGACATGGGAGGGAGGTAGGGCAGCTTTGAAAGCAACGTCCTCCACCGGTTCCCATATGCCACCATGGTTTCTTCCTCATACTTCCTGAGGCTAGCTAGGTCGCTTAGTGACGCCTTTTTCTTGGTGTTGAAGGTGAAGCGTTCGAGGAACGCGTCCACTAGGCTGATCCAAGTTACTGATGCTATGTTTTGGCAACTGAGTGAACCAATCCGAGGTAGGGCCTACGAATGTGGTTATAAATGTTCTTAGCAACAAAGCATCATTGTCCTGAATGCCAAAGCATTGGCTCAGGAATCTAGTCACGTGCTCTTGGGCATCCTCCTCTCCTCTAAAGAGTGCCAACTGGGGCAGTTTAAAGTGTTCAGGGTATGGGGGTGCCAGCACTGATGGATGCACAGGGTGACTATGGAGTTGGCGTAAAGTGGGCTTTTGGGGCCCAGAAGTCTTGGTCTCCATAGACTCTAAGCGCTCTAGCAGTGCTTTATATGCATCGAAGGATTTGATCTCTTCCTCCTTGGTTTGCTCCCGTTGTGGGTTGTGGGGAACTTGAGGCCTATGGAGGGGTGGCCGGATAACAGCCCTTCCGCCTTGGTAGGGCATTTCGGCCCACTCTTCTTCTTGCTCATACTCCTCATAGGCTTCTTGAGGAGTGCCTGGGCGAGACCTATAAACATGGGTGGGTGCCCGTGGAGGGTGCCCATCATTGTTCCTGGGAGTGGCCTCCCGCTCAGGTCTAGGAGGTCTCGGAGGCAGCACTTGGTAAGGTCACGGGGACCTGTCTCGCACCAAGGGGTTGCGCCTCTCATACACTTCTACTTTATGCGTGCGAGGGGTTGGGACCTTCTCAGGCACAGTGTTATGAAGCAATTCGGCTGTCTGACGTTGAATGCGCTCTTTGCTAAGGCGGTATAGATGCTCTAACTATTGTTGATCTTGCCTGAGCTGCGTGATTTGCGCTTGGCGGGCGGCATGTCTGGCAAATGCCAAGTCAATTTGTTTCATCGTCTTGTGTTTAGGAAGCCTAGATGCCTCTCCTACATGTCTATCTCGGTCGTGGTGATCCGAGATCCCTATGGGTTGCTTTCCTCTATCGAGGTTAGCGGCATTCACCCGAGGCTCTGGCCTCATTGGGTGATCCTGATACATAGCAGGTGCGGAGGTGCATTGCTCCCGCACTGTGTATTGCTCTTGAGGAATGTAGTGGTCTTCCTCGTACTCCCTTTCGTATGTGTGAAAGGTGCGGGCAGAATTGGCTTGCCCTGTCTGGAGAGCCTTGTGCTCTGGATTTTGTCTAGTGTTTCTAACAGTAATAAGGGGTAAAGGAGGGATGACAAAATCATGTGGCCCCTCCTTATGGACCCTATGTTGCTCTAGCACTTCATCACTAGGCCACTCATAACGAGCGTCTAAGGGAGGCCTCCTGTCTATGTTGAGTGCCACGTGTATGTCCTCCTCTTGAAAGGATCTATGCTTGAGTGGGGGTGCCCCTCAAAGAGGTGCCTCTATAGTCCTATTCTGTAATGGCATGATGTGGACTATCTTGTGTGTCAAGCCACCAAGGCGGGATGACCAAGTCCTTAGGACTATATCGGAGGTGACTTGTCCCCCTTTGTGCACTCTCTGCAGCTCCTACCCGTGATTGGGCTCGGCTATGGGTGTACACCATGGTGATGTTTTCCTACAAGATGCGTAGATTTTTATCTCTTTTTATGATTTTTATGCTACACTAAACAGAAGGGAAACACACAATCAAAGCAATGATTATCTCGTTTAAAGATTAAAAGTGTGCCCTAAATCTGGTTTAGTGTGTTTTGATTTTTGTTTTGAAAGCTTTTGTAAAGAACGTTTAAATGCAATATGATGGCTCTTATGACTCCCAAAAATGGTCGCCCCTTCGATATACCATTGCCAGGCCGATATACCAACCTCTCTATATACCCGCCCTTACGTGAGGGAAACTATTGGTACGTGAGAGCAGATGGTACGTGGAACATAGGCGGTACGAAAGGGGAATCACTCTATTTATGACACCTACCATAGAAGACTTATCCTCATGCACTAGGAATCACCCCAGCTACACTTGGTCAGCTTTCATCAGGATTTACGTCTAGCAATAGTCACGATCGGGGTTATGTATGCAATATTTCAAGCCAAGGTGGTGATGAAATCCACCGTTGGTCTTGCTCAAGGGTTGGGGTTTTATGACCAACTCCTTGTTGTTTAAATTACCACGTGGTGTGTGGGGTTCTTTTTAATTTGCATAAATGAAGAAAACAAGCATTCAAACTCTCCTATGCAAGCAAATAACCAGAAAATAGAAAACAGAAAGCAAAAATTGACAGAAGGTGTTTAGGACCCCTACCTCTTCTCTGCCCAAATCGGATGCCTCTGAATTTCTGCCCTGAAATTACATAGAGAGCTATTCATCCCTGGGTGAAATGAATAACAGAACTGTATTCATCACAGGGTGGGGCAAATGCCCATTCGTCCCTGGGTAAGACGAATTCCAGCTCTGTACTCGTCACAGACTGGAACGAACAACAGTCCAACGTTTGAAAACTTGGTACCTGCAAGCAAAAACAAGCAACTTTTGATCAAAAATTTAATATTAAAATCAAGGGACAGAGGTCCCACCATGATCACCACTGAAAGCACGAGGATACGAAAACAAAAAGGAAAAACCCAGATGCGATGCGAACGAAACAAAAGATAACGCTAAATCCTATGAATTGAAAGTGCATGAAAGGAAAGAGGCATAAACGAATCAAAACCAAATAAAAAGCCAATATGGAAGACAACCCTTTTTATTAATATGTTTTAGAACTCGGTTACAATTCGCCTCCTCCATTTTTAGGGGCTAGGAGCGTTAAATGTGTTCTTGTCACACCCATGGATGCTATTCCTTCTTCCGCGTGCCCACATGTAAAATGGGTGGACCAAACATCACCGCCACTTGCGTTGATGAGTCTTGACTCCTTGCTGCTCCTCTAATGTCTAGATCCTATGTTCAAGGAAATAGAAAATAGTCAATAGCACCTGTAGATAAAATAAAACATGCAATCCCCACGCCTTCAACTAGCACATGCAAAATATAAATAAAATGATAACTGAAATAGATCCAAATGAACTAAAAACTTGATAGGGGCATAAAAACATCACAAGGAAGACACTGCAAATGGAACAGTCGAAAAATTCACCACAGATTCGTATTCGCTCCGGGGCGGGACGAATAGACCTACAACAAAGTGTCAAAAAGCACAGTCCCAAATGTCACATCCGGGAAGCTCCAAATCACCTACAAAGTTGGGGTTAGCTAATTGGGGGTATTTTGGGAAGACCCAGAAGGTCATATTTTCCCAATTTGGCCTCTATCACCGGGAATTTGATGATGCTACCTGCATGTTAGTAAAGGCGGGAAATGATAAAAACATGATAAAAAATGCTCAAAATGATGTGAAATTTAAATGACAACCTATCTAAGCAGTATAGAATCAGATGCAAAAATAAAATAAAGGAAATCTACCACATATTTCTAATCGCTCCGGGGTGGGGCGATTAGGACTGCGATAGTTTGGGGGGCGCCCGAGGGCAGGACGCCCACCGTTTGGGACTCTGTTTCGGCACCAATCCACTTGGGATGGGTCCAAAACCTCTTATGGGGTGTTTTCAACAAATTTTGTGGGATATTGTGGCCAAATGTTTGGGTTTGGGCTCCGGATTTGCGCTTCCAATAACCACCCTATGACCTCCCTTCCAAAAGAGATCAAGGATGTGAAAGGCACAAATCAAAAGGTGTGTGTGTGGATGTAAAATGGCAGCACTTCATTGCTCAAAATGCTCCTTCTCTCCATATATTTTTTGGGTGAGAAGACTCACCAATTTATAGACCTAGGGTCTCTCTGTTTGAATGCGCATGCGAGGGCGCCACTGGAGTTGCATGTCCTATTTTGGGAAAAATATTATTCCCTGATTTAGAGTCTCCTTGCATGAGGCCTCCAAAATCAAAGACATGCATGACTGAAGTCTCTCTCCTTGATTTGAAGTCGTTCCTCGCAATTGCATGGCCTGAAGCTGCAGTTAACTGGCGGACTTGTCGAGGTTTGACTTTTTGCCAATCAAACCTTCTATTCGCCTCACCCTAGGGTGAATGCTGATAATCGTCCCTGGGTGGGACGAATACCAGTTTGTAATCATCCCAGGGTGGGACGAGTAGGGAGCAAAGTGCCAAAAAGGTGCCAAATTGACCTTTGACCTTCCAAACTACTTTTGGGAGTGGTTAGGACCACTGTTTAACCTCTAGGGGCTGCCCTAGGGGCTGTGTGTGTCAATGCGATCGGTGCTTGTTGTCACATAATCGGATTGGTGCTGTTTTGGTGTCTACACATTATTAGGAGCATTCATGCCTAAATATGGGGTTATGATCTCTATATTATTTTGTTGTATCTGCCTCATCGATGGGGCAACACTCCCTCTCCTTCTCTTGGGTAGAATTATCCCTAGCCACACATAAGAGAGATAGTAGGGATCAGTTCACAATTTCATCTTCGAATTGATTCTCCTACTAGCAACTATACTCCTAGTTATCCTAACTAGATAGTCGAGGTCTAATTTTAATAGATACACTTTCCTTATAGGTATAGTATTTACAAGGTGTACAATCCTATTACACTCATCTATTCTTGTGCAAGGAAACTTGTATCCCTATGAACCAAGTACTCTGATACGAAATGTTATAACCCTATTTTTAACCAACTTCTTGGAGATTTTTTTTTATATATCCTAAAAGTATCCTAAGTTAATCCTACTCTTAATCAAAGGAATGATCCAAGGTTACTAACTAAGGTATGTTCCATTCCCAAAGAGTTCCATTTAGACTCTTTCTAGGCACATCTATCACTACATCCAACATACTTCCATCTATGTAGGTGTACTAGGTGCCAGTATTTAGTTTATCAACTATATTTCTCATTATTTCTCATTGAGCTAGCTAATCTTCTTTCATTCAATTGAAATAATCACACCATCCTTCATACACTACATAAGTTCATCTATGTAGGTGTTTGGTGTGTATAGGAACTAGATATCCTTCTCATTTTTGTGATGAGTTAGCCATTTCGATAGTAAAGGGAGCTAGTAACCATTCCTATCATATTCTATTACTATGTACTAATGTACTCTCTAACTCATAATATTTATACCAAATGCCATTTGCAATTACTTGCATGGTTTACTCTATCTCATAAGTCATTAGCCATCCTTTATTGATTACCCAAGCAATTATGATTCCATTGAGAAAACCCATACACATGAAGCATAAAAAGTAACATTATTCTTTCTCTTCTATTATACATGTCCACAACTTATAAGATCCACAAAGGATAGCAAGGTATGAACTATCAAATAAATATAAACTCAGTATTATTACAAAATTTTAATACAAATTAAGTAAACAAAGTTCCATAATAACTTGGACAAGCATTCAAGGATATATATCCACTTCCACAAGCACATAAAGCATTCATCTCAATATGAAAACTCCATAAAATAAATCCACATAACAATCCATTTATCCTGGGAAAAACCTCGAAGGGAAAACCCAACAAAAATATTGATTCCTTTATTAATTCATAATCTTATTTGTCTTTACAATGGGCAATACTCCATGTTGCCTTTACATTCAAATAAATAACACCATGATCCTTTATGGTTTTGCCATATGAATTACTCTCCCAATTCATATGTCCCTTTTTACCCATATCTTAAATCAAGAACAATAAAAGCTACCTTTTCTGTCCACAAGGTCTTCTTTTACCTTACAAAATTACAACATAAAATAGTCCCTAATTAGAATAGATAAGACCAATTCCAAGCCCAAATTCCTCTATTCCTCAAAATATCATACATCATCATATAATATATCCATATCTTTTTTTTAAAGGAACGAACATATTTTCCCCTGTGTACTCTCAACCACATGTGAACGAAAAAATATTATAGTCTCTTTATAACATGAGGTTTACTCCAAACCGGAGTACACTCAAATATTTAAAAATAAACCAATACAAATTATAATAATTGAATAATTATTGGGCAACTTCCTCTGTTAATATTCACAATGGAAAGGAAAGGTCTTTCATGCTCCCTAACTATAAATTATTTCCACATCTCTTCTACCAAAAACCGAATGCATAATAATGTGTTTCCAGGGACCAAAATTCCCAAAGAAATATTTAACTAATCAACACATTATCAGTAATAAGAGCAAGGAGAGATCTAATTAACTCCTATGTTCTATCTAACTATGACAAAATTAAGGGTTACCATTCTTCCCAACTACGCCTTCGAGCTCTTCTGGAATATGTAACCATACTTTCCTAAAGGAGTGCATATTGCACTGGGTTTCTATAACATCCTACCATGCCAATGTTCTTCTGGGTTTTACTATATTTTAAAAATGTGATGACCAGAATTGATGTTTCAAATAAAAGACCTACTAACTTACAACTTAAGTTTATATGAAAGAATAGACTCAACATATTTGTTGCTCATAGTCACTCTAACATAAGAACAACTACCCTCACTACTATGACTTCTCAACCAGACGTAGTTCCACTAGAATAAATTGCCAACCTTTTAAAACTTACAACAACAATATTAGGAAGTCAAATCTAGTTCACCGACGGACTCAAATAGTCATCCATCTCAATTACCAGTCGATAATAATAAACTCCCTTATATAATTTGGCAACTTGGTATGACACGACTACCTATTTTTTCTACCATTCTACTATGCCAAACACTTGTATCAGGTAGTCTTTGAAGTATTTGGGCTTCCTAAAATCTTTTAATGAATCCAAATAAGTGACTTATTTACTCCAAAACTCAACTCTTCCAACATAAAATATTGGCTCCACTAAGGTCAAATGTACAACCACATTTCTAGAATCTAAAAAATGATCCAATCCTTTTCTAAGAGAAGAGTTCTCAATGAAACATTTTTATTTTTACCAACCCAATCAAAACAAGTTGGCTATATTAATGAAACAATAGCATACGTTCACAAAAATTAATTAGTTGGAGCTTACCTGGTAATCGCAAATTGATTTCACACCAAAATTCTTTGGTGATCGAGCTTCTTTCTTACTTCACCTTGTTCACCCCCAATCCTTGATGAATCCCCTTGTTTTGTCCTTCCTTTTTTTTTTTTTGGCATCCCATTCCAGAGGATAGCAATCTCTCATATTCCGCCACCCATTTTCTTGGATGTTGTTGAAGATGTGTGGGTGTTCTTTATCTCATCCTGTTTCATGCACATCTTTCCTCCATGCTTCCAGTACATCAGAGTTATGAGCAATCTATTTCACTATTGTTTAAACATAAATATCATCCATTACGCACAAGCCAACGTTATCAAATCTGCACACTCTTAAATGCTAACTCAACATAAGCTCCATCATTGTAATGGTGATATTTCAGTTAGCCATAATAAAGCACTAAATCCCCACTAGATTTCTCAAGTAGCAACATTTCCTTTACTTAGGAAATAAACAACAAAAGTCCCTGCTCATTGTTTACTTGTGGTGGTAACAATATAGTTTCTCTTAGCAATACCTCATACTAAAGTAAAGCACTTTTATATCCTTATACTCTCTTTTTCTTACCATATAACACCAAGATATTAATTATTTATTCTTCTTTGCAATTAACCTCTTTCCTCATTAAATAACATTCTATTTCAAAATAGACTATCATGCAAAGATAAGTTTTATTTTAACTTGGTGTATTTTCCTTAAGCAATTCATGTTAAGCAACTTCATGAAGGAACATTCCACCATGTTGCCTTGTTATTTGAAGAGTGACTATCACATCATATTTTATTATTTTATTTTTTATTTTTTTAAAAAGCATCCCGTTCTCGGTGGTTAAGTCTTTCTTCCACCCATGGAAGGGCCAATTCCTGCAAAAGTGCAATTCTATTAGTAGCATCATATTTTATCATAAAATAAACATCTTGTGTAACAAGTCACGAATAGCGAATCATTCCATCAATAAAATAGCATAGCCAAAACATAGATCCATCCAAGTAAAAATTCTACCAAGGAATCCTCTTTATCTACTTCAGACGTAGGTTAAAGAATAATTCATTTGAAATGTCTACCACTAAGGGCTAGTTATCTTCCAAGGATGTAATTGCTAATTGGTCAACAATAATTTGATCTTTCATAGACTTCTGATTTATAAGCTCAAGATCAAATTTTGTAAGCATAATCACCCACTTAGTAGTTCTTCCTAATGGGTGAAGTTTGGACATGACATATTGCAAGGGATCTACTTTTGCATTGAAAAGGTTCTATGGCTAAGCATATAATGTTTGAGCATCTACGATGCAAATACTATAACTAGGAAAATATTTTCTAAGGGTGCATATCTAATTTCATAATTTTGGCTAATGTAGGAAATTACCTTTTCCCTATGTTTGTCATCATATTGTGCCAACATATCTTGTAAGGCATAGTCTATGACTACTATGTATAATAACAAGGGCCTAAGAGGATTAGGTGGGACAAGAATGAGAGACAAGAGAGGATTTTAGGGCATAAAATACAACTTGACAATCATCATATTGTTTAACACCATATTATTTCTCAAAATATTGGTAAAGGCCTAACACTCATTAGTAAGCTAAGAGATGAATCTCTTGATGGCTTGGATTTTGCCTTGGAGAATGTTGAGCTTGGTTAAAGTTCAAGGGAATGGCATGCCAACAATAGTTGATATTTTATTAAGGTCTACTTCAATTTCCATTTGGGATACAATGAATCCCAATATGTTTTATAATATTACCCCAAAGATTTACTTTAGAGGCTTTAGGCATACTTTGTACCCTTTCAAATGCTCAAATATATGTCTTAGACCTTGAACATGGTCTTCTCAATTTAGAGAGCAACCAGGAAGATCATATACCTAATATTCCATGTTGCCATACATCATGTCATGGAATATGTATGCCATGGCTCTCTGGTAGGCAGCTCCTGCTTTCTTCAACCCAAAGGGGATGACTTGATAGCAAAAGGTTTTCCATGGAGTCATAAAAGATATTTTGGATTTATCCTTGGGGGATACCTTGATCTGATTATACCTTGAGAATCCATCCATAAAGGACAACTTTTCATAACTTATGATAAAATGACATTCATGTCAATATTGAGAAAAAATCATACTTAGAACATGCTTTATTGATGTCCCTAAAAATAATGCACACTATAACACTTCCTATTTTCTTAGCAATAGAGACAACATTAGAGATTCAACCAAAATAGTCTATGGTTTTGATAAAGCCATTATCAAGGAGTTTTTAAGGCTTTGACTAAAAGTACAACTTTTAGATGCATTTTCCAAAAAAAAATATTTTATATGTTTTGCATTAGGGACGATAACTAGATGATGTATAACTAGGGAAGATTATAAACCAGGCATGTCAGTGCAGGACCAAGTAGAGATGTCCTTCAATTCTTTTAATAGCTTTGTATATTCCTCATGGTCTAACACAGTTAGAACTTTTCCTAATTTAAAAATATTGGGATCATTAGCTATTTGACATCTATAGGTTCCTTAATTAGAATACAAGATTCATCCTCAAACTAAGGATAAGCAATAAGCATTCCCATGTTTTCCAATTCAAGAAGATCTATGGTCAATTAATCATTGTATATATTTTATGCTATGGTCATATTTTCAATTTGGGAGATATACCCTCTAAAGTAAAAGTGATTTTGATCAAGGTAATTTAAAGGACCACCTTGGGGAGGATCATATGTGATATCCTCCTATTCATAGAAGCCTTCATCAGTAATTAGCTTTGGGTAGTCAAGGGTTAAGCAATTTACACCAATATATCTAGTAAATTGGGAGAGGATAGGGTCTAAGAGAAGCAATAATCCATAATAATTGTCATCATACCAATCAAGCCCATTCAAATAAATGGTACTATAAAGGGATCCTCCATCTCAATGATCATGATGATGGAATTATTCCTATAAGGATATAACCTATGGCTAGGGATATAACCTATCCCATAGCATCCTCGCTAGGCTTTGGTCTATAAGGATTCTTTACTACCCTATATATACATGCATAGTCATTTACTCTAGTATCCTATATTAGATAATATTTTCTTAGGGACATAATATGAGTTTAATAGAAACATGAAGCATACTATAATTCATTGATGTAAGAGTTATTACCATGGATTTTCTCAATATTAGTAGTTCTAGTGCATATAAAGGATATCTTCCCATTTGCATTGTTTTACCCTTTTTACTAGAAGGTAAATCTAAGGTTCAAGGAGACATGGTAAGCTTAGCAAGGTCCAAGAAAGATTGATTTTTATTTGAATTAGTATTATTATTAATGATAGTTTTTTATTAACATTTTATTATTATTTTTAATTAGGTTAATTATTAAAATCAAGGGATTCATACCGTCATCGTTGGTCTAGCACACACTCAGAGGATTCAAAACAAACTACTACCTTTACAAGTTGGGAAGCATACCCCTAAGGTTTGAACCTAGGTCTCTTCTTGGTAAGTGCCTGGACAGTCAGATACTACCAATCCACCTAGCCCTTGGAGGCCTAATTGCATTATTCTCTAGGAGTTTCTAGGTAGCTTCCATCCACCCTTTCAAATTTACTTAGCAAGGTAGTTTCTTAGAAAAGAGTTTACACTCTTGTGATTTAAAAATATTAGCTTAGGATTATTTATTAGGGTTTTACTATTTTATTAAACAGAGTATTAAGTAGCAAACGTTCCTTTCATCTATAGAGATGATTAATTGCACCGCTTTACTTTTTATTTCTCTAATAATTTAATCTTAAACTTCTAATTTTGTTTCTTCCATTGTTTATTCTATTAAAAATCAAATCTAACTTGCTTCCACTATAACAAGCTTTAGATTTGTTTACTTCCATTAGAGTAGATTTTTTTATTATTGCTATATTTTTTAAATCAAAATCTATTGTTGACCCTAAATGAGGCCTTGGTTCAATGGTTGAGACATATGGATGATACAACCCACACTAAGGTTCAAAACATAGTTGCACCAAAAGGGTTGTATAACTCAATGTGAGGTATACAATGTGGGTGATTTAATAACTAATTTTAGGACCTAGTCGAAACCTCATCTTAAAAAAAAATCTATTGTTGACCACATTTTAAATAAAATAAAATAGGCCTGCCTCCAAAATAGGTCACACTATTATTTTTATAAATAGGCCTGCCTACAGAATTTAGACCTAAATCTCTTCTTAATGAACGCACAAAACTTACCAATCTACTCAACCCTAAAATTAAAATATGTATGAATTGTTTATAATCTTTGTTACGTAAATGATTTCATTTATTTTTCAAACTTGTACAATTTGACAAAACAAAGACTGACGTCTATACAACCCTTGCTATGACATAGCAATGAAAACAAAATATTTAGAAATATATTGTAGAGGAAGGTGCCAAGTGAACGAAATATTTGGATCTATATTGAGGTAAGGTAGGTGCCAAGTCTTCATCTAAATAAAGGATTGAATAACTTGCTTCTATTAAAAATAAATGCCTGCGGTGGATTCCACTGCATAATAATGATATTAAAATAAAATAAAAATAGATGTTGACATTTATTTAAAATATTAAGGGGTAGACTTTTGAAACCAAAGCTTTATTTTGAAATTATAAATCATGAGTTTTATTCAGTTAGCCCGTATTAAATATATTTTTAAAAAGTAGGCAACTTCTGGCTAATTATAATATAAATTTTTGCATAAATTATTATAATTCAACGAATAATTATTGTTGAAATAATAAAGTATATAATATTTAATAACTGGTAAAGAAAAAATAAGATAACACATAATTCAAATTTTTTTATTGATGTAAAGAAATATGCCATTTATTGCCTCGTTGATTTCAACGAAAACATAGGATCCCTGCGCCCATCCAAAGTATTATAAATATCCACATCCAACTTGCTGTACAATGTGAAATTGTTTTGTTTTTTATAAAGTGAGTTTTTAACAATTTTTCTTATTGATTTTTTTTTATTTGGTTAGTATGATAAATTTTTAATTATGATTCTTGCTTTTATTCAAAGTAATATAAATATTACATTCAATTTATTGTACAATGTGAAATTTTTTGTTTAAGTAATATAAATATTCACATTAAGATGTGAATTTTTTTTTTGTTTTTTTATATGAATGAATGAAAGATTTTAATTACGTCCGCGAGACCCAAATATGGTCTATGGGCTTTTGATATGAAGAGTCCGTATCATTTTATTTATTTATTTGGTTATTGTGAGAAACCTCTATGACCTACTTAAAGTAGTTGAGAGTTATACTTATCAATAGAGAATTTTAACACAAAACCACCACACACCCACCCCTCACACACTCGCCCACGCCCACTGGTTTGAAAGTCAATAACATTTTTTTATTAGAACTTTTTTTTTTAAGTATGATAAACCTTTACGTATAGGATTGCAGTTTGAAATTTGAAAGTCAGTAACATATTTTTATTGGAATTTTTTTTTTTTTTAAGTATGATAAACCTTTACTCATAGGATTGAGTAGTCTCCTCCTAACTATGATCCCTCGTAAAATTTAGAACTATGCTTATCAATAGGGAATTTAACACAACCACCACATCCACTCACCCAGTTTGAACCTTGGACCTATCAAGCCAAAGCCCGAACAACTTTTTTGCTTAATATGTGTATAAGATACAGATCAGAATAAACCTTAATCAATTAGATAAGACAAACTATATATACGATATGAAATTTGACTATTGGAACAACATTTTTGCTTAATAAGTGTATAGGATACAGACATGAAGTTGCCACTTGGGTAAGACAAACTACTTGTACGATATGAAATTTGACTATTGGAACAACATTTTTGCTTAATAAGTGTATAGGATACAGATAGGAAGTTGCCACTTGGGTAAGACAAACTACTTGTATGATATGAATTTTTTGTTTTTTATATAAGGGAATTTGTAACATTTTTGTTTAATAAGGGTATAGAATACGATGGAACGTTGTCATTATAAATTTTAGTTTGTTAGGTAAGACAAAGTCAATGGAACTTGATTTTTCATGGGATCATACTAGAGCAACAACCAACTAACAAGTACTGGGTTGTTACCAACTAGCCTATCCCCTTTTGGATATGTGGTGATTTTGAACTTGGATCTCACCAAAGAGAACCCAGAGCCCTTACCACTAAATGTTAGAGTAAAGCACATGTTTTTTTATGAGGGTCTCATTCTCATCGTACCAAGTTTTGAACTTTGGTTTCATGGATGAAAATCCAAGTACTTACCACTACAATATCCTTCCCAAGACTGAAATTTTTAATGTAAACAGAAATATCCAAAACTTTTTTACTTTTCACCATGTATCTTTAATCCCATGGACAATAAATAGTATAATATGATTAATAGAAAAATATTTTAGTAAAAGTAATAATGTAATTGCTTTGGGCTTTGGCTCTTCTTCAGAAGATCCAAGGTTCAAATCGGGCAAGTGTGCGAGGAGTGGGTGTGTGTATAGCTATGTGTTAAATTTTCTATTGAAAAATTTAGCTTTCCTCCTTATGAGAGGTTATGGCGGGATGGGGATGGGGATGTCGATCGTATCGTAGGGGTTTTTCACACTAACCAAATCTAATAATATTATATTTTTTTGATTGATAAATTTTTTTTTAAAAGGAACCTAAAGATTTTACAAAGCAAGCAAGGAAAGAGGTTACCTTTGCAAGGTTACCAACAAAGATCAACAAAAAAGATCATCTTGCACAAAACCATCAATTCTAAAGACCAACTTTGGGAAAAACAAACTAGACAGAAACAAAAGAAGAAAAAAAAACAACAACAGAGATCAAAGAGACCCAAGGATCAAGAGAAAACAACAAAGTAACTTAAAGCGGCATTGGTTAATCATACATATTTTATTCGCTGTAGGGGTGTCCTTAACAGCCTTGCCACCTTCTTTCTTATCCGATTTAATTGCTTTTGCCATTTTGACCACTTGATGAAAGATGGTCCATATTTTGTTGAAAGACATGTAAATAATATAATATGAATATAACCTTAATGTAATAAAAATATTTTTAATATATAATGGGTGAGTTGGGAGTGTGAGAAGCAAGCCTTGATTCTTCTTGTTTCAAAAATTAAGTGTATGAACACAAGTAGGAAGCAAGTGCGAGTAAAGAACAAGCCTTCTCCTTTTCAAAAATTAAGTGTATGAACACAAATAGGAAGCAAGTGCGAGCAAAGAACAAGCCTTGCATTTTTCTTGTTCTAGGTCTCTAGGAAAATTCAAAAATAAAAGATTATTATGAGGAAAATCTAAGTGTCATAACCTGAAAGCAATTTTTAAAAGTACTAACCGAAAGTAAGAATGCCCTGGCTAAAAGTATGGGTGCCCTCATGAGGGACAAGAGGAAGGTCAAATCTATTGCAAACTTATCTAGGTAACATATGTTAACAAAAAAAATTATCAAAGATAAGATGATTGAACATGATATAATAATTCATAAAAGTAAAGGGTTATTATGTAAATTTCATGGATAGTGGCCAAACTTTTAAAAGATTTCAAACGAGATCAAGTATACATGGAGATTGAATTGAAATTACTTTATGACTTTTCTTCTAAAAGAATATTTCTTGTTAAATTCTCCAATTTGAAAACCAAGGATAAAATAATGTATGGTCGCCCATGGTTTAGGGGATAGATGTTTTATATTTAAGACCAGGGAACAAGAATTTTTATGGAAATGGAAATTATTAAAAGGCTTTTAATGTGGGTTAGGTTTTCTAGACTTCTATATCAACTTACCAAAGTTTTAAAGAATAATGTTGATAGTCTTGGGGATTTCATTCAAGAGGGACCAACTACTAAAGGAAAAAGGCATGTTGTATACACTTGGATATGTATTGTCATGAATGTTTCAAAAAATTTACCATATTTTATTAAGATTTAATCTGAATCAAGAGAATGGGATCAACAACTGAATCATGAAATATTGTTTTTTTATGTTGCAAATGTTACAAAAACTATACACATGGCAAGACATTACAAAGTGGAAACGATGGAGAAAGAGAAAAAATGACCTAATATAAAATTCAATATGAAGCAAGGAGATCATATCAAAGTAGAAGATGGATCAAATCAAGGATTTTTCTCTCACATGAAAGTGAATAAATTCCCTTTGCATAATCAAATGGAAAAGGCTTTTACAATTTACTCAAATCATCCATTACAAGAAACAAAGGACACAAGGGATGAATAAGTATAATGTGCAAGTTAAAATTTAAAATAAATTAAAGGTAAAAAAGATGATAGGGTAAATTTTTAAATACAAGAAAGCAAAACACATCAAGGTTAATATAGATAAATCATCTTCACTTTCCTCAAGTAGTATAAAATCCACTTCTTATGGTAAAAATGAAAGTAGTGTAGATTGTATCCCTTACACTTTAGGGTTTCAAGAGTAGCATATAAAGAAATGATTAGATGATATACATGGAAGTTTAGGGTTTTTGGGATAGTATAAGAAAGCAAAAACTAAGGATCATTCTTGCTAGGGTTTCCAAGGCAATATTTAGGATTTTCAGAGCAACATAAGAAAGTAATTATTATGGAGTATCATCCTTACACTTTAATTCTTCCAAGGTAACCTAAGAAAGTAACTACTATGGAGTATCATCCTTGCACATAAATTCTTCCAAGGCAACATAAAGAAGAAAGTGTTAATGAGGCTATTCCTTCCACTTCAAATTCCTTAGGAAAACATTAGTCTTTAAAATATTAGTCTCATTATGAGTAGCATAAAAAATAGAAGAGATTGATGAAGATAAATTTGTTGGTGGGAATCAAAAAATGAGAGGAAGACCCTCAGAACAAGAATACGATAAAATAAAACTCATAGGGTTATCCATTTTGGAAACCAAAAGCAAATATCTTAGGCATTAACAAGAAGTGGGACTAATACCACAAATAAAAATAAAAAAGTGATGAGGGATATGAATAAGACCCCTAAATAGGATTAAAAAATTAATAGGTTCTTATAGTCTAGAGTTTATTTTAATATGAGAAACAAAATTAAGTAGTGAGGAATGTAAGGATGCATTCAAAATATTTGGGACATGAGGGCTTGTCTAGTAGTCTCTTATATAGGAGTTTCCTCTATAGGAACTTCTAGAGGTATTATAACAATATGAGACAAATATTAATGGGATGGATAAGTGCTAGAAGAAAAAATTAATTGGGTTGCGGATCTACTTTAAATGAAAGATAAAAATATCAAAGTTAGGATTATAATATATGCTTTAACCATAGTTACTTCTTGTGAATGACTTTGAAGGATATCAACATATTTTCACTAGAGACAATGATGATTCATAATTGTTATCTATGGATTCTTAGAGGGACTTTAACATAATTTGATATTCCTTTAGATACAAAGGGTTGTACACGTAGATGGTCTAAACAATGTAGGATAATTCTTCACTTGTTAATTTGGATGGATTTTAGGATGCTATTCCTTCAAGCTTTCAATACAAATTGGATAATAGATGCATTAGGTAAACTCATATAGTAGAAATACTGGATGATTTTTGTTATCCAATACATGGTCACAAATAGAGTATACAATATCTTTAGGTACTTCATTGCAAGAAGGATTAGATCAAAAACCGATTCTCTTGAGATGTGATTTATTCAATAATGGTCACCATAAAGCCATTTTATTTTAGTCTATGTGGATCTAAGACTCTAATTTCGTCTAGATAGTTATGTTATGGTGGGATGAAGCAAAGTCTAAAGGATAAATGAAATACCTAAAGGGACAAATGAATAATACCTAATCTATTGGTAACATATTTAAAGCAAAGGATAAAATTAAAGCCAATCTCCAAAATTTACAAGAGATAATAGAAATAAATGCAATTGACCATGATACTTATGTGCAGGAAAAATAATTACATTCTAATTATAATAATACCTTGAAAATGGAAGAGTCATATTGGTCCCAAAATTTAACAAGAGATAAATTAAGGAAGGTATAGAAATACCAAATTATTTCATGCTATAGCCAGAACATATTCTATTTTCATTGCATAACAATATCTCAAATCTAGATGGAATAAATATTAAAGAAAAAGAAGATATTAGGCAAGAAAAAATTCATTATTTCAAAGATATTATATTATATATTGGGCAAGATAAGGAGGCTCAAGGTAATATTTTGTAAAATATTCTATTAATAATCATAAAAGGATAAAATGAAATATTGACAAGAAATATCTTTATTGAGGAGCCATGTGAGGTAATTTTCTCTTTCTACCCTAATAAAGCACCTACCCTGATGAATTTTCAAAACTTTTAGGAGTTGTTGAAGAGTGGAATGTTGTCTATAGTTGCAAAGGCTAGAAAAAAGAGGGCTATAATAACCAAATCAATTGCATCTTTATTGCTTTAAAATCCAAGAAAGGATAGACAAAATGTGTTGGTAATTTTCATCCAATAAACCCTTCCAATGTGATTTGTAAATATCATTTCAAAAATTATGGAAGATAGATTGAAAAGGATTCTAGATTATGTTGTCTCATTGGTTTTATTTGTGGTAAACATTTGTGATGGTGTAATCATTGTATATAAGGTCATACATTCTCTTCATTCCATGAAAAACTACATGTGCTTATGAAATTAGATATAAACAAAGTATGTGATAGGGTTTCTTAAAATTTCTTACATTAAATTCTCAGAAAAATTTGTTTTGATCAAGGTAGGTGTAAATGAATTAGATGTTGTTATAGCACTTCAAAATATTTTATTTTGATCAATGGATCCCTTGTTGGATACTTTGTATCATCTCATAGACTCCACTAGGGTGACCTACTATCTTCTTATCTATTTATGATTATTACGTAGGCACTAGGGACAGATTTATTAAAGGAAAAATTGAAGTTATTCATGTTGCAACAAATGGTCCCTTGAATCTCTCTTCATTTTATTTATGATACATTTTTTCAACAAGGCCATGGAGTTCAAATCAATATTTTCAAGCAAGGATAAGGATGTTGGATAATTCATTACTACTATAATACGCTATCCTAGTTTTAAAATAGATTATTATGGATATTTTAGGGTTTAATATTGGAAAATTTTGGTCAACATACTTGGGTATGCCTTTGTCTAATAAAGGAAAGAATAAGGAGATTTGGGACTCAATTTTGTAGAGAATGAAGTTTTGTTTGGTAGGTTGGAAGGGTAAGTTATTAACAATGGTTAGAAGGCTACAATTTATAGACTACGTTGTAATCCATGGTATCAATTTCAAGATGCCAAGTGGTACGAAATCTAAATTTGATAAAATTGAAAGATACGTTCTTTGAAAAAAATGTGAGAAAAGAATTTAGATATCCTCTTTAATGTGGGATAGACTTTGTAAAGGAAATATTGTGGGAGGGGAAGGCTTGTAGAAATATAGGAATTTTAGCATTAGGGGTAAAACATGGCTAGATATTATTCGAAGATTAAGAAAAGAGTAGGGAAAAAATACTACTTTAAGACTACATAGGTTCTCTTGATGCAATGAAATTGTTCAGAAAATAAATTCTACCTATAGGATTCCCAGTATGTAACTTCATATTAAATTGTTTGTAATTGATCAAGAAACCTATTAGATAGTTAATTATGGGGACTACATATATTTTATCTAATGAATGGTTGAAGCCTTGTCGTCATATTTTTTATCCAAAATAAAAATCATTGGCTTGGACATGTCTATCTTGTAAAGGTCCAAAGGTCAAAGATATATTAATGTGAGCAACTCTTCTAGATTACAGATTTCTATAAGTAACCTGGTTGAAGGGGAGGAACCCAAATAAATAACAAGTGAGCTTCAAAATATGCATCATGAGTTTTATTTACCTATTTTATACAAAAGGATGAGTATGTTTAGAATCTATCAAAAGATAATAGATACATGATCAATTTGAGATATGAGGATTTAGAGTAATCAAAATTTATACTCTGAATTATTTCCCTTAGAAGAATGTTTGGTCAATGGAGGCCCTCCCTAAGGCCTCAACATTCATTTGGTTAGCAATCTAAAGCAAGATTTTATGAGAATGCCTATAAAGTAGAGGATTTCGTAGACCTTTCAAGTGTATATTATGTGTGAAGGATCTAGAAACATCAAATTATTTACTTCATTATCCATTTGTTTGCACCATTTGGGGTCACTTTTTCAAAAATATAAATATATATTGGATAGCTCAATTAACATTAAAAGAGTTGATGAAATATTGAATTAATTGTTCCAATGCTAAAGCATTATGGATTCTATAGAGGATTGGTCCAACCATAATTTCTTAGAATTTGTGGCTTGAAAGGAATAATACATTTAAAAAAAACTCAAAATGATGCCCAAGTTTCAAACTATATTATTGCATTACCTGTAGAATGTTTATAAAAATGTGATTCATCATGGGAAGCCTCAAGTGCAAAAAAGGGTGCCAACCTCTTGGTTATAGGATTTGAATGTACATGGAAGGATTATCTACAACAATGAAATTAGCACAAATAATTTGCTTTGAACAATGATAAAATAGAAATATGTCTAGAAATTGGGTTTACCAAAATTATTTTTTATGGTGCTTCTAAAGGAAATCCAAGAAAAGTTGGTGTAGATGGTGTTTTCCAAAATAACAAAGACAAAATTCTCCTCATTTACTCAAAATCATATGGAATTTAAACTAACTAAGCAGAGGCTAGGATACTTCTTATAGGGACTAGAATTTCAATTGAAAAAGAATGGAAATATATTTCAATTAAGGGGGATTCATAAATCATCATTAATGCTATAAAAAAAAATGGATGTGGAGATTGGATAAAATATAACATTATTGTTTATGTTCATCAACTATTATTGGAGGAAGTCTCTTGGAAATGTGAGCATATATAGAGAGAAGGAAACCTAGTAGAAGATAATTTAATCAATCATGGTATTGATGTTTGATTTAGTAAAATTTAAATTATTAGAAGACAATTGGTTGAATGAGATTTTACCTCTTAATGAAAATGATGTAAAATATTGATTAAAAAAACATAACAATTGGAGGAAGATGAATAATTATTTAATAAAGGGAAATGAAAAATATTTTTGATAAAAAGAGAAGCTCAGTTTGATTTAGCTGACCTAATAGCAAATGTAGTGTTTTACTATTTTGATGGGAGTGACTTCTAATAAAGCCAGACATAGCTTATTAAGAATACATTTTAACATAAATAATAAATTTATATAGGTTAATAATAAGAATGGTAAAAGGAATTCATTCATATGAGCATTCACATTATGATGGAAATCTCATCATAAAGCACCCCATCATAATATTGAAATAATAATTTTCATTTTAATATATAGTTTAAATATTTGTTTCAATTGGTTATATGGGATTGAAACAAGCCCCACCGTATTATGTCATTACCACGTAGTCGTATTACAACATAGTTTGGATATTATACATGTATAATTTGGTAGGATTTGAACCTCGGTCTCCTCCTTGAATGTTAAGGAATCTAATTGGTTGTGCTAATACCATTTGATTATAGTTTAAATAATTTTAAAAAATACGTGAATTAAAAATTTATTATAGTAAAATAATTTTATTTAAAATATATTTTTGGTTGTTCCTTATATTTGTTAAAAAATCTTTAAAAATTAATTTCAATATATTTTTGTAAGATTAAAATGTTGGTCTTTGTGCTTTAAACACAAATTAGAAATTTATTGGTATGGTGTATGATATTTTTATTATTATTATTTATGACCATTAAATTAAAATGTTTTAATTTTTTGGTATAATATTTTATGATATATATTATTATTGCAATCTTATAAAATAGATTGTTCAAGGAGGAAAATTTGTGACTAATAGGACCAATATGGTAGTGTGTCTAATACAAAATTTACAAAGGTAATCCTTCTATCTCATTTCTTAGAAAATAACCTCTTAGAAAGGTGATGGATTGGACTTGATGTAAGGATTTACTATAAACAACTTTAGGGTCTTCCCATTTCCCTAGTAATTTCCTTAGAACCCTTATTTTTTTTTTTATTTAAATCTTCAACAGAGCCTACATAAAATGTTATAGTGCATATTTAAAATTCACTAGTTTAGTTCTTAGGTTCATAATCATCAATACTAGTTATTATTTAGGAAACACCACTTATCATATAGGATAGTGCTTAGTGACAATGCCTATACTAAAATCTACAAAATCTACTATAGGCTATGTAGCTAAAGTGAAATTCAACCCTAAATCATTTCATTTTTAGGCTTCTTTGGCCCTGCTAAATCCATTCCTAGATTGCCATAATTATTTGATTTAGGTTCAATGATAGCACCTATAGTTGGTTGATGCTCTTTTAAGATGAAAATAAAATAGAAAATATATAAATAATAAGTCAAACAAGGCATTTTAGCATCAATTCACCAAATATCAATTCACATCTCTCAATGAAATAGATAATAGCTTGTAATCATACTTCTTCCCTCCCTTTCTTCCTACTTGAAAACCAATTATAAACCACTTAAATATTGATTAAAGCCTTTTTACAACCACTTGGAACACCCATAATCCTTACAAAAATCATTTAAGAATACTAAAGCACAAGGGTCAACTCAATAAGACTATGGCATAGCACTTGTACTCATAGGTTGCTAAAGTAGATTTTTTTAACATCGATGAAACCATAGACTATATGGGATGATGTGGGTATATAAGCATTAGTCTACCCATATGGAAGTATAATGTACAACATTACCCCCTTTGAGATTATAATCTTGGACCTCCTGTTCAGAGTTCCATTAACCATTAGGACCACTCAAATTGTACCCCTAAAGAATACCTCTAGATTTCCTTTCTACTTCTCATTCCTCCTAATGCATTTTTTAAATTAATATACTTGTTATTTTCACCATGTATTCGAGTAAAATTTTTCATTTCATTTTCTATACTCCTTTTGATTTCTATATTTTCTATGACAAGGGTAGTTTTATTTTTGACCAAATAATTTACCTCACCATCTATGAAGAATTATGAAAAGGTTACTTTTATTTTCAATATAAACTTAAATATTATTGGAACTCTAACTTAATTTAAATTATTTTCTTTGAATATTTAATTATAGTAAGAATAACAACATATATCACAACAACAATACCTCCTTCCACAGAAAAAAGATAATGGTTCCCTCATTGGAATAATTGAAAGAGAGAAATTTTCTAATCAAAATCATAGAGTCTCGAGACCCCAAGAAAGGTACAATCAAATAATATGTCATACATGATAAGACAATCAAGAAGACAAGATTTTCATATGGATGAGATTATCATGCAAACCCAACTATAGAATTTATCTTCTGATATAATTGGGAAAGGGACCTTAACTATTAAGAATTTCATGTGAAACTTCTATATCATCTATAAAAATAAAGTTGATTTGTGAAAAATCTAGACAATACATTAGAGAATAAAAATGAGACTGAGTTATTTCTCTTGTATTTTACATAAACAAACACCCCCTCTCTCAATACACATCACTTAATCATGCCTTATAGTTAATGCTATATTACTTCTAATATATTTTATTCTAATTACCCTAATATGAGTCCGTATGGTATGTTATTGGGTATATTATGGATCTCCCATGTAATAAAGATATTATAAGGTCAATCACACTATTACTTATTGACCTACCTTAGGATTGTTGTAATATTAGTATCTAATCTTGCCATGTCTATTATTTTGCTCTTCTTACCCTAGATAATATTTCTTCACTAGGATCCCATAATTACTTCAAATTCATGAAAGGGAGGCAGTAGCGAAGAAAAATATATTTAAAAAAAGTATCTTTGATAATCATCATAAAGGATAATTTTTACATATGTATCCAAGCTTAAATATTATGAAGACAAGCCCAATATCAAGTCAAGTATTTTCTAAGGGGTAGGTAGGATTTATTTCTTTCATCTCTTATAAAGTCTTTATTTAATTAGTTCTTTTTTTATATAATTTATTGAGGCTACTTTATTATTGCATCTTAGATAATTCTCCATACTAGTTGTGTGTGTGATCACCAAATCTTATCTATATACCTCATTTACATCATACCTTAGGATTCAACCTTTACACATTCCAACCTAGTCCTCATGTTTTTATTATTTTTATATAACTTGAGCTTGTACTTGTATTTCTTGAACTTAAAGGTATAGTGTCTTCCTAAGCTTGTCTAAATTTTGATCAAACATAATTATTTTTTAATGTTTTCAAGCTATAATAATTTGATTTCTTGGTGCATAAATGAGGAAAATGGATGTGCATACTAAGAAAAACATGGAAATATGAGCATGGAACTTATTCAATCCATTATCATTTCATAAAGCTTTCCATTGATGGTAGTGTGATGACAATTTTAATTGCACAATGTAAAAGTTTTTGATATTATATTGGTAAGGTAAGTCAATGGATCATTTATTTCCTTATCAAATTGCTTTGTTTATCACACACAAAATAAAAAAATAAAGTAAACTAATGCAATTGATTTAATTAAAAATTAATATTTAAAGTAAGACAATAATACAATGGACACTTCATGATTTACAAAGATAAGATTAAAGTTTTGACCATGTTTTATTTCCTCCTTGTTCACTCTAGTAGACAAGTGATACTAGACAATTGGTCAATGTTGGTTTTAATATCACCTTTTATAGTTTACCAAGTTGCTTTATTAAAGTTTTGAATGGAAATTATAACATTAAAATTTTAATTATCTTTGTGCTTCATTTCTATTAATAAAGCATTTCTTTTATAGGTTGTATCTTTGCTTTACAAAAGTGTTTTTCCCTTTTCCAAATCATAATTTTGTGAGCTCTACAAAAAGTTGGTATTAATTTTTGGCTATGTGGAGGTAATCATTAGAGGTTTGTTATTGTTAGAGATTCAATGAAATATATTTCTCTTATGAGAAATATGAAGATTCATATCTCCCATATGTTTAAAGAGATGAATAGTTTGTTGAAGATGAATTCTCAAGGGTCTTTGTAAAGGCTATATGTAAAGCAGACATATGAGATACATGTAACATTGGAAATTTTAGTACTTCCTTAGTATTGGAATACTAAGTGTAATCCATGGGAATATAGCAAGCTCGTTTATTTTGTTTGAATACTTATGTATAATTGTGTGAGAACTTTAAGCTTGATATCCTATGTAAAAATAGATTGAATTCTATCACTTATTACTCATACCAATAACAAAGTGAATTTTTATCAATATCAATGGATTTTTAGGCATGTGAGTGATACTTTCAAGGTTCTTATCGCTAGGTATTGTGAGGAGATAAATTGTATGTCATGTTTCATTTATTATTTGAATTAATTTAATTGGAGAGGTTTTATTGCCATGTTTTCTAAGGTTGATGTTAATTATAAGATTTGGTATCAATAGATAGGGGACATTTATTTTGTATCTTTGAGGCACATGAGTCATATTCACATGGTTCATGGTATTTTATTGATCGATTCACGTTCTAATATTTGTGAATGGTTTGTGTTAGATAAGCACCATCAATATTGATATTTTAAGAACAAAGCATGGCACACCTGTTACCCTCTAGAGTTGGTCTATAGAAATTTTTATGGTCTTTTGGCTATTCATTCCTTTCCAACAAACAATATTTTTCATGGTTTCATTAAGATTATTAGGGTCTATATTATCAAATCCAATGATGAATTTTTTACCAAGTTTAAGAAGTTAAAATTCCTAATTGTTAGTGGTATTACATTATTTAGTACCTTGAATACCATTGGAAATTTTTATATTTTGATGTGAGTTTATTATTTAGTAGGTGTCATGTATGGAAGTGAAGAGTTGTGTGAGGTGTCATGTATGGAAGTGAAGAGTTGTGTGAGGTGTCATGTGTGCAAGTTTGAGTTATAAGTGAAAGGTGTCACATGTGTAAGTGAAGAGTCATGTATGATGTGTCAATATTAGAAGTAGAAAGTTATGTAATCATGAGAGACTTTGTCATGATGTAAGAAATGCATATGAAAGGTTGCATTTCTTATGAATTTTAGGAGAGCAAAAGTTAAGTGTATTGAAGAGTCTCATGTAAGATTATATATTGATGGCAAAACTTTATGTTATTTAATAAAATATGTATTAAGAATGATTTATGATCAATAATTTTTTTTTATTTTGTAATACTATTGTTGAATGAGATTTTATGTGTGAGATTAAGATCCCAAAATTATAGACCTATAAATATTTAGACCCATTTGCTATAAGTGGTATCAAAGCTACATTGGTGATAGCCACTTTAGTTTGAGCCACCTAGGATAGAGAGAATGTGAGATTAGAAGTAGAGGATTGGAGAACGTTTGAAAGAATATATTTTGAAAGGATATTGGAGAATGAGTGTAGAATAGCTAGCACCAAAGTCTAGTGTAAATTTGAAGGAGAAGAATATTGGAGGAGAGGAAGGATAACGTTGAAAGAACATTTGTTGGAGAGATTGTTGGAGGACAATTATTATTGGAGGATGAATGTTAGAGCATTGGAGGAGATATTGTTAGATGTTTGCTATGTTGGAGAAGATATTTGCTAAAGAAAAGGTTTGTTGGAGTTTGTTGGAGAGATTCTTGGAGAGAACATTTATTGGAGAGATTTTTGGAGAGACCATTTGCTAGAGAGATATTATTGGAGAGACCATTTTCTAGAGATATTGGAGAGAAAATTTTTGAACAATGAAGAGATAATTTGTATTTGATACAATAAAGAAAAAATGAGTTATACCTAGAAGTGCAAACATGAGAGTTCATGGAGAGGAGCGCCTAGAAGCACAAATATGATAATTTTGTGGAGATAAGAGCCTAGAAGTACAGACATGGGATTTTGCAACTAAGAAGCACCTACGTGATATTTTATGTAGAGAAGATCCTAAGATGTAGGAAGAGAATCAAATGAAATTTATTTAGAGTAGTAGCTAAGAATTTTACTGGTTGAGCACTTGAGAAATTACATTTGAAGGAGGAGTTGAACACCTACATAGCATCTAATAAGGAAAAAAACTTGAGAGAGTTAGTAATATTTGAGAAGTATTATTATTCATCAGCAATTGGAGCATTTCATAACACTCACATCAGCGTAGAAATCATAGAATTGAAATTGCTCTAGAGTGGATATGAAAGTGCCACATGTGCATGCTAGAGTGATGTGCTCAATTGAGGATAAAGTGCCATGAAAGGTGTATTATTAATATTATAATAGTTGTACATTTGTAAGTGAATAATGAGTGCATATATTTGGATTAAAATGCATTATTAGGGCATATTTAATTAAAGTGATTTTCAAGAGCTATAAGAGAATGATTTATTTAAGGAATGAATGAATGATTAGGAGAAATAAGGAGATTATATATTTGAAATTTGAATTGGAGATTGATTTAATCAAAGTTTGGTTAAATTGAAATTTGAGAAAGAAATTGTGGAATAAGAATTGATTAGGGAGACATAAGAAGAAAATGAATTTGAAATTTGAAATTTTAAAAAATTTGGAAGAATTAAAAATTGAATTGAATGATTGGGAATTGATTTTAGAATTAATTTGAAGATTGAAATTGATTAAAGAAGAAGAAGATTATGAAACATTGATTGAAAATTGAAGGGAAATTGAAAAAGAAATTAAAATATTTGGGAGAAATAAGGTTTTCCACATGGAAGAAATTATTCAAAATGCATTTTTGGAGGATAGTGAGGAGATGTTAAAAAAACTAAAATTTTATACACAACATTTGATAAAGAATTTTGATGAAAAAATAAATATTCCAATAAAATTGAAGAAGAAATTATCTTTAATTCTCAAAGAGGTCAAAGATAAAAAGTTTACAACATTTGGAAATTATCTAAATTCATATCTCGTTGAAGAAAATAAAAATTCTAAATATTTTATTATAATACCTATTGATATAGGTATGATAATATATATGGCATTGCTTACTTTTGAGATTTCTAAAGACAAGAACATAAAACAAGAAGAGTTGATCAAAACCTTGAAGGAGAAACCAATGACAAAAGATATCAATTGTGACACAAATGACTTATGGCATATGATAGCAAATGATCTTCTTCAAGAAACAAATTTGGGTGTAACCAAAGAATGTACAAACAATATTGATGAACAAGATGATATGTTGGTGCATTCAATATATGTTAATTTCAACAAAAAAGAGTCATTGGATATAAACATTCATGGAATACATTATTGTGATGACTTATAAGAATGATAAACGTCAAGCCACAAGAACATATTCAATGTTCAAACATAAAGGAAAACCATAGTTAACATCAGGAGAATGAATACAAATGATTAGGACAAGGGGTAGAGATTGAAGGCAAAAAGCTTTCACACCAACTAATGTAATATGAGGGTGTGTTTGATGAGGAAATTCGATTAAAATATTAATTAAATTAAAAATTTAATTAATTAATAATTAATATAAATTTATAAAAATTTTATATTGTAAAATGCATGTTGATTCAAATTGTGCCTATTCATTGTAATATTTATAGTCACAAATGATCACTAGAATTACTCAACTTTTGATCTGTAATTATATATTTTTTTTTCCATATTGTTTTGTATCGATTGGTATCAGAGCATATTGATCCACCTATGGATCAGGGTTGCTCCTAACCTAGCATCATCCTTTTGTCCATTCAACATGGCCAGCCATATTTTTGGACCGTTCGAACGTCAAGGTATTTTAAAAATGAGGTCTTAGTCTTTTGTCCATTCAACATGGTGCCAACTCCTATGTTACCTTGATGAACAAAGAGATATTCCAATAAAATTAAAGAAGAAATTATCTTTAATTCTCAAAGATACCAAATGTGATCCATGAGCTAGCATCATGTTACCTAGCCTAGAATATCTCCAAGATCTATAGGAAATCTAGGAGTTGGCACAGATAGCCAAAGAGTTGTGTACTAAGATGACAAAGGCCATGTTAAACATGAATGGTGCAGATTGGAAAGAGTTCCTCATTGTTGAGGACTTCAAGTTGATTAAAAATGATGATTCCAACCCTGCTCCACCAACCAAAAACCTTAACATTGTGGAAATGATCAAACCCAATTTTGTGGACAATATTAGGATTCATGCCCAATCCTTGGAGGCCCTACAAAGAGGGTCAATATGTGCATGAACAGATAATTCTAAGTTTTACAATTTCCTCTTCATGTAGATTGGTACAAACATGTTTCAATATGTACAAAAGAGGAATACCTTGCAACAAAAAAAATGTTATGGATTTTGTAAAATCTCTAGAGGTAGATAAGATTCGTGCAAAATCTATGGTGGTAAAGGCTCCACAACCAACCCCACCCTCTCATAGATTTACTCTAGCAGAGGAGAAGACTTTTAATGTGGTTAACATGGAAAAGGATATTGATAATTTTTATCATTTAAACATTAGATAGTTAGCAATGCAAGGGCAAGAGCCATTGTTTATACCTTGCATACCAAAGGGATACCTATAAACTGAAGAGCTTGTTGCAATACATATCTTTTTGTAGGACTTCTTCAATAGTAAGGAACTATGTAAGATCATTAATCTGGATGAAGCCTACAGTGCTACAAAGTAGGCTACCATTTTTAGTGAATAAGGGGGCTAAAAAGTGCAAGACTTGTTGCTTCAAGTATTCTAACAATTCATGGGTATTAACACGATATTGTATTACAATCCCAACATGGTTCACCTAGAAGGATTTGCATCCACCACGATCGCTTTGATGCTATTTCTTATCACCTCAAACTCAATGTGGATGCTCTTTTTTATCACCTCTAGCTTGAATTTCATGAATTCAATCACCAATATTTACGTGATCAATAAATTAGTAAATAAAAGGCTCTTTCTTTTTAGTTTGTGTGAAGTGATCCTAGAAATGTTGGTAGTCGTATTCCATGTATCCATAGATAGGATACTTCTGCTACATAGACCACCCTCATAGCCTCCTCCCTATGAGCTCTGAAACTGCATCACTCTTTGCTAATCCATTTTACTTTACAACAAAAACAAGCATAACATTGGTGGTATTTACCCCCAATTATAAAGCCACCAACGAGTATTATGATTGGTTCAAAGTAAAAGCATAAGCATGGATGGATGGTAAATTACATACATCTTCGTCTATATTTACGCAAACTATGGAGTAGAATGCTTAGTAAAAACCTGGTGCTATCATTCAATGCAAAGAATGTTGTAATTGCATCCTTTATAAGAAATGCGCTCAAAGAGTTATCCAATATGAAACTCGTTGAACCCAATTTAAGACATGCACTACATTATTTGTGCTTTGAAATAGTTTATTTCATCAATATTACTTCATGAAGAATACATAGATTATTGCTATTATTTTTTTAGCCTTATCTGCATCTTGTCCCTTTGCTTGTGTTACAAGCCAATCAAAATAAACCTTAATATTAAAAAAAAGTTATTGCATACTTTATATGCACGACTTTCCCTTTTATCATGGAGATGTCCATCAATTGACAGGTTATTCTTTCTATAAATCTGTAGTTGAAGATAATATGTTGCTCGGGTTGTCATTGTTGGTTTAATATACCACAAACACTAAACCCCATGAAGCCCTTGAGATTTCCCATCATGGCTCCTCTATTTTAGAAGAAATTCTCAATGCAAATTGATGTCTTCATAGGATTCTACATCGTGAATTTTTGTCTTCACTTGTGAATAGTAAGAATCTTCCTAAAATGGTGGCATGTGTCTTTAACAAATCCATTATCAACGAACTATAGTCGGTCCATTCGAATACGTCTAAAACAAAAAAGGTTGCTTGGATCCCTTTTTAGATAAATGTATAAAGGTTCTTTTAAATCAGTGCTTTGCAATTGTAAATGATATTAAATTCAATATGATTCCATGCTTGCACTACACCTGCATTAGTGTAGTCAGAGTCCCAAGTTGGTCACTATCCCAACGAACAGTTAGTTTGTACATATGTTTCTTCAAATTTGATAATGGCCCTGATTACTGGGTGTACTAATCAAATGCAATTATTTTATTTTTTCAAGCTTGGAAGTATTTCTATATAAAACTATTTCTCATAGTCATTTAAGAATAGCCACAGGAATCCTGAGAATAAACCATTTTTTATGCAATTATCCCATATGTTTCATGGGTGGGTGCACGAAGCCCTTATAATTGCTTTCTCCTTAAATTCAAATTAAAGAGAAAATGGAGGGCATATAGAATTAAAAAAAAACAATTACATATTATAGAGAATATACCCTTAGAATATTCCTAAACATATTCTATGAGGCATATTCTCCAAGATTTCGTTTGAAGGAAATCCTATCCCTTTTCTTTTGCCTAGCAATACATTCATTTTTCTCGTGTTTCAAGGCATTAAATAAACTATAAGTATAACATTATATATACTCGTCAACTCTTTTTGAGCCAGATCTAGTGAAAGCATAATCTGTCAATTTTGAAGGTTTAATCAAGATAATGGTGCATCAAAGCTCCCATTGAGGATTTGGCTTTCCTTTCCAATCCTTTGGAGTTGTATCATGGAGTGCACTATTGGTGGTACCTGAGAGACACTTCTCGAAGCAGACTTCCTCAAGACCATGGTCCTTCTTATGTTATCAATAGATATCACATAGGAATTACTACTGTTAAAGTTATATTTGCCGTCTCTTAGTAGATTCCTGGTAGCTCCTAGTATGGTTGTGACATTTGTCCTTCAAATACAACCATCTAAAGTATCCAAACGATTCTTAGACATCAAGGCTCATCTACTTTAGCTCATATATTCCCAAGCATACTTGCCAGACTTCTCAGGACAACACCACATCAAGCACATTGCCCAACTTCTGCATTAGCTTCTACTTCAGGCTCATTAGATCCTTCACTTGTTGCAATCCTCATCCTCAAGATCTGTTGTCCCTTCTATTTTGAATGCATTGAGGACCAATACTCCTATTCTTGTGAGGAATGATGAGGAAAATTTATTAAAATATTTTTTAAATTAAAAACTAAATTAATTAATAATTAACATAACTTTATAAATTGTTATATTGTAGAAGGCACGTCTATTAGAATCATGCCTATTCATTGTAATATTTATTTATTTTTGTTAAGTAGCGTTTGTATTTATAGTGGGTTTTAACTAGGATCCCAAAACCTGATTACATAAGAGTTGGTAATAACATGTCGAGAATAAGCCATTACAACAAAATTCTGGGCCCAAGGCACCAATACCCTGAAAATGAAAAACAAATAGAAATCCTGCCCAACGGGAACAGGTAAATTTGAACAATCCCGCCTAGTGAGAAACCACCAATTTCAAAGGAAGGTAAGTTTGAAGATCCCGCCCAGCGAGGAGCAGCTGAAAACTACCATTGTGTAAATCCCGCCCAATAGGAAGCAACAAAAAACCATTATAATATAAATCCCGCCTAGCGGGAAGCAGTCGAAAAACCACCTAAGAGTGAATCTCGCCCAACGGGAAGAAGCATAAATCCATCCCAATGTAGATCCCGCCTAGCGAAAAGTAGCAAAAACCTCTACCAAGTGAATCCTACCTCCCGAGAAAACCAACAGGAAATGAGAAAAACTAGCCCAGCGGGAAACCCAACGGTTCTGGAGAATCCCGCCCGTGGGAAACCATCCCGCCCAGCGGGAAACCATCCTGCCCAAAAAAAAGGGGAATCCCACCCAGTAGGAAGCAGCTAAAAACTAGCAAAGAGGAGATCTCACCCATCGGGAAGTAGCCAAAAAGCACCACCAAGAGAATCTCGCCCCCAGGACAACCAACAGGAAAAGACAACAGGTTAAGGGACCAGGGATACAGGGACTGGGGATCCCAGGCGGGAAGAGGTAACAACCACAAATATGGGATCCCTGGGAGCCTAGCCTAGGGGATCCAGGGTCTGCATGCATAGATCAGATCCCCCAAAGATTTGAAAAATGCAGTAGAACCCAGAGAACCCCAACAAAGAGGGGCCAAGAATCCCATCCTTGCATAGGATAAAATTCATGGAACTGGGACTGAGGCTGGAAAAATCCCCCCCAAGGCCAAAAAAATACTTAGGGTGTCCACCAAGGAGTAGAACCAGCACGAAGAAGCCTCCAAGCGGGAAATCTAAGAGGGCCCTCCCCACAGAGACGGGACCAACAACAGCCATAGGATCCCAGAGAGGATTCACTAGTAAAAATGGGAAAGAGGCCCCCCCAGACCACCCCCAAAGCAGTAAGGACCTCAAAGGAAACCCCAAGAAGCCATCAAAAACCCAACCAATCACCCCCACCACCCAGAGAACCGCAAGGAACCAGATCCACACCAAAAACCTATAGAAAACCCCAAGGGGAAGCCTGAGGGAAAAAAAGGGAAGGGATCCCGAAAACAGCAAGGAACCCTGGGAAGCACCAGGCCAAAAACTCAAACAAGGGAACCCTGACCGACTGGGAGAGGTGCAGAAAGAGGAGAAGGATCTCCCTCAAGGAGATCATCTACAACAAACAATCCCAAGGAGGGATGACCTAGGAAGAGCCAGGGACTAGGCAGGAACCAGGGGAGGGGGAGCAGGGAAGGGATCGGGACCCTCCCTTCTCTAATTTTTTCCCTCATTTATTGTAATATTTATATTCACAGATGAGCAATGAAATTACTTGGATTTTTATTTACAATTATATATATTTTTACGCATATTTTTTTATATCAGTGTTAGTAGTATTACATTATTTGGTACCTTGAGTACCATTGTAAATATTTAGATTAGGATGTGAATTTATTATTTAGTAGGTGTCATGTCTGGAAGTAAAATGTTGTGTAAAGTGTCATGTGTGCAAGTGTGAGTTATGAGTGAAAGGTGTCATGTGTGTAAGTGAAGAGTCATGTATGATGTGTCAAGATTAGAAGTAGGAAGTTATGTAATCATGAGATATTTTATCATAATGTAAGAAAGGTATATGAAAGGTTGCATCTCCCGTGAGTTTGAGGAGAGCAAAAGTTAGGTGTATTGAAGAGTCTCATGTAAGGTTATATTGATGATAAAGTTCTATGTTATGTAAGATATATGAATAATTATTTATGATAAATAAAGTTTTTCATTTTGTAATAATATTGTTGAATGATATTTTATGCATGAGATTATGATCTTGGAATTATAGATCTATGAATATTTGGGCCCATTTCTTAACATTAATGCATAAATCAATGCAAAAGGAAGATCAAATGCTTTAGAATTGATTTATATGGATAGTATGTTAATAGTGATTTTGAATTTTTGAACTCTCATTATACTTTACAACAATATAGTATTCAATATACACTCCAATAAAGGGGAGTAGCTAACCATAAAAAATGACCATCGCAGACATGGTTTCATGTATGATCCATTCCAGAAATGTGGATCTTAAGTTTTAGAAAGAGAAAGTACATTATCTAGTATACGTTATTAGTGAGACTCTTACTTGTGTCATTGAGTTCATGAATCCTTTAAAGAGTTTGAAAGAGAAGAGGGCTTAACTTTTACGTATTTAGGTGTTTAGATCAATTACTTTGGCTCATGTTCTAGTAGTGTTAGAAATAAACTTTGACCTAAGAGTTATAAGTGAATATTTATTTGGTATGATATGAGATCAAAGGTCTATAATATTTAAGAACCCACTACCGATGAAATTATTAATAGTTGGAATGACTAATTTTATATCATTCCATGACACAACTTTGAGCCTACTCTTGGATTTTTTTTTTATGATTAATTTTCTTCTTGCATAGTTATTATTATTTTTTTCTAGATCAGTAACTCTATATTTAGATCTCTTCTACTTTAAAATTTCATCCAGTCATATATTTCACATGATGCTTTTGATCCTCATTCTCTAGATTCTTCATTTAAGTAATTTGATCCCCCTACTCTAGTTGTTGACATATGTTCATAGTCTAATAATGTGCAAGGTTTTATAATTCTCAATATTACTTCCAAAAATGAGTTCTCTCTTCTTGAATTACCTTCTTCGATAACTTTTCTTATGTCCCAATGGGATATGAGTACTTTGTAGAATTTTGAGTCTCTTCTTCAATAGGAATGTCATTATAAGATCCCAAACTTAGGGTGGATATTGATTGAGGTCCAATTACTTATAGTCGGGTTAAAGAATGCCCTAAGTGGGAAGCAACTATGCATGCAAAGCATGATTCTTTCATGAAGAAGTAAATATGGAAATTGGTTTTCTTTGGCAAGGGCAAGAATATTCTTGGTTGTAAATAGATGTACAAAATTAATTATGGTGTTGATGGTCAACTTGAAGAGCATAAGATTTTTTGTATTGCTAAAGGGTTTTCTCAAAAAGAAAAATTGATTACAATGAGATTTTTCCATGTTTCTTGTATGGACTCCATCTTTATGATCATCTTACTTACTGCTATATAGCATTGGGAAGTTCTCTAGATGAAGGCCAAGAGTGTTTTTATTTGTATAGAAAAATTTATATTGAATGACCACTAATACATGATGGTCCTACACCTTGGGTTTGTTAAATTGAGAAGTCCTTATATGGTCTTAAGTAGGCACTTTGTTCTTGGTATGAGAAGATTCATACCTTCTTTGTGGAGTGTGGATATTATTAAAGTAAGGAGTATTATTATATTTAAATCAAGTGTCAAGACGTTAATATTTTGATTACTATCCTTTTATGTTGATGATTTTTTCATTATGAAAATCTTTTCATCTATTCACCAATAATTTGAAATGATAGATCTGGATTTACTTCATTATTTTCAAGGCATTTAGATTACTCAACCCTTTGAGGATATTTTATTTCTCACCCATAGTATGCTATGGAGTTACTAGAGTTATTTAAATGGAGGATTGTAAACCCTACCCTATAACTTTTGTTTATGGGGTTAAGCTAAAGGATAAGTATCCTTATCCTATGGCAAATGCTTCTTGTTGCATATGCCTCATGAGAGTCACTAAAAGGTTTGTAAATAATCTATATATATATATATACATACATACATATATATATATATATATATATATATATATATATATATATATATATATATATATATATACAAAGGTTCTCTTTATATGGTCATTCATTATGCATCATAGGTTTCTATTGTCATGGAAGATATTTGGATGCATATTGGGCCAAAGATCTTAGTGAATGAAAATCCTTTTTGGTTATATATTTTTATCTTAGTTCTAGACCACCTAATTGGTGTTCTAAGAAGCAAGATACTATCTCTCTATTTTCCATGAAAACATAATATTATCATGTTAATCATACTAGAAAAATTCTCTAATGGATGTAGATGTTTACTAAGCAATTAGGTTTTTCTTGGTCCCACCAATTTATTCTATGAAAAGTGGAGAATTATTCACTTTTTCATAATATTGTGCAACATGAAGAGAACCAACAAATAGAGCTATAAATACGTAAGATTTAACAAATTCACTCTCAAGGCATGCTTCTTCTAGTTTTTATGGCTTTGGTAGCTTAACGCATGGATATGTTTAAAAATATAATGCCTAAGGCTACTTGCACTAAGTCACAACAATGTTTTGATATGAAAAGCTTCAATTAAGGGGAGGATGTACACAAATGTTTTTTCTTCATGGCTTCTAAGATCAAATTAAGGCAAATATTAAATATGTAATCTTTCTTTTATTAGACAAAATTGATATTGTATAATAACTAGCTTAGATATATAAAATATATATATCTATAAATGCCGAGAGTTATCAATCTCAAGGCGTCTATCTCATTTTTTAAATATTTTAAATCCACTGTAACCCTTAATGTCGATGGATAATTTTCTTAATGTTGGCTTTTTTAATAAAATATTAATATTATTTACGACGTGGTTGACCTTCTTGGCTGCCATTGTAGGATGCCTATCGATGTAAATATAGTCATAGGTCCATGTGACACCTTATAATACGATACAGATAATACTATATTAACTAATAATATGTCGATTTAACATTTATTAGTATATGTATCTTCCCCCCCCCCCCCACACACACATATATATATATTATTGGCATGAAGCAAATGCGATGTTTGTAATGATAATAATAATCTACTTAATACAATGTTTAAGGCTAATAATAGCCAACATAATAATAGGATATATTTAACCTAAGCTACACTAACAATAACAATAAAATCCCTAACAATAATATATGCTAAAATATGCAGACATAGAAAGGTTGGTAAACTACTAACCTAAAAACAAACTAACCTAGGTAGAAGATATTACCAAATAAGGTAATATTTACACTAACATCCCCCCTTATTACATTATTTGGGTAATACATATATATCCCCCCATACAACAATATTTGGGTAAAGTATATAACTGCCCCAATACAGTGAAGAAGAAGAGAAATGAAAGAATGTTGGCTCTTGCTTTGTCTTCGGCTCTGACTCTGGTTTTGGCTCATGTCTTTGGCTCTGGCTCATGGCTCTAGCTCATGGCTTCAGCTCTAAGCGTACCTTTGGATGTGTACCTCTGGGTCTATCTCTGGATCTTCCTATGAATCTGCCTCTAGATCTACCTATAGATCTGCCTCTAGAACTTTGTCTCTGGGTCTATCTTTAGGTCTATCTCTAGGTCATTGTCTCTGGGACTACCACTTGGTCTATCACTAGATTTGCCTCGGGGTCTACCATAGGTTTTACCTTTTCGGTAGAAGCCATACAACATTTCTTTCATCATGGTCCATTGTGTGTGATCTGTCCATCCACAATCTATATGAACCTTGTTGGCCATTTTCATTTTGTACCAACAACTAGAAGAAGAGTGATTTGTACATCCACATGAATCACAAGGATGTAATTTCCAACATCTAGCTGCAACATGTCCTGTCTTTCCACAATGACTGCAACAATGCTTTTTAGGAGTTGTAGGAGATTTAGGTTTTACAAACATGGTATTACTGGTACTTGCATGTCTAGTATAGCCAAGGCCTTCATTATTTGCCCTGACATTTAGCATTATAGGAGTTTTAATGCCTTGTTCCTGTTTACCTAATCTCTCACCATTGAATCCCATTTTCTTCATTAGTTTGGATCCAAATCCTTTGGTGTGTTGTTCAAAACACCCAATTTTATCATCTTCATCAATGCTTTTAACAATATTGCATTTGTCGCTATTGATGAGATTATGGAGCTCTTTTTGAGGAGTTTTAGTTTTTAAGTCACTAGTGTCGCAAGCAAAGTTTGCTTTTGAAATGAGATCACTTGTGCTACAACTGATATCTACCATTGAAGGTAGGAGGTCGCTTGTATCACAACAAGCATTGGCCATCATGGGCTCAAGGTCACATGTGTCACAACAAGCATTCGCCACCATGGGTTGAAGGTCACTTGTGTCACTACAAGCATCGACCATTAGGGGTTTGACCTCTGTTTCCTCATTTATTTCCAATTTCACTTTACGTTGGGCACGGTCAAGTGCAACAAATAACAGGTATATACCCCTTATAACGCCAATAGGAAATCAAGCACCATTTTTCTAAAGGTCTTTACAAGACTTAGAATCATCGAGGAGGGCTACTAAACCATTGTTTAGTGTGAGAAATGTGCCCTCATAAAAATCCAGCCCATCCATCTCTGGTGGAAAATAAGGATTTTTAACTAATTTTTCAACATTATCAGTTTGTTTAGGGGCTTGCTTTTTCTTTGATCTACCCATTTTTTAAGGTGTCGGTCTCTGCCGAAAATGCACCTTTTACAAGGGAATTTTGCAAAATAATGGACTAAGGTGTTGGTCACTGCCGAAAATGCACCCTTATAAGTCTTCCCCCTTTGGTTTGCAAAATTATAATGGATCCCCCCTTAATGCAAAAAATTATGGGATGAGAAAAGTGTTATCTCACCCTTAGTCCAAAAAAATGCAACTATTAAGCCTCTCGGGATTTTACAAAGATGGAATGTCACCAAAACAATCCCCCCTTTAAGGATAAGGTCTTCAAACAAAAGAATTTGCTATTTATGAAGCCTAAAAAAAAAGAGAGTTGAGTAGGATGACTTCAACTTTTTTTGAATTGGTAAAATAAAGGATCTCTTTGACTTTCTTTGCAAAATAAATTCTAGAAGAAAATTAATATAATCAAATAAAGAAAACATTTCTTAGAAATCAAATAAGCTGATTTTTCCCCCTCTCGTAGTTCTGCACCCAGGTGGACTGCCCCCCTCCCGAATGGGTCAAACTTAACTTTGACGGAGCTTCTAAAGGAAATCCCGGGCCCTCGAGTGTGGGCGAGGTCATCCGCGACAGTCACGGGGCCCTTATCTTGGCGTACGCTGCTCCGCTTGGCATCCAGACCAACAACTTCATCGAAGCAATAGCTCTCCTCAGCGAGCTGACTACCCTCAAGGAATCTGCCCCAAAAGTCATCATCGAGGGTGATTCCCAAGTTATAATCAAAGTCGCTCGTAGCTCGAGAAGTTGCTCTTGGCGCATTCACAACTCCATCCGGGAAGTCCACACCATTCTCCAAGGGCTCCCTGATCACGCCCTTCGGCATGTGTATAGAGAAGGCAACAGGGCAGCCGACTTCATGGCCAACCAGGCCACCGCAGCAAAAGATTTCACTACCTGGACCACGAACTTCCCTGAAGCTCTGGCCCAAATAGTATCACAAGATAATTCTAGCACCGATGAGGGCCCAGGTGCTTAACCCGTCGCGTGTCGGGACCTCGAAGATGTGCGGCTGCGCCCTATGCTTCCCCTACAGCTTCCAAATCCAAGGAGACCCCCTCCCCCGAAGGCTCCCCTTCCTCGAAAAGGTGCTGGCCCACCCAAAAATATAGAACTCCAGTCCAGGGCCTAGGCAGGGCCCCAAATCCTACTCAAGTCACAAAGGCCCGGCCCTAGGCAACAGCAGGGCTGCTGGCAGCTCCAAGAAGGCCAAGGTGGAGGTCTCGGAGGCCACCAAAGTCAGTTCTGACTCCGGCAACAAGATGCAAAATTTGATGACCAGGGCCTTCCTTGACATTACGATTGGCTCCCAAAGCGGCTTCCTCAGCAGCCAATGCCCTGTCCGAACCCATTGCAGGCTGGGCAATGGCCATGACAGAGAGAGGAGCTGCTCTGTCAGGCCGGGCCCCATCCAGGCCAGGCTCGACACAGGGCCTCCCGGAGCGACGACGAGCAGGTTTTTACGTTTTTGGCATTTGCTATTTTGCGATTTTTCCATGTTTTGGTGGCCACAGACCAAAGTTTGTAGTGTTGTTCTCATAGCTAGTCTATCTTTTTGTAGGCACTAGGGCCTTGGGTCCCGGACTGTTGCCCAAGGGTGCAGCCCCAGTTTTTACTCGCAATTGTAGCCACGACTTCCTATGTAACTAAGGTTTTGGGATCTATCAACAAAAAACCTGCTGTAAATATACTGTTACTTACCAAAAAAAAATAAACTGATTTTTTTAAAAATATATTTAATTTATATGATAAAAAATATTAATTTAAAACTTAGATAATTGCAAAAAATGAAATTACTCCCGTTATCGCCACGGAATTGAACCCATAACCTACTGGTGGGCATTGCTTTAGAGACTGCAAGCCAACCACGTCGGCTACCACTGGCGATGGGTATCTAAGGAGAAGATCCCCTATATGAGGCGGTATCTTGCACGAGTTGCTGCCATAGGCACCGACGCTCTCTACTCTCGCATGGCGGTGACTGCTCTTGCATGATGTCAAAACAAATTATTTTATTGAATTCCACCTCCCTCTGCTATGGTGATTCACCACGCCTGAAAATATAGATTGTTGTTTGTGCTGCATTTCAGCAAACAACACGATCGTATACAATGTTCGTCGCTAGTTATTGTCAGCACCTCGCGTCTATAAATTAGATCTGGAGATTTCCTCCCAAGTAGGTGTCTCCCACAATGAAATATGGCTGCAATGAAAGACTGAAACACCTATAATTTCTCGTAGTGCTGCACGGTATTACAATACCTGATCTCCACTGTAGCAAAAATTATTGTCCTCGTTGGCAACCAGAAACACCTGCGTGTTGCCATGAAAATACCTGCTTACATGCGATGTGGAGGAGCACATCTAAATGCGATGTGCCACTGAGTGCTGCTTACTCGTCACCGGGTGGTGTTGTCACGTCAAGCAATGATTCCTTGCCTATACTTTGGGTGCTCCGTCTGTGTGACTAACTGCGACCATAAACAAGATCTTTAATCGCACATTTCCTCCTCAAACCACGCCTTCATGATAAGCTCTGCATCAACATCTTTTGCTCTATGGTTGCACTGTATGTGCAAAACACTCTACAACTATCGACGATGTGAAGGGAGGTTGTATCTTCGTCTGCAAGAGATCCCACTGTGATTTCGCCTTTGCATGGAATATTTCACACATACTATGATCTTCGAGAAATATCACAGATCGTCGGGAGCTTGCAAATCACAAATCCGCATCTATTGTGGGGTGCAGTAGACGATCTACCGTGGGGGAGATTCAAAACTAACTCTTGTTACTAGTAAACTACGCCTGAGCCCTAAATATTTTGCAAGCATTCTCATCGAAAGGGATAGATAAATCACCTATTTTACTGCAACATCAAATTTCAACAGTATATTTACTGCTCGATCATCAATAGGTCTCCTTCATGAATCTCGAGAACAACACGATTCTCGCGAAACAGATTCACCAAATTTCCTATGTTAGAATCGAAGCGCGTATCCTCGCACTCGCTCTGATACCATATTGGTGTGAAGCAAATGCAATGTTTGTATTGATTATAATAATCTACTTAATACAATGTTTAAGGCTAATAATAACGAATATAATAATATGAGATATTTAACCTAAGTTACGCTAACAATAAACAATAAAATCCCTAACAATAATATATGCTAAAAGATGTCGACATAGAAATGTCGGTAAACTACTAACCTAGAAATAAACTAACCTAGGTAGAAGATATTACCAAATAAGGTAATATTTACACTAACATATATATATTCCATCTTCTAACCATTCATTATATTTATTAAAGATCATATTTATTATTAATTAAAAATAATAATTTAACCTATAAATTTTTTTCTCCAATAATTTATATAATTTTTTATTTTTTAAAAATTATTTAAATAATAGATTGAGTTTAATGGTTTCCTCATGAATTATTGAAAATTCAATACATTAAAACTTCATAAGAAAAACAAGAAACGATATTGTCCAACAATTAAAGACAAAACATACTTGAAAATAAACCTAAAATTAGATTCACTCCACAACTTGACATATAAGAAGACTTAATCAAGATGAAACCCACATAATTATTACTTTAGAATTTGACTTTATTTTTTCATCTAATACAATGTCCTTTCAAAGATATAATCATATTGACAGAAACACATGAACACGATGGATGTAGGACTCCAGAATTTGTGGGATACAAAAAAATAGCAATATGGAATAAAGTAGTAGAAAATGGCAAAGGGCATGGGGGTATTATGGTTTTAATAAAAGAGGAATGGGATAGGGTCATTAAAATTGAAAAACAAGATGAAAACAAACAGTACATCTGGATAACTATCCTAGAAAATAAGTTAGTTATTAGCATAGTAGCATGTTATTTTGCTCCCAAGAATTCTAAATTCTATAAAAAACATGACCTTAACAGAGAAACCCATACTCCTCCCTAAAAAGAGACATTTCAATATACAGTAAGTTGGGGGAGATTATATTAATTGGAGATTTCAATGCAAGGACAACAAATAAGCAAGCTAACATTCTAGAAGATAACGAAGATATTGAGATTAATCCTCTTTGGATGCCGAAGAGGAAAATCACCAGTGGACTAGGACTTCAGAAGATGAGCATGGGGCTATCACGCAATATGGAGAAGAGTTGTTAGGTCTTTGCAACATATACAATTTGATTATTTGCAATGGGATGAACAAATGGAAAAATTCAGGAAAGTGTGCATGCAAAACATATAAGGGACAAAGTGTAATAGACTAGGGAAAATATAAGGGACTAGAAGTGGAAGCTTCTCCAGTGGAACATAAGTCAGATCACAACCCAAATGTTATGAAACTTCGAATGCATGGAGACAAACCAAGGGAAAAACACTTGCAAGGCAATCAAAATAAATATCCTCACAAGGGAAACATTCTCTTAACATATGAAAATCGACATAATTTTAGAGCAATATTAAATAATAAGTTATAGGAAATGGAAGAACTACATCATAGTAGTAGAGATTACAGTAAGAGTGAATGGTTAATGCATGTTATTCAAGAAGCTCTAAACAAATGCAAGAGAGCTAAACCTAAAAAGAAAGGAATAGCTTCCCAACCAACCCATGGTTCGATGAAGATTGCAAAAAAATGCGAAGATTACTAAAGGAACCAACGGGTAAAACAAGAGCAAACAAAAAAGCATATGAGAAACTGGTAAGGGCAAAAAAAGAAGAATACACTAGAACAAGGAGGAAAGAATTGATTTATTTAGGGAAGCATGAACCAAAGAAATTTTGGAAGGATCTAAGCGTGAAAAGGATGCAAATTGAAAATAACATAACAATTAATCAGTTGTTGGAATATTCAAAACAACTGTATCAGCGTAGTAACCAGCAGGAGACACCCCCTACTATCATTGTCAAGAAAGAACTTTTCACAATTGAAGACATTATTCAAGGGATAAAAAAGTTAGCAACTGGTAAAGCCCGTGACATAGACAATATTCAAGCAGAGCATATAAAATGGGGGGTAGATATCTTGGCACCGCAAATCAAAGAAATTTTCAATGAGGTCATACAAAATGGTTTCCCTACGAGTGGACAACTAGCTTGACCATTCCTTTGTTTAAAAGTGGAGATGTAAATAATCCCTTAAACTATCGAACTATCATGATCAACCCTCTCTTTGCAAAGTTGTTTGGGAGTATGATAGAGCGTAGGATCAGCATATGGGTAGAAGAAAAAGGAAAGAGAGCAAAGGGGCAAGCGGGTTTTAGGCCCAAGCACTCAACTATTGATCATTGTATCATGCTCAGACACATAGTGGAAAAAATATGGGACAAAAAAAAGAGGTGGCTTTTTGTTGTTTTGTAGACTTCAAAAATGCATTTGACACAGTGCCAAGGAAAAAATTATGGAGCAGAATGAAAGAGCTAGAGGTTCCAATTCACTACGGGGTAGCAGTTCACGAGACTATATGAGCATGTAAAGGCTAGAATCGGAACACGGGAAGGGTTATCTGAATGTTTTGGTAGTGACATAGGTGTCAAACAAGGTTGCCCTCTATCTCCGACCTTATTTGGGCTGTACATTGACAAGTTAGAAGAATAGATAAACAAATTTGGGGGAGAGGGTGTGCATTTAGCCAAATATGTGGTAAAACTCCTCATGTATGCAGATGATGTAATTCTTGTGGCCAAAATAGCCAAAGATCTAGAAGATCACCTTCAAGCTCTAGAACTCTTTTGTAAAGAAGTTGGGATGCAGGTGAACACGAGCAAAACAAAAATTATGATTTTTTAGCAAAAAAGAAGCAACAACTCAAATTTCAGTTTGTAGGAGAACCGCTTGATGTAGTAGTAGAATACAAATACCTGGGCATAGACTTTCATGACAAACTTAATTGGAATACATCTAGGATGAAAAGAACTCAAAGTGGCTGGAGAGCACTATATGCACTTCAAAATAGGTGTAGGAATGCCGAGTTGTGGGAATGGAAGACCACCAAGGTCTTATTTGGCCTACTTGTTACACCGGTTCTGTTGTATGGTTGTGAGGTTGTTAGGAGTAATCAAATTGAAAGGGATATATTTAATTGATAAATGGCTACAATATATAGGCATAAGCCTATATGATGAACATGACACTTGTCAATTAATTATTGATAAAAATAGGTTACAATATATAGGCATAAGCCTATATGATGAACATGACACTTGTCAGTGAAACTGACAAGTGTCAAACTGGCATAGTGCACATTACATTAACTCTAACATTCCCCCTTAATGTGCACTATCCTAACTATAAAAAAAAAAAAGTCAACATTAGGTAACATTCCCCCTTAATGTTGACTTCTCTAACAAAAATCTACATCCTCCTTTATTGCTGATTTGGTCTTAGACTCTTGCTCTTTGTGCTTGGCTCTCCAACTATGAATAATGTTAGATTCACTGTGTATACATCTTGGTCTGTTACCTTAGGGGCAGCCACTTCCACGGGTCTGTTGCCACTGGGTCAGTCATCTAAGTGCCTCGGGGTCATCATGGGTGCCTCAAGGTCAGCCACTTCTGGGTCTATTGCCTCTGCAGGTCATCCTCAGAGAATGTTGCCTCTCGTAGGTCACTGACTAGATTCACCATGAGTATGAAATCCCTTCTCATGGTGAACTCAATCTAGAAGGTGTCGGTCTCTGCCGAAAATGCACCTAATGAAAGGAAAAATGAGCCATAAATGAGTGTCGGTCTCTACCGAAAATGCACTCAATACAATAAAATGAGCCATAAATCAAAATAGGAGGAGAGAAGAAGAAAAGAAGAGAATCTTCTGAAGTGTCTTTGTCTGTAGTCTTCAAAAGTAGATCCGAAAAAAACCTCGGATAGAGTCTAGGGTGTCTTTGTCTGTAGTCCCTAGTATAAGTGTCCTTATGGTGACCATGTCATCCCACCGAAATGCATGGGTAACCAGACACTGCATTCGCCAAGTGTATAGAAAAGATCACTAGGTACAAGGATCACATATAAAATTACCTTGGGAGTGTCGGGTACAACCGAGAGTGCACTCCAAGGTATAAAACTTTGAGGCTAAAAAACTCAAATGAAATAGCCTCAAAATTACAATATGACACCACCATTGTGTCCGTCGTGAAAAACCGTTTCCAACGACTATAAATACCCCTATATTCCACCATCAAAGGGGCCTTCATAATATGTAAAGAACAACATGCCTCTCTAAGGCAGCAAAATCAATCTTTGCACAATGGCGGCTTCACTCGCTGATGGAAAAAAAATAGCATCAATATTTCCCTTGTGGAAATACATTAAAAAATAGCATCATCATAAGAGTGTCGGTCTCTGCCGAAAATGCACTCAATACAATAAAATGAGCCATAGATCAAAATAGGAGGAGAGAAGAAGAAAAGAAGAGAATCTTCTGAAGTGTCTTCGTCTGTAGTCTTCAGAAGTAGATCCGAAAAAACCTCGGATAGAGTCTAGGGTGTCTATGTCTGTAGTCCCTAGAATAAGTGTCCTTATTGTGACCATGTCATCCCACCGAAATGCATGGGTAACCAGCCGCTGCATTCGCCAAGTGTATAGAAAAGATCACTAGTTACAAGGATCACATATAAAATTACCTTGGGAGTGTCGGGTTCAACCGAGAGTGCACTCCAAGGTAGAAAAACTTTGAGGCTAAAAACTGAATTGAAACAGCCTCAAAATTACAATATGACACCTCCATTGTGTTCGTCGCAGAAAAACGTGTCCAACGAGTATAAATACCCCTATATTCCACTATCAAAGGGGCCTTCATCATAATGAAAAACAACATGCCTCTCCAAGACAGCAACTAAAACCTCGCACTGTGGCGGCATCGCTCTCTGGCGGAATAAAAAAAACATCATCAATTTTTCCCTCGTAGGGGAAATATATTGCCTCTAGGCCTTCCATGTCCTTCCACTTCACATGTGGAAAATAAGATGCCCCCACATTGTAAATAAACTTCCCATAGTTTAAAGCATATTTAAATCATCCCCTTACAATTTTCATACCCATACAATCTGTAGAAACAATGGTCCCTCCACTCTTAAATAAGTACCCCATGTCACTTCTTATGAAATAAATTACGTGCCCCCCACTCACTATATTTCATTAAAATATTCCCCAGTATCATTTAAAATAAATAGCCCCACTTCATGCATACATCGTGCACCCAAAAATCAATTTAAAAAAAAAAATATATATATATATATATATATATATATATATATATATATATATATATATATATATATATATATATAGTATGCCGCCATTCACCACGTACACCATTTACCATAAATATCAAACAGTGCTGCCAGAAACGTCGTCCAAAAAAGGTAGGAGATCGTCGGCAAAAGTTTGTCGTCACACCAGTTGAGAGAAAGTTCGTCGTCGACGAACGCGGCTCGATACCAAATGTTAGGAGTAATCAAACTGAAGGGGATATATTTTATTGATAAATGGTTACAATATATAGGCATAAGCCTATATGATGAACATGACACTTGTCAATGAAACTGACAAGTGTCAAACTGACATAGTGCACATTACATTAACTCTAACAGAGGTGTGGGCTAGTGGCACAACAAATGCAAAATGGAGGCAAATGGAAAGGATTCAAAAATATCTAATCACAAACTTTCTCAAAATTAAAGCCACAACCCCTTATGAAATTATTCTAGCTGAAACTGGAATGTTCCCTTTAGAAGTAATTGCTATGACCAAGCTGTTATGTTACTTGAAAAAAACAGAAAACATGACAAATGATAGATGGCCTAGGGCAGCTAGGGACGAAGAGTTGCATAGGCGAAAGAATACGTGGATGAAACAAAATCAGAAATGGATGAAACGTTGAGAAATCAACATAAATGAATGCCCAAATGTCAACAAAGACAAAAAATTATGTGAATGAAAAGTTCAGAAATGGAATGTGGAAAAATGCAAGCAGGAAAAGACAATATTATATTGCAAATTTTAACCCAACGTATGACCACAAGGAAAAAGCATATATAGGCGCTGAAATCAAGTGGAAGGAAAAAATACTCATTGCTCGAGATAAGGACTAGCTCTCATACGCTTAGATGTGAAACGGGGAGATGGACAACGCCCAAAGAACAATGGGAAGAAAAGATATGTACTCTATGCAAGACAGGGGCAATAGAGACAGAGGAACACTTCATCTATAAATGCCCGAGTTTTACGGATATTCGGATATCCGTGACAAATACAAAGAAACACTTGGGAACGAGTTTATGACAGATTTATTTGAAGACAGTAAAATAAAAAAAGTTGGAGAATTGCTAACACAAATCAGCATGAGAAGGAACAACCTTCTCAAAGATATTAAAGATCATATGATATGATTTGAGTAATTGTACTTCCATATTTGAGATCCGATAGACCATATTTAGATCTGCAGGACGTTAAAATCTTTCATTTCATTTCAAAGGCTACATAGACGTAAATTTACATTCTATAAAATAATCACATAACCATAATCAATCAAACCTTAAATAACACGTGTCTCGTTCCGACCTAGTCTCCATTGGGGAACAGGAGCATGTTAAATGGGTAACAAAGTGTGCAAGTCACAAAACTCGATAACACCTGTCATCTACATCGAGTGCAGTAATGGATGTGCCGGGTAGGGCCATGACCACGTTTCTTACAATATTCGACAATTTTAATAAAGGTTTATAATTTTTTTTTTAAATATAAAAAATCTATAACATTTTTAAATGTTGCTTCATCATAAACTATTATATTAACAAACACAATTTAGATTTGTTTGTAGAATGTGTAAAAACCTCGAGAATACAAGCTAGTTAAAAGTTGTATAATGGAATTTTTTAATTATAATAATTATTTTTGAAATATTTTTTTATTCTAATTTTTTTATGAATTATAATGATGAATAAAATTAAATTCTTAACAAAGAAAATTTTTGAGGTCTGAGGTGTAAATTAATTGGTTCGGCCAAACCTTGTAAGGGACGGAGGTCCAAGGTTTAAATCTCGGGCCTGGTTGGACTGAACCCTTGTTCATTTCTTGATTCTTTTAGTGGCGTAAAAGGTTTAAAATTATTGTGGCATGGTGGTTATAAAGGCGGATTGTGCGGAGTAGTGTGTGGCTTCCGGACAAACAATGGAGAATACTATGACAATTATAAAAGACGGACAATGTGCTAGGATCATCATGTGGCGGCTACCAATTTCACCATGTAAAACAAAGAAAAGAGGTATGGTGGTTATAAGGGCAGCTACAAATTCCACCACGTAGAAAAAAAAAGTATGGTAGTTATAACGACGAACTGCATGGAATACTATATGATGGCTTCTGAATAGACAACAGAGAATAGTGTGACAACCCTCAGCTACCCATCATGTAAAAAAGAAAAAAAAATCCTTATTAAATGTTTATACACAAACAAGTTTCTATGCATTCATTCGATTTTTTTTAAATGATGGCTCTAAAATCTGTATTAATTAACTTACATAGTATAAATTTCTAAGTGGATATTTGCATGTTACCTATGCTACGAGATATACTCCTTACTATAAGTTAAGCTTGCATATAATAATAATGAAACATACAAAGTTTATATTTTTATTTATTTGAAATAAGCAGTCTCTTCTATGAGTATAGGTGATGGTAAGATAGCCGTAAGGCATAGCACAACCCAATTGAGTAGACATGTAAAAGAAGAATTGTTTATCCTTTATAGTCAAATGGATGTTGTGTGATGTAATATTATAAAGTCAAAGCTTTATCTATGTCACGGTTGTGTTTTCATTAATAATAAGAGCTAAAATATGGAGGATATGACAACTTATCACCAAGCGGAGAATACCCGCATACCTTCACCAAAATCTTTGAAGGCAATGATCACTTACATTGTTACATCCCCGTGAAATTGTTGTTGAGTTCTACTAGCATTGCCTACACCAAAATTTTGGTTTAGGTTTAACTATGTTTGGAAAAATAAATAATAATGGATGTCATTTGCATACATATTCCTTCCATAATAGCAACGGTTGCAATTATTCCAAATGTTGCCAAAACCCAGTAGTGCTAAACAACTTTGAGTCCACACCGGTGATGGTGGTGGGTTCTACTTCTTGTGATGTTTTATCCATGTTTTATCCTAGGAACGCAAAGCTACTCTATTCTCTAAGGCCACAAGTTGCTTCACATTAACTTAAAATAAATAAATTATGATGTGTATATAGTTTGAGTGCATATATGAGGTGGTTTACATCGAAGTAGTAAGAGGATACATCATTTATTGGAACAACAATCATGTGAGGCTTCTCACCATGTCTAGATCTATACATGATCTTTTATATTTTAAATATTTATGTCATTTGTTTATATAGGGTTAGGCATTAGTGTGGTTTTTAAGCATTTTTAATACATAGAGAATATGGTTGAAACAACTTAAGTGACTTGCATTAATTAGTTCTTGGTCCTACCAAGCGATGGGTCATGAGATGTGCTAACAAACAGGCATGTGTGTGAAGTGGCTTACAAATTCTCAAGTGGTTACAAGTTCCATCATTTTAAGAAAAAACATTATCGTTGTTGTGGTAGTGATCAGAGTCATTATTGTGCTCATCAACTTAATTCTTGTACATGGAGCCATTTTTAATATCAATCTTATTATCATTAACTTAATAAGGATAGAAAAAAAAAATCTCAAAACAAATGCCCCTCCCTCAACATCTAGAATAATTTATAACAACATAACACATGCACACAATAAATGTAGAAAACTATCATTCAAAATAAAACGCAAATGTAAATGCAACTATATTTATATGTAAATAGTGAAGGTGGTTGGTGATAGTGTAGAAATTGGAATAGTCTTGATGTAGCCATGTTGGATATCTTTATTTTTATTGGATCAGACCCTCCAACATTAGGGTCAAGTTTGTTACTTTATTAGATTATAAATAGGAGAGTTGTTATGTAGTTGGATCTTCAATCATTTGTCTAACTTCTATCACCTTTGGTGTATATAGAAGAATTTTCCTCTCCATGTGATTATGAGACTTTTCCCTCTCTAAATGGATTGATTTATTTCTAAGATTTGGAAACTAGATCTATGATAATTACTTAAATTTTGTATTCTAAAATCTAATTCTATTACAAATATTTTGATGAATATTATTTTTGTTCTTATTCTAGAAATTATTATTGAATTTACTATTTTTTGAAAGGTTTTTTTGTTACAAATGGTATTAGAGCTACGTTTTGGCTCCTTATCATGACAAAAAAGGCACTAGAGTGGTGAGCAAGCAATATTAGAATCTTGTTAGTTGAATTTACATTTTGAAATTAGATAATGACTATTTTTTTGCTACTAATATTCCTGTACAATTATCTTCTAAAATATTATGATTTAGTGTTTCTTGAACTTGGAAAGTAAGTATTAGGTGTGTTGGGACCCTTGTGGGAGATTTATCTCATTTTACTAATCTCATTAATCTTATCAATAAGATATAACTTTGATAAAACGTTTTCAGGTAGTTTGAGGGCTACTCAAGCCTGCTCATTCAATTAGTGGCATATGTTTGATTCTTTAGATTCCATAGGTTGGGAACGAGTTAATGGGTTTATACAAAGAATAAATCTAACTTACCATGATTGTATGAGCTAAAAGAATCATCAACCAAGGACTCAAGACAAGCATAATAACATCAAAGAAATAAATAACTTTGAATCTATTTTTTGCTCAATCATTGGCTCCATGGGTTCCTCTTTGACCCCTTTTATGCAACATCAAAACTCATTTAACCTTCCCCAAACCTAGTACTAGAGGTCACCACTACCTTTAGACATTGAAAATTGATTTGCATGAAAGGATTGACTATATTAGTATAGATCAAAGTGATTTCATCAATTCTCTTGTGCACATCAAAATACAATTAACTAAACTTTCTATTCAATGGAGTAGATGGCAGTAGGAAATTGACCTTCTAAAAAACGAGAATGGGTACTAGAAGGAAAACTCTAGCAAGTCTCTCATGAGTAAAATCGAGATTAATAGAAGGGAATTGATATTCCCAAATATGAATCACCACTTGAGAATTTATAGCATTAGGATCCATGGCACTTCTAAAAGATGAGCTTCAAGTAGGATCTAGGGCACTTCCAAGAAATGACTTTTGGGCATGATCCTAATTGCTCATATTTTTCTTATATATACCCATTCCTTTAGGTAAATTTGTATAGGGTGATGATGACTGGTATTTTGATCTTATTTTAGATTCCACAACTAGTGATGTCACCTATTTGCTTAACTAGCATCATGATGTTTTGATCCCTCAATGTGATATATTGACTTTTAATGGCAAAGACTCTTTTTTTTTAAGGCAAAAAACCCCTTGTGGGTCCGCCTTGGTCTAAGAGACCACGACCAAGGGGTTCTACACCGTCAAAGTCATCCGAGAGTCACGCTCGGCCCTGCCCGCACCAACATTATCAATTAGATTTTGGGTACCCAATTCAACTTTTTGGTAGGGTGGATATTCAAACCTGGGACCTCTCTTGGAGGATTGCCCTCTCCTCTCCAACTCAACTAAAACACTTGGGTTAATGACAAAGACTCTTATAGATGGATTTCCAAAATGGATTGCCTAACACACTTGCATAGAGTTATTAAATAGGCAAAGGTTATTCTTTTTACTTCTAAGCTAGGTACTCATGCTCATCAAGAATTTCTTTGGAAACTATATCATTGAGATTGTCATATTTCCTAGCCAAAATTTAAGAAGATGTTCTTGCTAATGTTTTATAAGGATCCTTTTATCTCTTATTTGATAAAATTAATGTAAACAAAATAAATAAGAATGGTATATAAGTACTTCATGGATTTTATGAGCCTCCTCAATTACATTTATCATTTAGATCCTACAATGTTGATTTTTTCATTCATGCAGTCTCAAGGATAAATTTTGAATGGAAGTAGATACATAATATTTACACATTCACTTTGAGCATGTGTCTTGAACAACTAAAAATAAGATTTAGTTCTCTATATTTTAGCCTTGGCATAATTTCAATCCTCATAGGGATTACTTTAATAACCACAACTAGGATATCCTACAAGTTTACTACTATTTCAAATATCAATCATGAAATTCATGGGATCATACATGTAATAAGCAATGTAACTTCCACATGGAAGTTGATGATGAAGATTCTAAAAAGGAGGAAGCCCTTGCCTTACCTTATTAGGAGAAACCAATAGAACCTATAAAGATTAAACAAGGTATGCATATTATGGTTCTGTCAACATGTGCCCTCATGGGAGTGCAAGTCCATCAAACTATCAATGTATAAGCCTTCATAAAAATATAATGAATTAACATTTTGATTGATTTAGATAGCACTTAAAAATATGATCAAAGCCATAGGGTTTTAAATCAACAATAATGATAAAAATATATTCAATATTCTAATTTCCAATGGTTGCAAGGCTAAATATGTGGGTCATGTTGCTAATATCCACATCCAAACGAGTACCTACACTTGGATCAACAACCTATATGTGATGGATTTTTATAGTATAAATGTTATCACTAGAGCTTAATGGTTGTGTCATTTTGACATGTAACTTTGAACTTGTATTAGTTATATCTCTAGTGGACAACAAATGGTAAGGTCATTTGTCTCTAAGGATTGTAGCCCTTACCTTCCAAGGTAGTCAAATCCCACTAGATGGAACAAATATTGAATAAGGGTAACAAGGGTATCATCACCTAGATTTGTTGCATAGAAGTAATGTCATCCAAGCAATAACCTTTTGTGCTTCCTTCTAAAATGGATTATCTTCTCAATAAATATGATTAGGTATTTTTAGAACCTAAGGGTCTTCCTGCCAATCAGGAACACGATCATGTTATTCACCTTCCTAGAATTTAGCCACCCAATGTTTGTCCATATTGTTATCCCCAGCCTCAAAAGTTAAAAATTGAAAAGTTAGCTTAATAGATGTTGGAGCAAGGTATTATATGCCATAGTATCTATTTGTATTCGTCCCTGATAGTCATGTCAAACATAAGGAAAATTCTTGGTGGATGTGTCCTAATTTCAAAGCCCTTAACAAGATTACTAACAAAGACAAGTTCCTTGCTCTGTAATTGATGATTTATTAGATAAATTAAATGGTGAAAATACTTTTACTAAGTTAGATGTGTGTTCTAGGTTTCATCAAATTAAGGTTAGAGAGAAGGATATTCCCAAAATTGCTTTTCATACCTAAGTGGGTCATTATGAGTTTTTGGTCATGCATTTTGATCTTATAAATGCTCCTTCCACCTTCTAAAGTTTAATGAATTATGTCATCCATATTCTCTTTCATAAATTTATATTGGTATTTTATGATGACATTATAGTCTATAGAAAGTCTTGGGAAGCCCATTTGCATCATGTCAAACATGTATTCCAACTTTTGCATAAAAAAAAATTATATGCCAAATGGTCACAATGTTCCTTTGGTGTACTTGAGGAAGATTATCTTGGTCACGTAGTGTCTTATAAAGATGTCAAGATGAACACTAATAAGTTCAACACCATGAAATATTGGCTAGTGCCTAAAACTCTTAAGAATATTAGGGTTTTTTGGGTCTCACTAGGTATCATAGAAACTTTATCAAGAATTATGTGAAGATTGCAACTCCCCTGCCAAATCTCACCATGAAGGATACCAAATCCTTCAATGCCTTGGAGGAGGTTATGTGCACCATTCCCATTCTAGCCACCATAAAATTCATTAGGCCTATTATCATTGAATATGATGCTTTTGGAGTAAAGTATCAATGTTTTTTATACAAGGACACCCCTCGATTTGAAAGAAAATAAATCTTTGGCAAAAATCTAAGTCGATCTACTTATGATAAGGATATGTTAGCCATATTGCACACGATTTAAAAATGGAAATATTAATTATTGGGTTAGCGTTTATTATTAAAACTAATCATAACAATCTCAAACACTCCTTTGAACAAAATTTGTCTTGTCTAGACTAAAATAAATATTTAACTGAGCTTTTGGGCTATAAATTTGAGATGGAAGATAAGAAAGGGGAGGAGAATGTAGTAGCATATTTTCTTTCTTATAAATATAAATATTGTTTAGTTATCCATGATATATCTAGCCCCTTTGTCTTTTGATCATATAGTTTTAATATGAATGCCATTCAGATACTATAACTATTCATTTTATTCATGATGTTGATTTTGGTAACTTGTACAATCCATTTTTCTCTTGGTATAGTGGGATTTTAAGAAAAAAACCATAATAATCTCATTCAATCCTCCTAGATCAAGAACAACATCCTACAATAATTAAATTCTTCTCCCTTGGTAGGACATTATATATTTATTTAATCCTATCAATGGGTTAATAAGTCTTTCTCTTGGAAGAGAATAAAATCTAATGTCAAATGGTTCAAGGAAGAATGTGAAGTAGACAAATAAATAAGGGCAAAATGGTCAACTCTTTAAGACTATTACATACCCTTCCCTTTCCATATCACTAGTGGAAACATATTTTCATGGACTTCATTAAAGCTCATCCAATGTCTAAGGGGAAAATAGTAAATTTTGTGGTGGTGAATCGCCTCTCCAAGTATGCCCATATATGTTCCTTACAAAATCCATTTATTGCTAGCAAGTTGGCCAAAGTATTCCTTGATTTTTGTCTGAAATTGCATGGTATATCCAAGTTTATTGTTTGTGATCATGATCCTATTTTCATTAACAAATTTTTGGAAGGAGTTATTTATGCTTAGTGTCACTTAGCTTAATATGATCTATTACTATCACCCTCAAATGAATGACCAAACAAAAATTATGAATAAGTGTCTAGGCATATATTTGAGATGCTTTTGCTAAGATAAATAGTATCAATAAGTTAAATGGATTGGCATAAGCAAATGCCAATACATTACTTTTTATCATATTTCCACCAAGATATCCCCATGTGAGATGTTGTATGGGGAAAAACCTATACTTAGCAAACTATCTTTTAGGTTCTTCTCATGTTGCTCAAATGGATGATTTCCTTAGTAGCTCAAACTATAATCTAGCTCATTACAGACAATCTTTGTTATGACTAGAATCGTATGAAGTAGCAAAATGATTCACACCACATTGAATGATACTTAAAGGAATAAGATATGGTATTTTTACAACTTCAGTCACATAAGTAGCTTTATTTGAAGAACAAGTCTAGACAAAAGCTTATGCCCAATTTCTATGGTCAATACAAGTTGATTTGTCAAATAGCGGATGTGTCATATAAGTTGGAGCTTCCTACTACATCCAAAACACACCTTGTTTTTTTATTATCCTTATCTTAGCCAAGTACTTTGTCAAAAGCTACAATCATAAACATAGTCTCCACAATTAGATGAAGAGGTATAGGTTGACCCAAATTTGGAAGTAGTGTTATAGTCATGGATCCATAATCAAAAATCATGCTAGGTGTAGGAACTACTTATCAAGTGGTAGGATCTTACTAAAGAAGATGTAATGTAGGAACCAATTACCATTCTTCAATAATTTACAACTTTGAGGATAAATATTTTAGGAGGGAGCCATATAATTATCCTGATGTAAGCATGTTGATTATCTTTATTTTGATTGACCCAGTCCATTAGGTTAGGATAGTTGGCCCTTGAGTATAAGGGTTAGGTTTCTTTACTTTGTTAAACTATAAAAAGGAAATATGTGATGCAGTTGGATTATCATTCATTTGTCCAAATTCTTTCATCTTTGGTGCACATAGAGACTTTGGCCTCTCTAAATGGCTACAAGACTTTGCACTCTTTAAGTGGTTTGGATTATATTATGATTTGGAATCTAGATCTATGATAATTACTTGAATTTACTATTCTAAAATCAAATTCTATTACAAATATTCTAGTGAATGTTATTTTTATTTTTTAAAAATTATTATTGAATTTACTACTTCTTGAAAGTTGTTTTGTTACTAGGATAATGGTGGCCATCAAGGACATGATGACATCAATGAGACAATCAAGCTCCAAACACCTAGGCTATGTCTGATAAGATATGTAAGTGATGAGGATGAAATGAAAGGTCACTCTAAATAGTAAAGGTAATTGTATCATGTAGGGCTTTAACAACATTGACATTCTACCATAGTTTCCATTGGCCATGGTTAGAATACAAATAAATTGAAGAGGGACCGAAGAGTGTTTTTGGTATTGCAGAGGGTGGTGTGTGGGTGCATGGTACAGAACAATAGTCGAATGGGTAGGTGGCATAAGAGGAGGTTAGGTCATATAAGGCAGGGGTGAAAGTGGAGAACTCGAAAAATAATGCCCGAAAGGTTGTGGAAAGGTGTTCCACAAATTTATAGAATGGTGGTGGATCTATTGTCATCAACTACTTGATCCTATCACATGGTTCCTTTTTACCAAAAATTGAAGAACAATGTGATGAAGGTGGTTGAAGAATTTTTTTAGAGATGGTTAAAGAGTATTCTAGGCACCAACAAAGTAATTGAGTCAGTTATGTTTGAGGAAGGCTTTCATACGAGTTGGCAATAAGGTGCCAGTTGTGTTTAGAAATCTATCATGGTAGAAAGCAAAAAGAACCTTTTTTCACAATATATAAATAAACAAAACTAAGAAATTCTAGATCTTGTTTTTTTCATGTAATCAAACGAGACACATATATAATGTTTAGGGCCTTAAATTCTAGTATGTAGATATATTAAGCTAATATTTTTACCTATAATAAATGCTAATTATAATAAACACTTTCCTCCCCTTTATCAATTGCTACATCTCTACTTCCCATCCAATATATCTAATAATAAGAATATAAATCTTAAAACTTAGAAAATATTCATGTTCTAAAAAAATTTAAGAAGTTGATTAATCAATATTAAATATATTAATTATGCTTGCTTGATTATAATCCCAAACATTTAAAATGTAGATTGATAAAACCAAAGACAAAAAAGTCAACAAACAAATAATATAGTTATAACATTTCCATAAAAAAAATTATCACATCTCCTTCTTTTTAATGAGTGCATCTTCAACTTTTGCCATAAGGCCTATAACTATTTAAAATATACATTATTTTCGACTTCACATCTTTTGGACATTAATTAGATTCACATTTTTTTAAAAGTGAAAAACCCCTTGCGGGGCTGCTTTGGTCTAAGAGACCACGGACATGGGTTCTCCACCGTCAAAGTCACCCGGGGGTCGCACCCAGCCCTGCCTATACCAACATTGTCAATTAGAATTGCTTTTTGGTAGGGTGGAGATTCAAACATGGAACCTTCCTTGAAGGATTGCCTTCTCCTCTCCAACTCACCTACAACACCTAGATGATTCACATCCTACATCTTAATGTTATTTTTTTAAATATTATTGGAAAGACATGCACATTGTTATCCTCAAAAATCTCATATTAAAATCCATTTGACTTCAAACCTTAGAATCTTTTGAAAATTAATAAATTAATGTAAGCTTATACACATTCTACACAAATAAGTGGAGGGATGAATTAAGCGTTTTGTTTATCCATATGAGCAAGTAAAAAACTTGCAAGTGCCTCTAGTTTTGATATCATCTTAATACAACTTTTTAATAATCAAAATTTTATTAACTTTATTTTTACTTGATTTATAAAAATATTTTACTTAAAAATTAAAAATAGAAAATAAAAAATAAAATACAAGTAATCATACAATCTGTATACTGGTTAGACATGCGTGAAGAAAAGTCGTGCGTGATAATTGAGATGAAGAATAATAATAGCGGATCTCAATTGCAATGAAAATGCTTCTTCCAACCCATAAACTTACCACGTGTGATGAATTTACATTCAATATTAATCTAATTATCTTAGATATGAAAGCTTCCAAATAAAAAACGTATATCCAAATAAAATAACCACTACTAAACGTATATCTAAATAAAATAACCACTAGTAAACGTATCCAAATAAAATAACCACTACTTGACGTAAAATTATACGTTTGAGAATGTGGTTTCTTACCTTACACAATACATATAAGGATAAAATAGTGTTATATGAGTGTACGTATTTATGAGTTTGAAAATGTATTTTAAAAATTTTAATAATACATTTATATCGTGTATAACATATTAATAAAGCAACATTTATTTTTAATATACATTTGTTTATATTTTTGTCGTATATCTTTAATTTGAAGGTGTACATGAAATTCTCTAAATCTTTAGATGCATACCATGCACTAATACAAGCAAAACATCCACAAACAAACACATCCTTTTACAAGTAACTTTTAGTCGGTCTTTAATGGTATAACGTGGAAGCATAGCCTTTCTTTTACATTTATAGTTTTCTACTTAAGTTTTTCATTTCTTTTTAGTTTTATAAGTTTCTTATATTTCAATTTAGCATTTATGGTTTAAACGTCATTAAATAGTAATAATTAAATTAATAATATTAATTAAAATTTTAAAATGAAAATTTCATAAATCACATCACAAGGTTACGATTTATTATCATAAACAATTTATTATAATTTAAACTCAAATTAGGTGAATATTAATTTTTTTAAATTATTCATTTTACATAATAAATATATTTATTAAAATTAAAATCATAAACACCAACTTTATAATATAGGTATATATAAATAATAAAATAAAATATTAAAAAAAATAATAAAATTTATGTCATAACGAAATTATATAACCCATTGAATACTCGTCATAGTACTATCTTCGTTCCTTCTCGTCAAAGTTCCCATAACAACATGTACGTGGGTTGGACACTTGGAAATTATTGCTCACTACTTGTCATATGGTCTTCATCGCACCTGCTCTAGTGCTGTCATATGGTCTTCATCGCACCTGCTCTAGTGCCGACAGTTCACTAATAATTAGGTCAAAAATTTAAATTTAAATTATCATAAATCGATTAAAATCTTAATTTTTTAAATTAAGAAAATTCAAGTTTAAACTAGTTAACTATGTAAATAAGCTTGTTTAAAAATTGCAGGAGTTGACTTATAAGAAAATAATTATTCAAAACCTAAGGTTTTTTTTTAATCATCTCCTTAATCAAAGAGAACACATGTATCTCATGCGTATGGAGGAGGATATAAAGTAAGTGTGAAGAATAGACAAACGGAAATTAGTTTTGACGTCTTTTTGTGGGAGAGGGTGTGTCCTATTCTTCTACCTAGACAGGAATACTTGCCCTCCAAATAATGTTGGGTGTTTCTACGTTCCTATCGATCTAGTTGGTAGCAAGGTACAGATTCTCCGGCCCTGCCCTTATTTTTCTGTTTGACTATGATAATGTTTTTATTTCAATCATTGTGCAGGGGAGTTGGTGATGTCTGGACCTGCAAGCCACTATCCTTATTTCTAAAGTCTTGCAGTAAGTTGGGTTGTCACTAACAACGTTCCCATTTGTAGACATGATTCCTGCCATAGTTTATATTTTTATTTGGGAACAAGGTGGGTGGTCGATTTAGCCTGGGATATTTGTTCTGCGCTCAAACTACCAAATATACAGCATGGGATTTGCAGGGGCACATTATACAAAAGGTGTGAAGGGATCCAGAGGATCCATGGGGGCCGATCATTCTGAGTGCAAGAGTATTTTACAGAAGGAACTGAAGAAACTTGGATTGACAGGGATGGAGACGGGTGTTTTCCCATGGGAGAAGAAATTGAGAGGCTTTCATTTGATTGTTCTCACTGCTCTGTTTCTCTGCGTCTCCGGTTTTACGATGTGCATGCTCAAATTTGTGTCCCCTGCTGTCGTATCTGCAGGTAAGTCTTTAACAACCACTCTTCTTTCTGTCAATTGCAATCCATGTTTTTATATAGAGGTGAAGTTTCGAGTTTTTTTTTTTAAATGGTGTTTGTGATCGTGCTTAGCATCTTGGAAAAAAAAATGTGGGATGTGTGTCTGTGATCCAAAATTTGATGTGGGTATGCCATTTTTTTTTATGGGATGCAGTGAAGCGCGAGGCTCAAGGCGGTGGTGGTGGAATGAGGTTGATTTTGGGCGAGGATGAAGAACGATATTCTCCCGCAACAGACGTCATTACAAGCTCTATGTTTGAAGGTGGTATGAGAATGTGTGTTGTGACTGGGATAACATAGCGTAAATCTTTTCGTGTGATATTGATATGTAGATCGGAATGGTTTTCAAATTGTTTGCATAGAATACAAATTCAAGGCGATCTTGAATAAGGATGAATTTTCATATTGATTTGAGAGTTTGGTCTTCCTTTCCATCGATATTAAAATATGATTTATTGATTTATTTGAATTTTTGTTAGAAGTATTATTTTTATGGGCGTTTTTGGTCTTGCTGAATTATAAATGTCATTTTATTGTTTGCGTCCGATGTTTCTCTGTGTTGATATGACTTTTCATTTATGGTATAAAATGTAAGACACAGACTGTGATTAAAATCACAAGGAAAACATGACCTTCATGGGTAAATAAATCGGCTGATAGACAACAGAATGCAGCATTTCCTTCCATTTTGTTCGAGGGATTGTTTTGCGTAGACTTGAGTTTATTGCATAAATGATTCAGTTAAATAGTTGTCATTATATAAAGTTTAAAGTAAGGAAATTGGCATATCAGCATGTTGTTTTTCTCATTGAAATGACAGACATTTAGATGCTGTAGACAACAGCCGATTGTATTTTTTATTTATTTATGAGGTTAGTGTAAGAAATTCTTAAGAAAATTAAAGGTTGAATATTTTTATTTATTTATTAGGTTAGTGTTAGAAATTTTTAAGAAGATTAAAGGTTGAACATTTTTATTTTAATCATGATTTTTGATAAAAGTGAGAGTTAAGTTTATGAAGCCAAACACACCCACCTTCACACACTCACCTACCCTACCTGTATTATATTTCATTATAAAAAATATTGACATCACCAGTATTTTTTTAAAAAGAAAATTATGTTTTTATATATAAAACACCCTTATGAGTAAGTATCCTTTAAAAAATATTATATTAGATGTTTTATTTTTTTACTCAAGATAAAGGTAAAATAGTTTTAACATATAATAAGTATCATATTTTTATGTATGTTTGGAGTATTATCATTTATTAGATTATAAGTTATATCATATTATTTTTAAAATATATTATTTATTTAATATATTTTTATATTTTATCTTAATATTATTTATTTAATATATTTTTATATTTTATTTAAAATTTTTAAAATGGTTTATCAAATTTACATTCATTGAATTTGTAATCTACTCAAAAATTTTATAGTCTTACTATAAAATTTACTCAAATTATATAAAAAAACTTAAAAAAATAATTTAAACTCAATTTACAACTTTAAAGTTATATCCTGTAGAATAATACAGCGTTTAGGACTTTGAAAGCCCAAGTTCAGGTCTATAAACTTGTAAAAGAAAAATCTCATAATTAAAAAAAAAAACTCCCAAAATCACGCCATTATTCTGCTCCCAAGCTCCAATTTTATGTTCTAAAGTGCACGAGAAGTATACTTTCAAGCAAATTCCTAATCATAATAATCACCCTGAAATCTTCTTTCACGGATGCCTAATTCAAATTCTCCTAAAAACCACATCAGAAAATTCTTCAAATGTCCTTTTATGGAAGGTATTACATAATTTTAAAGCTAACAGAAGCCCTCTACATTTGAATTGCAGCGAGACAGATATCCCGTATGGAAAGCACCTTACTCTGCGACAGATCGTCATACAGAACAGACGTCTGCACTCTCAAGGGCGACATCCGAACCCAGGCCTCCACTTCCACAATATTGTTCGTCTCCCATTCAGAGCACCAAGAAGAAAAAGAAGAAGAGCAGAAGATCAGACCGTACACGCGCAAGTGGGAGAACCACACGATGGCCAACGTGACGGAGCTCACCCTGAAAAGGACAGCCGCCTCCGCCGCCCCGCCGTGCGACGTGACGCACAGCGCCCCGGCCCTCGTCTTCTCCACGGGCGGTTACACGGGCAACCTCTTCCACGACTTCACGGACGTGATCGTGCCGCTCTACATAACCTCCCACCCGTTCCAGGGCCGCGTGCGCCTCGTGGTCGCCGATCACAAGCCCTGGTGGACCAATAAGTTCGGGGACATCCTCAACCAGCTCACGCTTTACGGCCTCGTCGACTTCGCCAACGACACGCGAGTCCACTGCTTCCAGGAGGCCGTCGTGGGTCTGAGCTGGCACGCCGATCTTAAGGTGGACCCCACGGCCTCCCCTTCCAAGCCCACCATCGCCGACTTCCGCCACGTCCTCCGAAAATCCTTCGACGATAACATTTCCGGCAGAGCTCCCGGCCGGCCGCGCCCCAAGCTCGTGCTCATCGCCCGGAAAGGTTCTCGTGCTTTCCTCAACCAGCGGCAGATCGTCCACGTGGCAGAAAAACTAGGGTTCCGCGTCATGGTTCTGTCGCCGGACTCAAACACCCAGCTCAGAGACATGTACGGCATCGTGAGCTCCTGCGACGTTTTCATGGGAGTTCACGGCGCCGCCCTGACGCATTTTCTGTTTCTCCGGCCAGGAGCCGTGTTCGTACAGTTGGTGCCGCTGGGGATCGAATGGGCGTCGCGCACTTTTTTCTGGGAGGCGGCGCAGAAAGTGACGGATATTCATTACCTGGAGTATCCGATTCTGCCGGAGGAGAGCTCGCTGTACTCGGAATATCCGAAGGATCATCCGTACCTGAGAAATCCCAAGTCGGTGAACAGGAAGGGGTGGGAGGCCACGAAGCAGATTTATTTGGACAGGCAGAACGTGAGGCTGAGTCTACCTCGCTTTAAAAAGTTGCTGAAGAGGGCGTTGGAGCTCCTGCATTCGAACGCCCATGAAAATGCTTGAGAAATTGAGATGGAAGGAATGTTGCAGGTTAATTGTATAGATTAATTTAATTGCTATGGCCCCAATTTGTTATATGTTAGGGGGCTTCTGAATTTTTTTTTTCCGAGGATGTATGTGGCGAATGAAAGAGAGGCTGGTGTCAAGGCGGCCCCATAGTAGGTTAAAGGAAAGCAATGTCAATAGAGGGATTTTCCGATCTTATTGTGAGTACGTGTCTTCGTTTAAATTTATTTTGTGTGTCTGGATTTAGTTTTCCGCGTTTACGATCGAAATTGAAACTGTAGGGTCTAATATCTCGGATAATATGAGAGGAGTGTGGCCCCCTGTAATCCGTGGTATTTTGTTTTATTTTAAAAGTATATATATTTTTGTTTTTTAGGGTTGTTGGGATTTTTTTTTTAATTGTTTATGTGAATTTTAATTTGGATAAATGATTGTAAATGAAATGAAAATAACGAAGGAAATGAAAGGATTTTAAGTTTGGTTGTGACATCAAAACTATTGATTGGATTAATAGTTTTAATATATATAACTTTTATTTTTATTTTGGATTCAATTTTTGGATTTATTATTTAAAGTTTCAAAATTTAATAATATTTTATAGAAAAATTGTAATAATTTATAATTTAAAAAAGGAAAATTCAACAAAGTAAAAAGCTCATCTTATCAAATGACCTTAGTTCAACTTGTTATATTTCTCAATTTTCAAGGAAGAGACTCATAGTTTTTTTTAACACAAGCTCACTCACACACACGCCCCACAGTGGTTTGAACCCGAGTCTTCCCAAAGAAAGCCCAAAGCCCTAACCACATGGGTGTCCCACTAGGACCATTAAATCTTTTCAAACAATACATGTATAGTTGTTAAATTGTTGTGATACTAATATGTATTCATGATCCACTAGGACCATTAAATATTTTTGAACAATACATGTATAGTTGTTAAATTGTTGTGACACTAATATGTAGTCATGATGTAATATAGGCGGGGTCATTTCAATCCCATATGATCAATTAAAAGAGCAACTCAATATCAATTTATCTTTTTTTTTGGTAGTGTTTCTTCTATTCTTGATTTTGATGGAAAGTTTTTCTATTCTTAATTTTTTTAAAAGTTCTATTAATGAACTCACTTTTAGAGTGTCCTTATATGCATTCTTGACGTCTTTGTAGGTTTTACATTCCATAACAAAATGATTTTAGGTCTCCATTACTCTTCTTGTGCAAAAGGTACACATCCATTGTGACCTTACCTCTTGAGGTATTATCCATCCCCTAGTTTTGCATATTAGATGATATGAAGTGGATCTTTGTTGGACTATAAACATTGTCTTTGTATAATCTTAAAAGAAAAATATGGATTTTATTCATGGTAAAAAAATTATTGATGGTTTAATCATTGCATAGGAGGTTGTACATTCCCTTCATTCCAAGAAACCAAGTATGCTTATAAAATTAGATAAACAAAGCATATGATAGGGTTTTTTGGAGTGTTCTACATGATATTCTTATAAAATTTGATTTTGATCAAGGTTGGTGTGAATGGATTAGATGTTGTTAAAGCATTTCAAAATATTCTACTTTGATCAATGAATCCTCTATTGGGTACTTTGAATCATCTTGTGGACTCTACTAGGATAACATACTATCTCCTTATCTTGGGATGAGCTTTATGAAAAGGCTAAAATAGAAGAACAAATCAAAGGTATTTAGGTTGCAACAAATGGTCCCTTCGAGTCTTATTTCCAATTTGTTGATGATACTTTTTTTGGGACCATTTATCAATCAATGACGATATGAAGTTTGAAGAACACAAGCTTATACTGAGAGGGGGGGGTGAATAGTATAAGACCACTTTTTACTTTTCTTTCCCAAACAGTATTAATTAATATAATCAATGACAATATCAATAGCAATAACCAAAGCAATGCACAAATCATCACACACGATAGAGACACCAATTTAACGTGGTTCACCTAATGTGGGTTACATCCATAGAGAAAATATTTTACTAAATTTTCTCAATCAATCTCTTGGGAATCCTTTCCCTATTACAATGTTTATGGACCTTTGTCCAAAGGAGATGCTGATCCCCTAAATTTGGTTTGTGGATCTCTATCCACAGGAGAACTCCTCCTCTGCTCTGGCTGGTGATCCTCTAGAAGACTACTGCCTCCAATACATTGGCTTGTGGATATCTCCATTGAAGACTCTTAGTCCCACTCAGAATACCTGTCCTCACTACCCTGGCTGATGGATCTCTATCCATAGGAGACTCTGTCCTTCTACTCTGTCACCTCCAAAGCTCTGTCTCAATTTTGTACTAAACACAACCTAGTCGATCTAGCACAACTCTGCTTAATCTTGCACTAAAAATAGTTCATTCGATCTAGCACAAGTCTACTCAATAAGATCACTCAAATCTACACTAACCATAGTCCATTCGGTCTAGTACAAATTTGCTCAACTCTTGCACTATACATAATCGAGTCGGTCTAGCACAAGTCCACTCAAATCTACACTAAACACAATCCAGTCGATCTAGCACAAATTTGCTCAATAGGTCCACTCAAAACCTACTCAAATATTATCTACAGGTCCACTCAAAACATGTCCAAATATGCTCAATAGGTCCACATAGAACTTGTTAAAAAATGCTCAACAGGTCCACACAGAACCTATCCAAATATGCTCAACATATCCACACATAACCTGCACAACTCTACTCAACAGGTCCACTTAGAACTTGCTCAAATCTGCTCAAAAGGTCCACACAGAACCTATCCAAATATGCTCAATAAGTCCTCTCTAGGACTTGCTCAAATATGTATTGTAAGATTCCACAAAAGCTCACACAAAATCAGTCCACAAGTCTTCTCAAAGACTTGCCTTAAATCTGCTTAACAAGTCCACACAGAACTTGTCCAATCTCATAGAAACATAAAGAGAATTGTTAGAGACTCAATATGTTCTTTACTCAATGCTCAATCACTTTATCAATTCAAATCAATCTCATAGAATCATAAAGAGAATTGTTAGAGACTCAATATGTTCTATACTCAAAAACTCAATCACTTTCTCAACTCAATCTCATAGAAGCATAAAGAGAATTGTTAGAGACTCAATATGTTCTATTCTCAAAAAATCAATCACTTTCTCAACTCAATCTCATAGAAGCATAAAGAGAATTGTTAGACTCAATAAATTCTATTCTCAAAACTCAATTTCAACTCATATCAGAATATAGAATAGTTTGTTTTATGGAAATTGAACAATCACTTCATACATCCACTTGACTAGGCTCAATCAACTCTACTCAACCAATCACTTCAAGAAACAACTATTGCTCACAAACCCTAGCCCAAGCATGTATCATCCAACTCAAAATATTTCCAACAATGCACAACAAAAAATATCACATAACAATGATACTCATGATATTTTCAAACCCTAGTTCAAGTTCTTTGCATAATAACTCACTTCAACAACCATGCTCATCAAACAAGGTTTTCATCACAACTCTCAATTTCAAAAAACCTTGAAGCATTAACTCAAACACTTCACTTAACCAATGATCTCAACAACAATGCTAATAAAACAATGTTTTAATCTCAACTCTCAAATCAGAAAACCTTGAAGCAATAACTCAACCACTTTCGAAAAGGAAACCCTAATCAAATCCTTTTCACTCTAACCTTAATTTTCAAAACAACAATTAATCAACTCAACCAAGAAGGACTTTACCCGTACCTTTTGTTTGACAAGTTGTTGACCTCACAAATCTGTCACACTCACAATTACTTTGCATTTGGAGGGAATCAAACCCTCAATGTTGCCCCCTATGAGCGCCTTAACTGCGACCAAAGTCGTCGCACGAGCCAAGTGCTCATTAAGATTAACGAAGAACCACGTGCTTATTAATATCCACTCTCTCCTTCTGCCTTGGCAAAAGAACGTGTGCCATAGGCGCTTCACTCAACACACCTTACGATGCACCCATTGTGATTCGAACACAAATTCCCTTGCAAGCCAGCACTTTTGCGCTTTTCAAAATTCCAATAGACCACGTTGTCTTATGCAACTTTGAAAATCGAAGCTTCCTCCCTTCAATACTTTGCTATCACATTTTTTTCATACACTCACGAGCTCTTTCTTTCGCAAGCCAATCTTTTCACTTTAGAGCAAAGATAATAAATTTGAACTTTAGGCATAGTATTTATATGCTTCTTCCACTATTTTGAAAACATCGACGCTTTCCTTGTTGTCTTCTATGACATCGGTGGAGATCATAAAGGCTTCAAATGCCTTTGGTATTAAACCCAACCTCTGGGTTTATTAAATTATCTTTAGACTTTATAAAACCCACTTTTGCCTTATAAAACATTATAATAAGAATTATAAATATTTTATTTAGGTTTTCACCATGGCACATTTAATATTATAATAACCACTATTATAATATTATACCTTTGATAAGGTATCTTTAATATTTATTTATAAAATTTAAATTCACATTGAATTTAAATAATTTATAAAATAAATATTATAACCCTTTTTTAACTTCTATCTTTTGCACTGTTTCACTTGATCTTTGGCATTCTTCTTGGATATCAAATAACTATTTTTATCCCCTTTGTTTCCTGCTAAAATCTTTGATATTAATGATGATTTCATATGGTGACATCAATGACAACTTTGACTTAGGGACTCAAAATGTCCAACAATCTCCCCCTTTGTCATTGATGGCAACCCATACTCTTCTTACAAAAATCTGACCTTTATTTTTCCTTCTGCTCCCCCTGGGACATTGCTTCCCTTGGCTCAATGCTCTCTCAAATATCAAATCTCTTCCCATATCAAATATCTCCCCAATACACAAATCTCTCCCCCTTTGATATCAATGGAAAAGGGTCACCTTTGGGGAGCCTCTTAGCTTAGCCCCTCCCCCACCTCCTTTGAGGTGGTTAATTTTGGGGTGGGAGTATTTCTACTCCCAAAAGACATTGTTTTTTATCTTTATCCTCTTCCATTCTTTTCTAAATTTTTTGATTCTTCTGATTGTTTCTATCTATGTCATCATTCTTGTTCCTGTCATCATTCCTATTTCTGTTTCTATTCCTGTTCTCATCCATGTTCATGTTCTTGTTCCTGTTCATGTTCATGTTCTTGTTCCTATCATCATTCCTATTCCTACTTCCATGCTTATCCATATTCCTGTTCCTATTCATGTTCTTGTTCTTGTTCATACCTATTTTTGGAATATTTGCTCTACACCATTTTATTGTGTGACCATCATTATTGCACTTATAACACTTAATGTTGTTATTCCTTGGAGGTTCAAATGTCTTAGGATTTCTCCTAGTGAAGCCATATCCTCTTTTGTCATAAATCCTACAATTCATTGCCTTGTGATCAAACTCATTACATGAGTAACAATACCCATGAAAAATATGTCCTTTCCCATATTCCTATATTTCATGTGTCCAGCACTGTGAAGCCATGTGCCCAAACCTGTGACATGAAAAACACCATTGAAGCTTCCTTGTCTTGATCTTATTGGTCTCTTGTTATGATTGTTGTTCCATCTGTATATTTTCTATGCATTTTTCCTATCTTTGTTGAACTCTTTATTGTCCAACTCATCCTCTGATGTCTCACTCCTTCTTACACTGTCTTCTTTTGATGTATCTTCATCTGAAGTTTCTTCTTGTTCAAGACTTGAAGTAGACTTTTCTTCCCATTTTTTTTGTACCTATTTAGAACCAAGACCTGTCTTGTTTGTTGCTCCTCTTTGTATATTGACTATTTTATCCACACTCTTTGCACTGTTTACATACTTGTATAGCTTATTATTGGAGTCTTTTACATATTCCTTTAGTAGAGCCACTTATTGTGTTAACTTATCACATTCCAAGATATTTGCTTCTAAATTATCTTTGAACTTCTTTGCCTTAGCCTTTGATTTTTCTAAATCCTCTATGAGAAATAATTTCTCTTCATCACATTCTTGAAACTAAATTTCAAGCTTAGAGTGTTACTTTCTTACCTTCTTTACCGTGTCAAGGGCATAAATGAGTTCTCCCTTGAGATCATAACCATTCTCTAGTGAATAATCCTCTATTTGTTTACCTTTGTCCACATCATTACTTTATTTTGGCTTATATTCTATAGGATCACTCACTTCTTCTTCTAATGCCATTAGAAGATTTTCATATGGTCTTTCAAGTGCATCTTCATAGTCATCATCACTAAAACTATAACCATCCCTTGTGCAATCATCTTCAATATGTTCAAATCTACCACATCTAAAACACTTGAGAATAATTGGAGTCCTTTTCTTAACCGGTTCTTTCTCTTCAATCATAAATATGACTTCATATCTATCATTGTATGAAAAGCTAGCATCACTATCATTTGAGTACTTACTTGCACTATCCGCATAGTATCTTATCTTTTGCCTTTGAAAGAACTTCTTTCCTTGTCTGCTTTGTCCATACTTGCTTTTCTTTTGATGCTTGTATCTTTTTGATTCCTTGTTCCTGTGATCCTGTCTTTCTTCTTTATAACTAAGTCTTGTTATGGTGACTGATGACCTTTGTGCATTGATAATCCTATCTAAAGTATTTGAATTTTCTTCAAACTTGTGTAGCTTGTCCTTAGAACCTTTTACTTCCATCCTTGGTGAAACTATCTCATGTTATAATCTTTCACACTCTAGATCTTTTACTTTTAATTTTTTAGCGATACCTTCTTCAATACTTTTTACCTCTTCAACCTTGATTTTGAAGTTGGGGAGGTCCCATAAAAACTTTGCTTTTTCTTTCTCATCTTCTTGAGCTTGACCTTTAAATCCTGAGTTCTCCTTTTTTAATTCTTCAAGAGTAACCGTAAGTCTTTCATATTCTATCCTTTTTACCTTTGACTTTTCAATCATACCTTCTTCAACTCTTCTTGCATTTTCAAACTTATCTCTCAAGTCAGAGAGATCTTGTAGAAGCTTTGTCTTGCATTTCTCATCTTCTTGTATTTGAGCCTTCAATTCTAAATTCTCTCTTTTCAATTCAACAAGTTCCTCAAGAGTGGCTTCCTCCTTTTATTTTTTTGAATCTTCCTCTTCTTTCTTTCTTTTATCTTCTATAGGAGCATTTTATTCTAATACTGAAAGTAGAGTTTTTTCTTCATACCTATTTTGATTATCCCTGTTATCCTTTATTGAACTGACCTCTAGGGTTTCATTTTCGAAAATATCATCTTCATATTCATCGCTATTAAACCCATTGCAATAACCTTCATCATGGCTGAGTTGACCACAAAAAAAATATTCTTGTGGATAGTAAGCTGCATGGTGAACAGCGTTCCCACATCTGGTACAAAACTTTATCAATCTGGATATTTCTCCATTACTTGATTCATCTCTTGAATCTATTTTCATTTTTCCTCCAAACACAACAATATTAAACTCATCTTCCTTTTCTTTCATGACCATGTGTGTTCTTTTATTCTTGTATCTCATGGTTTTGCATTTGTATTTCTTTGCCATTTGTGTTCTTGCAAGATCTTCCTTCAAGTTGTCAAACCCTTTATGAAGGAACCATATTTGATACCAATTGAAGAACACAAGCTTATACTGAGAGTGGGGGATGAAAAATATAAGACCACTTTTTACTTTTATTTCTCAAATAGTATTAATCAATATAATCAATGACAATATCAATAGAAATAACCAAAGCAATGCACAAATAATCACACAAAAGAGACACCAATTTAACGTGGTTCACCCAATGTGGGTTACATCCACAGAGAAAATATTTTACTAAATTTTCTCAATCAATCTCTTGGGAATCCTTTCCCTATTACAATTTTTATGGACCTCTGTCCAAAGGACATGCTGATCCCCTAAATATGGTTTGTGGATCTCTATCCACATGAGAACTCCTCCTCTACTTTGGATGGTGATCCTATATAAGACTATTGCCTCCACAACACTGGCTTGTGGATAGCTCTCAATTGAAGACTCTTGTTACCACTCAGAATACCTGTCCTCACAGCCCTGGCTGATGGATCTCTATCCACAAGAGATTTTATCCTCTTTGCTTTATCACCTCAAAAGCTCTATCTCAATTCTATACTAGACACAGTCCAATCGGTCTAGCACAACTCTGCTCAATCTTGCACTAAACATAGTTCATTTGGTCTAGCTTAAGTATACTCAATAAGCTCACTCAAATCTGCACTAAACATAGTCCATTCGATCTAGCACAAATCTGCTCAACTCTTGCACTAAACACAGTCTAGTACTAAACATAGTCTAGTAGGTCTAGCACAAATTTGATCAATAGGTCCACTCAAAACCTACTCAAATCTTCTCAATAGGTCCACTCTAAACTTGTCCAAATCTACTCAATAGGTCCACACAGATTCTATCCAAATTTGCTCAACAAGTCCACACAGAACCTGTCCAAATATGCTCAATAGGTCCACACATAACCTGTTCAAATCTGCTCAATAAGTCCTCTCTAGGACTTGCTCAAATATGTATTGTAAGCTTCCACAAAAGCTCACACAAAATCAGTCCACAAGTCTTCTCAAAGACTTGCCTTAAATATTCTTAACAAGTCCACACAGAACTTGTCCAATCTCATAAAAACATAAAGAGAATTGTTAGAGACTCAATATGTTCTTTACTCAATGCTCAATCACTTTATCAACTCAAATCAATCTCATAGAATCATAAAGAGAATTGTTAGAGACTCAATATGTTCTATACTCAAAAACTCAATCACTTTCTCAACTCAATCTCATATAAGCATAAAGAGAATTGTTAGAGACTCAATATGTTATATTCTCAAAAACTTAATCACTTTCTCAACTCAATCTCATAGAAGCATAAAGAGAATTGTTAGAGACTCAATAAATTCTATTCTCAAAACTCAATCTCAACTCATATCAGAATATAGAATAGTTTGTTTTATGGAACTTGAACAATCACTTCATACATCCACTTGACTAGGCTCAATCAACTCTACTCAACCAATCACTTCAAGAAACAACTCTTGCTCACAAACCCTAGCCCAAGCATGTATCATCCAACTCAAAATATTTCCAAAAATGAACAACAAAAAATCTCACATAACAATGATACTCATAATCTTTTCAAACCCTAGTTCAAGTTCTTTGCATAATAACTCACTTCAACAACCATGCTCATCAAACAAGGTTTTAATCACAACTCTCAATTTCAGAAAACCTTGAAGCATTAACTCAAACACTTCACTTAACCAATGATCTCAACAACAATGCTAATAAAACAATGTTTTAATCTCAACTCTCAAATCAAAAAACCTTGAAGAAATAACTCAACCACTTTCGAAAAGGAAACCCTAATTAAATCCTTTTCACTCCAACCTTAATTTTCAAGACACCAATCAATTAACTCAACCAAGAAGGAATTTGCCCATACATTTTTTTTGACAAGTAGTTGACCTCACAAATCTGTCACACTCACAATTACTTTTCCTTTGGAGGGAATTAAACCCTCAACATTGCCCCCTATGAGCACCTTAACCGCGACCAAAGTCATTGCACGAGCCAAGCGCTCGTTGAGATTAACGAAGCACCACGTGCTTATTAATATCCACTCTCTCCTTTTGACTTGGCAAAAGAACGTGCACATAGGCGCTTCACTCAACACACCTTACGATGCACCCATCGTGATTCGAACACGAATTCCCTTGCAAGCCAACACTTTTGCGCTTTCCAAAATGCCAATAGACCACGTTATCCTATGCAAATTTGAAAATCGAAGCTTCCTCCATTCAACACTTTGTTGTCACGTTTTTCATATACACTCACGAGCTCTTTCTTTCGCAAGTCAATATTTTCACTTTAGAGCAAGGATAATAAATTTGAACTTTAGGCATAATATTTATATGCTTCTTCCACTACTTTGAAAACGTTGGCGCTTTCCTTGTTGTCTTCTATGACATCAGCGGAGGTCATAAAGTCTTCAAATACCTTTGGTCTTAAACCCAACCTTTGGATTTATTAAAATATCTTTAGAATTTATGAAACCCACTTTTGCCTTATAAAACATTATAATAAGAATTATAAATATTTTATTTGGGTTTTCACCATGGCACATTTAATATTATAATAACCACGATTATAATATTATACCTTTGATAAGGTATCTTTAATATTTATTTATAAAATTTAAATTCACACTAAATTTAAATAGTTTATAAAATAGATATTATAACCCTTTTTTAAATTTTGTCTTTTGCATTGTTTCACTTGATCTTTGGCCTTCTTCCTAGATATCAAATAACCATTTTTATCCCCTTTGTTTCCTGCTGAAATCTTTGATATTAATGATGACTTCATCTGGTAACATCAATGACAACTTTGACTTAGGGACTCAAAATGTCCAACAAATTTTAAATCAATACTATCATGTTATGAGAAGTCTATTGGACAATTGGTCAATACTACAATATCCAAAACCTTTTTTCTTAATACTTGTCTAGACTTAAAATAAATTATTGTGGAGATTTTAGGGTTTAAAGTTGGAAAATTGCCATAAAATTATTTGGGGATCCATTTATATGAAAATGGAAAGAAGCGGTTTATGACTTAATTTTAGATAGAATGTAATCTTGTCTAGTTGGTAGGGAAGATAAATTCTTAACCATGGTTGGAAGACTATAACTCATAAATACTACTTTGCAATCTATCCATGTTTATATGATGTCCCTTTCAAGATTACAAGCATGTCTAACATCCAAATTTGATAAAATTCAAAGATATTTTCTTTGGAAAGTATGTGAGGAAACATTTAGGTTTCTATGGGATAGAGATTGTAAATGAAATAATTTTGAAGGAGTGGGTTTGCAAAATTATAAACTAATGAGTTGAGCATTAGGTGCAAAACATTGTTGGAGATTATTCGAAGACCAAGGAAAGAGTTAGGAAAAAATATTACTTTCAAAATATATAAGTTTTATTAATGTAGTGAAATTAACCGGGAAATGAACCCTACCTAAAGACTTGAAAACATAGAACTTCATATCAAATAGTTTTCAATTGATAAAGAAACACATTAGATAGTTAGTTAATGAGGGGATTCTATAAATTTTTGGTCTTATGCTTGGTTGAAGCCTTATCCTCTTATTTATGATCCAAAAAGGTAATTGTTGTCCCAAGCATGATTAGCATGTAAAGGTTCTAAAGTTAAAAATTATATTAATGCGAGCAATAACTCTTGACAATGGGTTTCTATTGACAACTTGGTTGAAGACCCTAAACTCAAACAAAGAGTGAATGAGTTTCAAAGGGTACTTCAAGAGTTATGTGTTGCCTATTTTTGTGTGAGAGGGTGTATTGGTTTAGAATCTTTCAAACTATGGTGGATGCTCGGTCAAGGTGGGATATATAAATTAATCATAATTTTCTACTCCCAAAGATTTTTCTTGGAAGAATGTTTGGTCACTCAAGGCCCTTTCTAGGGCCTCGATGTTTCTTTGTTTAGTATTCCAAAGAAATATTATTACATGTGAGAGTTTGCAAAGATGATATAGTGGACCCTTCAAGTGTGCCTTATGTGAGAAGGATCTAGAAATATTAGATCAATTATTCCATTGTCCCTTTGCTTATACCATTTGGATATATTTTTCAAAAATATGAGAATACATTGGGTGGTTGCATCAATACTGAAAGAGTTGATGAAATGTTGGTTAATTATTTCAAAGCTAAAGTATTATGCATATTGTGGAGGACTATTCTTACCATTATTTGTTGGAATTTATGTATTGAAAGAAATTTTATTAAAAAATAAATCTCAAAATCATGCCTAGGTTTGGAGTCATAATTTGCCTCTCTTGTAGAATATGTATAGACATGATGCTCATCATGGGAAGTCTCAAGTGAGAAAAAAGAGGTGCTAGCCTCTCAGTTGTAGATTTAAAATATAAGTGGAAGGATAATTTGTAATAATGGAATTAACACAAAGGATCTGCTTCAATCTACAATAACATAGAAATGTCTAAAAGTTGGTTTTATCAAAATATTTTTGATGATGCATCCAAAGGAAAACTAGCAAAAGCTGGTGGAGGTGATATTTTTTGAAATAATGAAGAGAAAATTCTCCTTACTTACATATAATCATATGAAAATTTAACTAACAACTATGCAAAGGCTAGGGCACTTCTCATGGGGATCAAAATTTCTATTGAAAGAGGATGCACATATATTCCAATTGATGGTGATTAAAAAATTATTATTAATGCTATCAAAAAATGGATGAAGGGATTGGATTAAGAAAATATTATTTCTAATTTCCATCAATTATTGTTAGAGGCAATATCTTGTAAATATCATTTCTAAAGAGAAGGAAACTGTATACTAAATACTTTAGCCAATTGTAGTGTTGACCTTCATCTTAGCAAAATTTAAATTTTAAAAGGCAACTAGCCAAGTGAAATTTTATCTCTTAATGAACATGATGTGAAGGAGATGATTGGAAAAACATAGTTAGTTGAATAGAATAGAGGATAAGGTTTTTAACATCTATGAGGCCAAAAACAACCTATGGGACAAGAGCTTTACAAAGTACCATGGTTGTCAACCCAAAAATTTGACCTAATCATTGTTTTTTTTCTAGTTTTAAGCTTTTGTTATAGATTGTGATGATGAATTATCATCCTTTCTACTTTATCCTCTTCAAACAATTCTTGCAATGATTCCACTACTAGAGTATTAACATAGTTAGATCAAATATCATTATATGCCTTGCATTCCAAAATAAAATGCTTCTTTATCTCAATTGCCCTGATGTACAAAAGGTACATATATTCTCCTCCCATTTCTCTTTTGGTCTCTTTCATCTATTATTTTCACATCTAAGTTGGTGTAAAATGATCCTCAATTGGGCCTTTAGGCAGGGTTCACTTCCTAAACAAATTAATTTAATTAATAAAACCTATATATTTTTGAAATAATTTTTTTCCCAATTATTTACTTGATCTGTGAATGATCTCCAATCAAAATTTTCCCCTAATGTCAAACTCATAAGTCTATAATTTCATAAGCCCACTCCTCCAATATTATTTTCTTTGTAAACCCTATCCCACTTACAAAGAAGGAACCTAATTTTTTTCTAACATCCTTTCCAAAGAAAATATTTTCAAATTTTATTAAATTCAAATGATACACCTATTGACAATCTTAAAAGTGACATCATATATACAAATTAAAAAATAGTCTTTATGAGTTATAGCCTTTTAACCATGATTAATAATTTACCTTTACTATTTGTCAAACAAGATTTCATTCCATCCAACTTTGAGTCCCAAAGCCCATTCTTCTCCCCGTTGTCATACAAAAGCATCCCTAAAGAAGTTGATGGTAATTTTCCAATTTTAAACCCTAAAATATCGATAATAATCTATTGTAAATCTAGGGTATAGTTACTAAATAAGATCCTAGATTTTATATCAATAATAAACTATCCAACAAACTCCTCATAGCATGATAGTATCAATTTATACTCTATGGTCTCGCTAATTATCATATGCTTTGTTCATTTTTAATTTTATAAGCATACCTAGATTTTCCTTAGAATGAAGAGAATGCATGGCCATTTGTTTAATAGTTACACCATCATGAATTTTTTTACCACAAACAAAACCACCTTGCTCCTTTGAGATAGTATAATCTAGAATTCTTTTCAATCAGGTTGCCATAGTTTTTAAAATTATCTTATAAATTATATTGCAAAGGTTTATTGGACAAAAACTATCAAAACATTTTATCTCATATTTATTGGGGCATCCAATAAATATGATATTGATCTCATTTATTGTAGCATTCTTTTTCTTGGATTGTTCAATGATAACCAATATATTATATCACTCTTCAACAAATCTATTTTTTTTTTAAAGAAAATTCTAGAAAATGCATCAAGCTTAGGTGCCTTATTAGGGTGGAAAATTACCTCTTATATCTCCTCCATAGAGATATCCCTTGTCAATCTTTCATTTTATCCCTATGTAATAATTGATGGATTATTTTATAAAATCTCGCGTTAAGCCTCCTTATCTTGCCAAGCATCTTAGAGAAATATTTAACTTCTTCCTCAATATTTATTCCATTTGGATTTGAAATATTTTTATCTGACAAAAAGATGAATATGTTTTGGTTGTAGCATAAAAATTTTAGTATTTCTATCCCTTCCTTAAACCACATCTTCCTAGATTTTTTGGACCAATATAACTTTTTTCTTTTTCAATCCATTATGGTAATTGAAAAGTAATTATTTTTCATACATATAAGTTTCGTCATACACTCCATTGATTTCTACTATCTTTTGAAAATTATTAGCTTTTTAATTATGCTATCAAAAAGTTTTTCAAACTTTCATTTTTCCTCTTTAGATATTTTCTCTTTTAAAAAAACATGCTCATATATTATCTTTTAAAACCTTGCTTCTTCTCACAATAACATAACCATATAGAAGTAGTCATTGTCTTGGAGCCACATAGAAAATAAAATATATTAACTATTTTATTGAGTAGTTTTATATGATATATTTTCAAACTTACCATTGATTTCTATCTCTTGCAAATTATTAAACTTGGATTTAATTTGCTCACTAGCTTTTAATTATGTTACCAAAAAACTTGGTATTTCAAACTTTCATTTTTTCGCTTTAGATATTTTCTCTTTTAAACAAACATGTACATATATTATCTTTTAAACCTTTTTGTCACAATAACATAACCATATAGAAGAAGTCGTTGTCTTGAAGTCACATAGAATATAAAATATATTAACTATTTTATTGAGTAGTTTTATATAATATATTTTCAAACTTAAAATTTATCTATAACTATATTTTCCTATAAAACATATAGAAGGTAAAAAAAATATATTTCTTATATTTAAAAAACCATATCTATAATCAAATGACATTAGTTCAATCGATTAGATTCCTAAACATTCAAAGAAGAGACCTAAGTTTAAATATTATCAGGCTTTACATAATAACCAAATTGTTGTAATACCACTATGTGGTGATAATATAATATGGGTGGGTAACTCCAATCCCATATAACCAACAACAACAATAATAATAATAATTTGAATCAAAATAACTCATGTTAACTAAAGTAACCAATGTGTTGTATATATACACTTATCTCATACATATTTTAAAAACATATATACTAACATTTTATTCTAAAAATTAAATAGAAAGTAATCAATTGGTTAAGGTTATCTTAGTTCAAGGCTAAGACTAAGACTAAGGTGGTTTTATGGCAAGTAGGGTATGTTTGAATCCCATATAACCAACATTTTATTTTAACAACTATGATAAATGATTTTTATTTTGTTGAAGATTTACTTTAATTTAGTTCAAATACATTGTAGGACAATAAAATGGGATGCCATTATATGAATGCAAGTGGAATTCAAATTCTTGCACCATGCTAGGCATTCTCAAGATTAGACAATAGTTATGATAATATGATTTGTTATTATATGATGATAATAGTATTTGTGTAATTAATAAGTGTTTTTATCATGCAAAGACTTTCAATAAAACTTCATTAAATTTAATTTAAATCAATTACTTTATTTTAAATAAAATTTAGTAGAATTGTCTTTTAAGGTTAAATTATCAAACCATAAAAATGTATTATATATACTTATACAACCATTGAACTAAATATTAACATGAATATAAACCATAGAAACCATCAACACACAAAATATTTTTTTGTATACTTTTCAAATTAAAAATGTCATTTCAAACTTACAATCTTATTTTAAGGCATGCACTTTTATTTATAAAATAAGCAACTTTATTTTGCACTTTAAGCCCATACAACTCTATCTATCTATCTATCTCTCTATATATATAATTTTATTTATCATGGAAAATAGTTCTAAATATTTATGTATAAGTTTAAGCTCAAGCCCTACTACATATGTCTTCCAAAAGGTAAGTGATATACATTATGTTCTAAAATCAAAACTTTTTGATTCACACAATTTTGGTCTCAATAAATTGAACCTATTACACATTTCATTGTCTTAAATCAACAAGATATGATTTTTACTATGGTAATTTTTCATTAATAAACTATAATAAATATATTATAAAATATGTAAAATGAATCTTGTAGAAATACATTATATCAAGATTTTTGCATAAGATTTGCTTATAATTTGAGACTCTTAAAGTTTTTACTTTCTATATTGATTAAGTTTTTATTTTTAATGGATCCTATCAAGAGGAGCATTTTGTTAAATTTTATTTTTTTTATAATTTACTATTAGATTTAGAGTTTAAGTATATTTTGTGTTCAATTAAGAGTTGAATGGAAATAAAATGCATGTAGTTAGACAAGGATATCGTAGTGGTTAGGGCTTTGGCCTCTCTTTGGGGAGGTTCAAGGTTCAAACCACGACATACCCAGAAAGGGATAGGCTATATGGTAGTGATCGAATGTTTATCGGTTGGATTCCCTAATTCAATTCCTTGAAAGGTCGGGGGTCGCATTGACTTCGTCTAACCTAGTGGGCTAAGGTTTATAGTGGCAACACCCAATGGTGTTACCGATTTTCCTATGCATCAAAAAAAAGAAAATAGAATGCATGCACTCAAGTGGATATACACTTTAATACAATACAATATGTTTTATATATAAATACTTCAAGCATTCACTTTGGAACTTAATAAATATGTTTAGACATTGTTATAGAAAGGAGCAAATAGAATTTGAAACTCCCATTGGTACAAGTAATAGAGAGAAGATAATAGTAACATAAGTTCAAGAAGATAAGGGACAAGCAACAATCCCAAGAGTTTTAGAAGAACAATCATAGACATCATTCAATAAACAAAAGGAAAAGGACCATAGGTGTTGCAAAAGAGAAGAGGAAGACTTTGCAGTTTTTTGACAAAGAGCCTACAGGACTAGATTTAGGTAATCCAATATTATCTCTACATAATTATTTGAATGATACAAATAATTATTTTTTTTCCTTATATAAATTTGGATTGAAATCGGTTTAGGAGGAAAATATAAAGAATAATCATGAGAGGAGGATAGAAGAGAGTATTTCTCCCTTAGTGGGAGGAAGTAAGAAGATAATGGAGGATATATAGGTAGGGGGGTCAAGTAAAGATTTAGTTTAGGATGAAAGAGGGAATACTCTCTCTAAGATCATGAAGAAAATAAAGAGAGGTAAAGAAGTAAACTAAGGAGATCCGCCATCAATAATATTTTCTCTCCCTCTAGTCCCTCATATCAATGTAAAATTTTACCTCTTATGGAAAATATGCTTTAAGATCTTAGAAAAAAGGAAAATAAGACAAGAGCTTTGGGATAATTCAAAAGGGGCTGAGCTTTGAAGCTAGTCAAAATCATGGTTCCTTAGTATGATATTCTCACAATGACACTGAGAGGGGGGGGTGAATCAGTGTAGCTATTTAAATTCAAATCTACAACTCTTAAAGCTGAAGCAAAGAGAACTTAAAAGTAGATAAAGCAATTATCACAAGAGAGCACACCACAACACACAATGTAACGAGGTTCACCAATTTGGCTACTCCTCAAGAATGACTGCTTGGACTACGGTCCAAATCTAGCCTTTGCAAAACACCAATTTTACAATCCGTTTACCAAAACCCACTGAAAGGAGCACTAATCCATGATTTATCTGCACCAACAGAAAGGAGCACCAACCCCTAATTCAAGCACCAACTTGAACTGCACTTTTGAAACTATCAGATTGACATAAGAATGCCTTCGCTTATACAAGACCCTGACTAGTCTACAATTTATCAAAACACAGTAAACACTTACGGCTCTGCTTGTTGCTCTCTTACAACACTCTTCTAACCCTCTTTTGGTAGCACTTTCACACTTTCAACAACTTACTAATTCTCCACGCAATTGCACTTTTATAACAATATTTTCATCTTGAAACACCTGTTCTTCTGTGACTTCCATAATCCTGCATGCACCCTATTAATAGACACTTCAAAAAGTAACTACTTTATCACACAGTAATTTGTACATGCATTCTATTAATAGCTCTGTTTCTAGTGTGGGACTTTCAGTATAACTACCGCTCGACGGTTACACTGCTTTACGGGCCCTGTAACTGCCGTTCTGCCTTTAATGCATTGTGCTTATTTTAGCTTGCATGATTTCTATCTGTAACTGCCCCTGTAATTATCGCACTAACTTCAGTTGATTCCTCTTATATTGGCTGCATGATTTTCCTCTGCAACTACCCCTGTAACTATCGTTCTACTTCAGTTAACTGTCCGTAATCGTGTTGTTGCGACCTGTCGCAAAATTATGACACTTCTGTCTCTTTGTACTCTTCTCGCATTTTACCCGTGAAAACATGACATGTCGTGATATCGCGACACTTTTTGCCTTCTTGTCCTCTTCTCAGCTTGCACCCGCGAAAACATGACATGTCGTGATATCGCGACACTTTTCACCTCTTTGTCCTTTTATCGGCTTGCACCTTCGAAAACATGACATGTCGTGAAATCACGACACTTTCACTGCCTTGTGCTCTTCTCTGTCTTTCGCCCATGAAAACACATGTCGCAAAATCGTGACACATTCGCTGCCTTGTGCTCTTCTCTGTCTTTCGCCCGCGAAAACACATGTCGTGAAATTGTGACACATTCGCTGCCTTGTGCCTTTTATTGCCTTGACCTCGCGAAAATAGAACATGTCATGAAATCATGAAATTTTTGCTTCGTACTCTCCTTCTTTCATTTTGTCATGATATCGCGACACTTTTTCTCCTTGGCGCTTTTCTTCTCATCGAGTCGTGAAAACCCGACATGTCACGATATCGCGACACTTTTTCTCTACGAGCTCTTTCTCTCAAACCTGTCATGAAATCGTGACACTTTTTTGTCTGTACAATCCTTCTTGCAAATTGTCGCAAAATCGTGACACTTTTCTTTGCGAGCTCTTTCTCTTGAACCTATTGCGAAATCGCGACACTTTTTCGTCCGTACAATATTTCTTCGCTTTGGACCGCGAAAATGAAACATGTCACAAAATCGTGACACCTTTTTCTCTCTCCTCTTTTCTTCGCTTTGGATCACGAAAATGAAACATGTCGCAAAATCATGACATCTTTTTCTCTCTCCTCTTTTCTTCGCTTTGGATCACGAAAATGAAACATGTCGCAAAATCGCGACATCTTTTTCTCTCTCCTCTTTCTCTTCCAACATGTCATGAAATCGTGACAGTTTTCCTTGCTTGCGCCTTCTCTCCGAACATGTCACGAAATCGTGACAGTTTTCTTTGCTCTTTCTCTCTCTTCCAACATGTCGCAAAATCACGACAGTTTTCCTTGCTTGCGCCTTCTCTCCAAACATGTCATGAAATCACGACAATTTTCTTTGCTCTTTCTCTCTCTTCCAACATGTCACAAAATTGTGACAGTTTTCCTTGCTTGCGCCTTCTCTCCGAACATGTCGCGAAATCACGATAGTTTTCTTTGCTCTTTCTCTCTCTTCCAACATGTCACGAAATTGCAACAATTTTTCTTTTCGACCAAATATGTCGCGATATCACGACAGTTTTCTCACTTGTCTTTTTCTTTGATCGTTTGAATGTTGGCCTCTTTTGTCTTCTTGGAAATTCACTGTACATGCTTTGACTGACCTCTGAACTCCTGTCCACTACATCAACTAATCTATCTGTCCGTGTTGACAACAATGACAATACTATTTCTGCACCTTGCTCAACAATCTCCCCCTTTGGAATTGTTGGCAACACATGCAATTTTTTGTAATTCTTCTCCTCCTTTGATAATAATACCAAAGGGCTGCTGCAGACTCCCCCTGAGTCTATGCACAACATTCTCAGATAAACATTGTTATAGTTAGCAAAAATCATGAATATGAGCAAAACTATAAACATAGGCATAAATGCTCCCCCCGAGAATGTGGTCCCAATTTCTAGTCAATTCTTGGGAAACATGACCACTCCCAAATTACTCCGTAGGTACTCAAAAACTTCTTTGGGCAACAGTTTTGTGAAGATATCCGCTACTTGCTCTGTAGTTGGAACAAAATCAAATTTAACCTCACCTTTCGCAACTTTATCCTTCAAAAAGTGATACCGGATTGCAATATGTTTGGTTCGAGAATGCATAAACAGATTCTTTGAGATGTTAATAGCACTAGTGTTATCACATTTAACTGAAATTGGCTCTTTGAAGTGAATACCAAGATCTTTTAGGGTTTGTCTCATCCATAATATCTGCGTACAACATGTTGTCGCTGTAATGTATTCTGCCTCTGCTGTGGATAGAGAGACTGATTCTTGTTTCTGAAGAACGAGGACTTATACTGAGAGGGGGGGTGAACAGTATAAGACTTAACCAATTAATAATTTTAACTTTAGATAGCAGTGGCATCAACACAACATTAATCAAGACAGAAAGCATCACACATTGAAGACCCATTTTTAACGTGGTTCACCCAAAATGGTTGGGCTACATCCACAAAACTTTTCTCTAAAAGTTATCTCAAAGTTCTTTGGGAATCCTTCCCAATTACAATGTTTATGAGCCTCGGCCCAAAGGAGATACCTTCCCCCAATCAAAATTTATGAGCCTCTGCTCAAAGGAGATACCTTCCCTCTCGCTCTGGAAATGATCCCTCGGAAGATCAACTGCCTCTACCTCTTGCCAGCACGTGGAACTCCTTTCCATCGAAGACCTCCTGTCCTCAATGCTTAGCCTAAGAGACCTCTGCCTTCTATGATCACGTCCACAGTAGCTCAACAATCTGTACCAAACATAGTCAGTCGGTCTAGTACAAGTCTTCCTCTATCTGTCAGATCTGTCCAACTCTTGAACAAATCAATCCTCTGCATACAAGCCTTCTCAAAGACTTGCCAAATCTGTCCTCAGGTTCTTCTCATAGAACCAGTGCACCTCTGTCCTCAAGTTCTCTGATAGAACTATCAAACTCAGCTCACAAGTCCTCTGCTAGGACCTGTCCAAATCTGCTCACAAGTCCCCACGAACTGTCCAAAATCGCTCACAAGTCCCCACCGAAACTTGTCCAAAAATGCTCACAAGTCCCCACCGAAACCTGTCCAAAAACTCAACAAGCTCACCAAGAAAAACTTTCTTAGTAGGAAATCACAAAGTGAATTGTTAGAGACCCAATGTGATTTTTCAAACTCATAGAAGCATAAAGAGAATTGTTAGAGACTCAATATGTTCTATACTCAACTCCCAATCTCAAAACTCAACTCAAATCAACTCAGCTCAATCTCAATCTCAAATCTGAAAACTCAACTCAATATCTGAAATGGATAGGATAGAATGCTTTCTTTCAAGAACATGAAACCCCAACAATTGCCAACTATGCAAAGAATCACATAACAATGATACTCATGTTCTTTTCACCATCAATTAGGGCTTCAACAACAATGCTCATCAAACAAGGTTCAATCAACACCATTCAACTCAAAACACAACCTTGAAGCATTTCACAATCAACATCAGAAAAGGAAACAAGTAGAACTCCTTTTCTCTCCAATATTATTTGAACAAAAAGCATCCACCAACTCAAATCTCAATAGCACAAAACAACTTTTCAAATCATCAACAAAGAAGTAAGCCCAACACTTTAACCAAGTAAAGAATAGCTTGATTATAACCAATTTAATGAAAGCTAATGTCAATCTCAAAGCTGCCCACTTAAGGTTTCACAACTTCACACAAGAAGCAATTCTAACCTTAAAACATCATGCTTTCATTTCCATAATCAACCAAAAGCACTCTCAACATTACAAGAAATATTTATCCCTTATACACCTTATTTCTCCCTTATAGTCTTATCAACAATAAACTTTATCTCTCATAAGAATGCAATAAGATAATGCAAACAACACCTTCAAAAGAATATTTTATCAAAATAAAGCAAGCTTCAAACTCCTTATAACTCCTAAGCTATTTTTCTCTCTAATAAACTTCCTCCATCCGCAAAATACACTAGCAAAAATTAATTTCGAAAATACCTTGGCCAACACCAAAAATCGTGCTATGGAGAAATTGCGCACGAACTCTAACACCACCCGCTGCGTCCACTTCAACGAAGAAAAACCCTTTCACGTTATTCGAACGCGGAACCTCCCGTTCGGGTAGCGCGCCAACAACCTAGCCGCTACCGGTGCGCCAAAGGCATCCGATGAGGTTTGAACCTCACTCTGTTTCCCTTGTACCTTCTATGCCAGGGCTAAAATAAACAATAGGCCTCCCTGTCTTCTGACGTGAACGACGACGACGAAACCTTACGACGGATACAAAAAATGAACGACGGATATCCGAACAACGGATCACGAAATCTCAGCGAAGAAGAAATCGAACATCAGATCGCGAATTCACAACGAGCAACACTTTTCAAAAATGCGGATGGGATAATCTTTGATCTTCATCGTGGGAGATTTATATGCATATTTCCCATAAACTCTTGACGTCGACGAGGAGTTTAACACGTCGACGGAGGAGTTTAACACGTCGACGGAGGTCTTGGCTAGCACCCACAATCTTAGAACATAGCGCCATCAAAGTTAAGACATTTGCGCCATGGGTTAGGAGAACCCAATGCAAACAATAAATTAATATTTATTTAAAAATAATTAAAAGGAACCTTAACAAGGTTTTTAATTATTTAAATAAATACTTCCTCCTGGACCCAAATGCATTAAACTAATGCATCCACCTGTAATCTTTAAACCCGCCAACTTGGGGTTTACAAAAGACCTTTGAAACTGTCATGCCGTAACCTTCATCAAAACAAATTATTTGACATCAAATCAAATTCCTTCAAGAGCTTCTTGACATCAATGACAACTTATACACTTGAGCAAAGGCAATGTACCCAAAGTACCCAAAATTGCCAACAATCTCCCCCTTTGTCATTGATGGCAAACCTTTACTGAAAACACTTCTCAAGAGCCAAAACTGAAACCAACTGTGCTAACAACTGACCAATTGTGCCCACAACTGAGAATCTTCCTTTGAAGTTTTGCTCCCCCTAACTTGAAGCTCTCCTCTTCACTTTGAAGCTCTCCCCCTTACTCATATCTCTCCCCCTTTGTCATCAATGGCAAAGGGTCACCTTTGGGGCTCGGGACTAAGAATGAGCCTCTTAGCTTAGTCCCTCCCCCACCTCCTGATGAGGTGATTAATTCTGGGGTGGGAGTACAACTCCCAATTTCTCCCTTAGATACTCAAACGTATCTCTTGGAAGAGGTTTGGTGAAGATATCTGCAATCTGCTCTTTAGTAGACACATACTCTACCTTGACCAGCTTGTCTTGCACTTTCTCCCTTAGAAAGTGATACTTGATGGAAATATGCTTTGTCCTTGAGTGCATTACCGGATTTTTGGAAATACTTATGGCACTTGTATTATCACAAAGTATGGAGATGGGTTGTTCATGCTTGACTTTGAAATCCTCCAAGGTGGTTTTCATCCATAAAACCTGTGTACACCCAACCACTGTTGCTATGTATTCAGCCTCTGCTGTAGATAAGGAAACCGAAGGTTGTTTCTTACTTAGCCAAGAAACCAAACTCTTTCCCGTAAAGAATGCTCCACCACTAGTGCTTTTCCTGTCATCAATACTGCCTGCCCAATCTGCATCTGTATAAGCTGTGAGGGTGAAATCATCACCTTTGGGATACCAAAGCCCAAAGTCCATAGTGCCCTTCAGATATCTGAATATCCTCTTAACTGCTATAACATGAGAATATTTTGGAGCTGCCTGAAATCTTGCTACTAACCCAACTGCCTGCATGATATCTAGTCTGGTAGCTGTAATATATAATAAACTACCAATCATAGATCTGTACAACCTCTGATCTGTCACTGGAGATTCATCATCTTTACTCATCTTGCACCCTGTAATCATTGGAGTACACACTGGTTTGTTGTCCATCATCCCAAATTTCTTCAACATTTCTTTGATATACTTTCCTTGAGAGAGAAATATACCATCTTTTGATTGAGCAATCTGAAGACCTAAAAAGAATGACAACTCTCCAATCATAGACATCTCAAATTCCTTCGCATGGTGTTAGCAAAAACTTTGCACATCTGAGTATTATTTCCCCCAAAAATAATATCATCAACATAGACAACCATAATCAACATATCATCATCTTCATTCTTAATATACAAATTGCTATCTGCCACACCTTTCCTGAAGCCTTGCTCATGAAGATACCTGTCAAGTCTTGAGTACCAAGCCCTAGGTGCTTGCTTTAACCCATACAAGGCCTTTTTAGTTTACACACATAGTCTGACTGTTCTGAGAGAGACACTCCTTCTGGCTGTTCTATGTAGACTTCTTCTACCAACACCCCATTTAGAAAAGCTGACTTTACATCCATTTGATATACCTTGAATGATTTGAAGCTTGAAAGGGCCAAAAACATTCTGATAGCTTCAAGACGAGCAACGAGAGCAAACGTCTCTTCGAAATCAACACCTTCTACTTGAGCATAACCTTTGCAGACTAACCTAGCTTTGTTTTCGACAATATTTCCATCCTCATTGAGTTTATTTCTGAATATCCATTTTGTGCCAATGACATTCTTGTCCTTAGGTCTTGGAACCAATTCCCAAGTTTCACTTTTCTCTATTTGATTTAGCTCTTCATCCATTGCTTTTACCCAAAACTTATCTTGCACATGCTTCACTGAAATATTTTGGCTCAATCTGAGATAATAATGAAACATTTGTAGAATCATGTGAAGGAATGACTCTTCTTCTTGTTTTCCTGCTATTTGGATCACCAATGATCAAATATTTGGGATGATGTTTCTGAACATATCGTGAAGGAGTTTTGGGAAGCAGTTGTTGTCTTTCCTCTTCTTCATCTGAAACCTCTCTGAATTCTTCTTGACAAATTTCATCATTGAGTTCCTTGACTGGTTCTCTTATCCCTGTCTTTTCATCAACTGTTACATTTATGCTCTCTACAACTGTATGAGTTCTTTTGTTGAAGCATCTGTAGGCCTTGCTTCTTCTGGAATATCCAAGAAATATTCCCTCATCACACCTAGGATCAAACTTACCCAAATTCTGATCTTCCCTTCTGATGAAGCACTTACTCCCAAACACTTTGAAGTATTTTACTGTAGTTGGTCTTCCTTTCCACAACTCATAAGGAGTTTTATGATGATTGACTCTAAGTTGGGCCCTGGTGATAATGTAGACTCGTTGTATCGACTCGCCTCTTTCCAAAAGCCATCTGAAAGTTTTGACTCATTTAACATAGCTCTAGCCATATTTTCAATAGTTCTATTTTTCCTTTCAACTACTCCATTTTGTTGAGGAGTTCTTGTTGCTGAATATTCTCTTTTGATTCCTTGTTGCTCACAGTATTCCACAAATTCATTTGAAGTGAACTCTCCTCCTCTATCTCGATCTTAAGCATTTGATTCTCTTGTCAGTCTCATTTTCAATCATTTCTTTGAAAGCTTTAAATTTTTCAAAAGCTTCAGATTTTTCTTTGAGAAAAGTAACCCAAGTCATTCTAGAATAATCATCTATAAACAACATGAAGTAGCTTTCTCCCCGAATGCTCCGAGTTCCGGTAGGGCCACATAAATCAGTATGAATAAGATCCAATGGTTTTGAAGAAGTATACCCTTTTGATTTGAAACTGGTTCTGGTCAGTTTTCCATGTTGACAAGGACCGCAAATGATGTTATGGGGCCTTTTTATTTTGGGCAAGTCTCTAATCGCTTCCTTGTTACTAATATTGACAAGATTATCAAAGCTCAAATGCCCCAATATTTTATGCCATAACCAACTCTCATCTTCTTGAGTTAGAAAACACTTTTCCTTTTTTATCTCACTTAGCATGTAAAGATTGTTTGGAGTCCTTGTAGCACTAGCAATGAGTTTTCCATTTTTTTCTTTACTTATCTCACATCTATCCGAAAAGAAAGATACTATGTGCCCTTGATCACAAAGTTGACTCACACTTAGAAGATTATGTCTTAGGCCTTCTACATAAAGCACATTTTCTATTTTGGATTTCCCATCCAAACTAAGAGTCCCTTTACCACAGATTTTAGCTGACTCTGTTATCTCCAAAACTGATTGTTCCTCTGTTTGTTTCTTTTAAGACCAAAAACTTTTCCTTTTCACCAGTCATATGTTTTGAACAACCACTATCAAGATACCATTTTTCTACTTTGTCTTGAGCATGAAAAGTAGTTTGAACTATCATTGACTTAGATTTGATCTCATTTCTCTTTTTAGTGAACTCAAGGCTAGATCTATCCAAACAGCACATCCTTGCTATATGCCCAAAATTCTTGCACTTGTAACACATGACATTTTTATTCATAAGAGGTGCAAAAGAGTTAACATTTTCCTTACTATGGCTATTCAAAGACTTATTGCAATGCATAGCTTTGTGACCAAATTTCTTGCAGGAAAAACAATAGCCATGGAAAGTATTATGTAACCTGTTTTGATGCCTTGGATGATTGTTCTTCTTGTGACCAATTGGAATCCACCGCTCTTCAGGATGAAGATTGATCTTGCTCGAAGACCCTGTTTCATGAATGGTGATACCATCCTTCTTTTGCTTTTCACACGGAGTATTCTGTCTGAGAGCCAACTGTTCCAACTTCACTCTAAGAGACATAACCTCTTCTTCTAGTTTCTCGCAATCAGCTTCCTTTCCTTTGAGAGCCTCTTTCAGAACCTGTTCAACCTTCTTCCCTTCTTCAACTAGAATTTTGAAGTCTATAACACTTTGAGACAATTCTGATCTTGCTATCTCTTCTTCCTGACATTGATGCTTGAGAACATAATTCTCTTCCCTAAATTTCTCAAGCTTTCTTAAAGCCAAGAAGAATTCACCTTTGAGATCGAACTCAACCTCTTCATCTCTTTCTAAATCTGTATGTTCCTCTGATAGATCCTTCTCCAAGATGTTAGGCTCTTTCTGGAGAGACCTGCTCTGATACCAATTGAAGAACATGGACTTATACTGAGAGGGGGGGTGAACAATATAAGACTTAACCAATTAATAATTTTAACTTTAGATAGCAGTGGCATCAACACAACATTAATCAAGATAGAAAGCATCACACATTGAAGACCCATTTTTAACGTGGTTCACCCAAAATGGTTGGGCTACGTCCACAAAACTTTTCTCTAAAAGTTATCTCAAAGTTCTTTGGGAATCCTTCCCAATTACAATGTTTATGAGCCTCGACCCAAAGGAGATACCTTCCCCCAATCAAAATTTATGAGCCTCTGCTCAAAGGAGATACCTTCCCCTCTGCTCTGGAAATGATCCCTCAGAAGATCAACTGCCTCTACCTCTTGCCAAAACGTGGAACTCCTTTCCATCGAAGACCTCCTGTCCTCAATGCTTAGCCTAAGAGACCTCTACCTTCTATGATCACGTCCACAGTAGCTCAACAACCTGTACCAAACATAGTCAATCGGTCTAGTACAAGTCTTCCTCTGTCTGTCAGATCTGTCCAACTCTTGAACAAATCAATCCTCTACATACAAGCCTTCTCAAAGACTTGCCAAATCTGTCCTCAGGTTCTTCTCATAGAACCAGTGCACCTCTGTCCTCAAGTTCTCTGATAGAACTATCAAACTCAGCTCACAAGTCCTCTGCTAGGACCTGTCCAAATCTGCTCACAAGTCCCCATCGAAACCTGTCCAAAACTGCTCACAAGTCCCCATCGAAACTTGTCCAAAATCTCACAAGTCCCCATGAACCTGTCCAAAAACTCAACAAGCTCACCAAGAAAAACTTTCTTAGTAGGAAATCACAAAGTGAATTGTTAGAGACCCAATGTGATTTTTCAAACTCATAGAAGCATAAAGAGAATTGTTAGAGACTCAATATGTTCTATACTCAACTCCCAATCTCAAAACTCAACTCAAATCAACTCAGCTCAATCTCAATCTCAAATCTGAAAACTCAACTCAATATCTGAAATGGATAGGATAGAATGCTTTCTTTCAAGAACATGAAACCCCAACAATTGCCAACTATGCAAAGAATCACATAACAATGATACTCATGTTCTTTTCACCATCAATTAGGGCTTCAACAACAATGCTCATCAAACAAGGTTCAATCAACACCATTCAACTCAAAACACAACCTTGAAGCATTTCACAATCAACATCAGAAAAGGAAACAAGTAGAACTCCTTTTCTCTCCAACATTATTTGAACAAAAAGCATCCACCAACTCAAATCACAATAGCACAAAACAACTTTTCAAATCATCAACAAAGAAGTAAGCCCAACACTTTAACCAAGTAAAGAATAGCTTGATTATAACCAATTTAATGAAAGCTAATGTCAATCTCAAAGCTGCCCACTTAAGGTTTCACAACTTCACACAAGAAGCAATTCTAACCTTAAAACATCATGCTTTCATTTCCATAATCAACCAAAAGCACTCTCAACATTACAAGAAATATTTATCCCTTATACACCTTATTTCTCCCTTATAGTCTTATCAACAATAAACTTTATCTCTCATAAGAATGCAATAAGATAATGCAAACAACACTTTCAAAAGAATATTTTATCAAAATAAAGCAAGCTTCAAACTCCTTATAACTCCTAAGCTATTTTTCTCTCTAATAAACTTCCTCCATCCACAAAATACACTAGCAAAAATTAATTTCAAAAATACCTTGGCCAACACCAAAAATCGTGCTATGGAGAAATTGCGCACGAACTCTAACACCACCCGCTGCGTCCACTTCAATGAAGAAAAACCCTTTCACGTTATTCGAATGCGGAACCTCCCGTTCGGGTAGCGCGCCAACAGCCTAGCCGCTACCGATGCGCCAAAGGCGTCCGGTGAGGTTTAAACCTCACTCTGTTTCCCTTGTACCTTCTGTGCCAGGGCTAAAATAAACAATAGGCCTCCCTGTCTTCTGACGTGAATGACGATGATGAAACCTTACGACGGATACAAAAAATGAACGACGGATATCCGAACAACGGATCACGAAATCTCAACGAGGAAGAAATCGAACATCAGATCGCGAAATCACAGCGAGCAACACTTTTCAAAAATGCGGATGGGATAATCTTTGATCTTCATCGTGGGAGATTTATATGCATATTTCCCATAAACTCTTGACGTCGACGAGGAGTTTAACACGTCGATGGAGGAGTTTAACACGTCGACGGAGGTCTTGGCTAGCGCCCACAATCTTAGAACATAGCGCCATCAAAGTTAAGACATTTGCGCCATGGGTTAGGAGAACCCAATGCAAACAATAAATTAATATTTATTTAAAAATAATTAAAAGGAACCTTAACAAGGTTTTTAATTATTTAAATAAATACTTCCTCCTGGACCCAAATGCATTAAACTAATGCATCCACCTGTAATCTTTAAACCTGCCAACTTGGGGTTTACAAAAGACCTTTGAAACTGTCATGTCGTAACCTTCATCAAAACAAGTTGTTTGACATCAAATCAAATTCCTTCAAGAGCTTCTTGACATCAATGACAACTTATACACTTGAGCAAAGGCAATGTACCCAAAGTACCCAAAATTGCCAACAGTTTCTTGCTGTGCCATGCCACCAGCTTGTCTCCAAGATAAAATGCTCCTCCACTGGTACTCTTTCTGTCATCTATACATCCTACCCAATCTGCATCTAAATATGCAATAAGAGTGAAGTCCTTACCTTTTGGATACCATAACCCATACTCCATAGTACCCTTGAGGTATCGAAGAATCCTCTTCATAGCTATCACATGAGTCTCTTTGGGACTAGCTTGAAATCGTGCTACCATGCATACTGCCTGTAAGATATCTGGTCTTGTAGCTATTAAATATAGCAGGCTCCCAATCATAGATCTATACATGGTTTGATCAACATTTGGAGATTTGTCATCCTTGCTCAACTTGCAACCTATTGTCATGGGAGTGCTAACAGGTTTACAATCCTCCATTGTGAATTTTTTTAGCATTTCTTTCACATATTTAACTTGAGAGATAAAAATGCCCTTTTCATTTTGATTAACTTGTAGTCCAAGGAAATACGAAAGTTCACCAATCATAGACATCTCAAATTATTTCTTCATTTTATTTGCTATGTCTCTACAAGACTCATCAATGTTGCTGCCAAATATGATATCATCTACATAAACAACAAGTACAATAAGATGGCCATTCTCTATTTTGACATACAAATTGCTGTCCACCATACCTTTCTTGAACCCCTGTTGAATAAGATAGTTATCCAGCCTTGCATACCATGCTCTGGGTGCCTGTTTTAGACCATACAAAGCTTTCTTTAACTTGCAAACAAAATTGGGATTGTCACCAAGTTGGAAAACATCTGGCTGCTCAATATAAACTTCTTCAAATTTACCATTCAAAAATGCTAATTTCATGTCCATATGATAAACTTTGAAATTCTTGTGTATAGCTAAAGCCAAAAACATTCTGATTGCCTCGAGTCTAGCCATTGGTGCAAAGGTTTCCTCAAAATCAATACCTTCAACTTGAGAATAGCCTTTACAGACCAATCTTGCCTTATTTCTAACAATCTGTCCATCTTCGTTCAATTTGTTTCGAAAAATCCATTTAGTACCGATTATGTTTTTATTTGTAGGCCTTGGTACTAACTCCCAGGTTTTGTTTTTCTCAATCTGATCTAGTTCTTAGTTTATTGCCTTCATCCAACTTTCATCTGTGCTTGCTTCAGCTACATTTTTGGGCTCAATGCTGGATAATAGAGAGTAGTTCCTTACTACTGTTCTTCTTGTCTGAATACCAACTATGGGGTCCCCAATAATTTGCTCTTTGGGATGATTTTTCTGCCAGCTACGTGTTTTGAATTTCTTGTTTTCTTCTACTTCTGAGTCAATCTCCTTATTCTCTTTTGTTTCCTTTTCTTCATCTCCTTCAATAACTTCTTCATAAATAGGGTAGTTTTCTTCATAGCTAATTTCAAGTTCCCTACCTTCATCAACCTTAACATCGACACTCTCCACAATTTTCTTTAGCCTTTTGTTATAGCATGTGTAGGCTTTGCTTTTTATCAAATAGCCAAGAAAAATTCCTTCATCAGCTCTATCTTCAAACTTACCAAGATTATCTTCAGTTCTTTTGATGTAGCACTTGCTGCCAAAGACTTTGAAGTATCTTGCTGTTGCATTTTTGCCGAACCATAGCTCATAAGGAGTTTTGCTTTCATGGATGGAAACCACAGTATGAACTGCCTCTTTCCAGAATCTATCTGCTATTTTGTTCTCTATCAACATTGTCCATGTCATTTCCTGCACTGTCCTGTTCTTTCTTTCAACAACCCCATTCTGCTAAGGTGTCCTTGCTTGCTGAAAACTGTCTTCTGATCCCATATTTTTGACAGTACTCTGCAAACTCCTCTGATATAAACTCTCCTTCTCTATCTGATCTTAAGCATTTAATTATTTTTTCTGTTTGATTCTCAACCAATTTTTTAAAAGTCTTGAACATTTCAAAGGCATCTGATTTAAGCTTTAAAAATAGTACCCATGTCATCTTGGAATAGTCATCTATGCACAACATAAAGTATTTGTCACCATTTATGCTTTGTGTTCTCATGGGTCCACATAAATTAGTATGTATTAGCTCTAAAGGTTTGCTAGTGAAGTATTCCTTTGATTTAAATGTGGATCTAGTTTGCTTCCCTTTTTGGCATGAAGCATAGATGATATTTAATGGTTTTCCAATGGTGGGTATATCTCTTACTACCCTTTTTGAACTTATTTTTACCAGATTGTCAAAGCTAATATGATCGAGCCTCTTGTGCCACAGCCAATTTTCATCTTCCTATCCAATCAAACATGCTCCTTCTGAAGTCTCTGAGAGAGTATACAGGTTTCCAAAAGTCCTCGATCTAGTAGCTATAAACTTCCCACTATGTGCTTTTTTGACTTCATAACCCTGCTTCTTAAAAATGACTTCATGACCTCTATCACAGATTTGGCTTACGCTCAATAGGTTGTGCTTCAAACCAATCACAAATAGGACTTCTTTGGAATTGATTTTTCCCTCACTTATCTTGACTGATCCTTTGCCAACTATCTTGGCTCCATCATTATTTCCAAATTTAATCGAGCCACCTTCATATTTCCGTAACTTTTCAAACTTTTGTTTATCACCTGTCATGTGACTGGAGCATCCACTATCCAGTATCCATGGTGCAGATTTGTTCTGTGCTTTGAATGTTGTCTGTATAATCAAGGATTCCTTTTCTTCCTTGGGTCACTCCTTTTCTTTCCACTCTGGTTTGACTATAGTTTTGGTCACTTGTTTAGAATTTTCTTTGTCAGTGGCCTGTGCATGTTTTTCTAGGAATTTTTTGTTTTGTCTTAAACCATTTGGTTGAGATTTTCTTCTCTGATATTTATTTGCTGCATATGTGCTTTTACAATTTCTTACAATGTGTCCAAAGTTATGACAGTTATAGCATTCTACTGCATAATCCATCAAGGGTGAAAAGACATTTCTACTTATGAAATTTCTTTGTCCTATATTATAAATGCAGTCTAAAATCTTATGACCATAAGCATTGCATTTAAAACAATAACTAGAAAAATATTGATTGAACCTGGGAGTTGGTTTTTGCCATTTTGTAGTAGGAGCCACAAATCTTCTTCTCCTTTGATGTGAGACGTTTGTGAATCCATCATTGTCAGTGCTCTTTTCGTGCCTGGCATTATTGCTTTCTTTTGCATGATTTGTTTTTCCTTGATCAACCCTGATCTTATCTTCTTTCTTTATGGGTTCTATAGTTAAGGCCTTTGATCCATTTGACGATTCTCCTTCGACGAAGCCCAAGCCAAATTTGAAGCCAAGCTATTTATAATATTTTTCAGCTTCACAGAGCTTCCTTCAAGTTTGTGATAACAACTCAATTTTTGATTCATATCTTCTAGCTGAATCCTTAAACCAACAATTTATTCTTCCAGTTTGCTGCATTCATCTATTTTCATGGTTAATTGTACTTCAAGTTCTTCAGACATTTTCTTAAATTCGTCTGTCTATACTTTCAAACTATTTATTATGTCATTGGCATCCTCTAGCTTTCTTGAAACCTTTTTATTCTTTTTCCTTTCTGTACTCAACTCTTTAAGTGCAACAACCAACTCACCTTCTAGATATACTTTAGCCTCATCCTTAAGGTCTTTATCACCTTCCTATTTTTTTCTTCAAATGCCATGAACAGAGCTTCACCTGTTTCTTCTTCAGAATCCTCACCTGAGCTTTCTTTAGAAGAGCTGACATTCTTGGATATGAAACTTTTCTTCTTGAAGTTGTTTTTTCTAGAATTTGGTTTCTTCTTCCGAGTCACCTTTTTCTTGGTGTGACCCTTCATCATTTTTGGTTTTCTCATTCATTGGACATTTAGCTGCAAAGTGCCCGATGCCTCCATAGTTGAAGCACTTAAACGGTAACTTTCCTTTATATTTTCCTTTTTCCTTTATAAGTTTTCGAACAAAGTTAGCTTCCATTTCATCCAATGTCTCTTCATCCTCAGATTCTTGTTTAGTCTTTATATTTTTGTGTGCTTTAAAAGCAGCTTCTCTGTCTGTGGGCTTAGCTTGTCCTATTCTCATTTTGTATGCAGTCAAAGAACGATGCATCTCATCAATGCTAAAAGTATTGAGATCTTTAGATTTTTCTATAGTAGAAACTTTAGAATTAAATCTTTTATGAAGAGTTCTTAGTACCTTTTTCATGACGACCGCATCTTCCATTTCCTCGTCGAGTCCTCTAATCGCATTAACGATTCCATTGAATCTCAGCATATAGGCCTCTATGTTCTCATTGTCATTCATTCTTAATGCTTTGAACTGAGCTCGATGCGTTTGTAGCTTGGCTTCCTTGATCTTGTTGTCTCCTTCATGATTGCTCTTCAGTTTGTCCCACATGTCTTTTATCGTTTTACAACTCATGATCCTTATTAGTTCACTATCCACTAAACCACACATTATAGCATTCTTTGCTTTAGAGTTATTCTCAAATGGTTTCTTATCGGCAGCATCGTTGGAGGTGTGGCAGGTATTGTGTATCCACTTTCTACTGACTCCCAGATGTCGTATCCCAGAGCACAAAGATATGTCTGCATCCTGATTTTCCAAAATTAATAATTAGTTTTGTCGAACAATGGAGCTTTATTTGATGAGAATACTTCACCACCTACCATTGTGTTCCTTCCCAGATCACCTTAGCTGATTAAGCTTGTTCAGGAACCTTGCTATGATACCAATTGATATTCTCACAATGACAGTGAGAGGGGGGTGAATCGATGTAGCTATTTAAATTCAAATCTACAACTCTTAAAGTTGAAGCAAAGAGAACTTAAAAGCAGATAAAGCAATTATCACAAGAGAGCACACCACAACACACAATGTAACGAGGTTCACCAATTTGGCTACTCCTCAAGAATGACTGCTTGGACTACGGTCCAAATCTAGCCTTTGCAAAACACCAATTTTACAATCCATTTACCAGCACCCACTGGAAGGAGCACCAACCCCTGATTTATCTACATCAATAGAAAGGAGCACCAACCCCTAATTCAAGCACCAACTTGAACTACACTTTTGAAACTATCAGATTGACATAAGAATGCCTTCCCTTATACAAGACCCTGACTGGTCTACAATTTATCAAAACACAGTAAACACTTACGGCTCTGATTTTTGCTCTCTTACAGCACTCTTCTAACCCTCTTTTGGCAGCACTTTCACACTTTTAGCAGCTTACTAATTCTCCACGCAACTGCCCTTTTATAACAATATTTTCATCTTGAAACACCCGTTCTTCTGTGACTTCCATAATCCTGCATGCACTCTATTAATAGACACTTCAGAAAGTAACTCCTTTATCACACAGTAATTTGTACATACATTCTATTAATAGCTCTATTTCTAGTGTGGGACTTTCAGTATAACTGTCGCTCGACGGTTACATTGCTTTACGGGCCTTGTAACTGCCATTCTGTCTATAATGCACTATGCTTATTTTAGCTTGCATGATTTCTATCTGTAACTGCCCTTGTAACTATCGCACTAACTTCAGTTGACTCCTCTTGTATTGGTTGCATGATTTTCCTCTGCAACTGCCCCTATAACTGTCATTCTACTTCAGTTAACTTTTTGTAATCGTGCTGTTGTGACCTATCGTGAAATCGTGACACTTCTATCTCTTTGTACTCTTCTCACCTTTTACCCATGAAAACATGACATGTCACGATATCATGACATTTCTGCCTCTTTGACCTTTTCTTGGATGTTGACCGTGAAAACATGACATGTCACGATATCGTGACACTTTCTGCCTTCTTGTCCTCTTCTCAGCTTGCACCCATGAAAACATGACATGTCGCATAATCGTGACACTTTCTGCCTCTTTGTCCTTTTCTCGGCTTGCACCTGCAAAACATGACATGTCGCAAAATCGTGACACTTTCGCTACCTTATGCTCTTCTCTGTCTTTTGCCCGCGAAAACACAACATGTCACAAAATCGTGACACATTTGCTACCTTGTGCTCTTCTCTGTCTTTCGCCTGTGAAAACACAACATGTCGCAAAATTGCGACACATTCGCTGCCTTGTGCCTTTTCTTGCCTTGACCTCGCAAAAACAAAACATGTCACGAAATTGTGACACTTTCGCTTCGTACTATCCTTTTCTTTTGTCGTGATATCATGACACTTTTTCTCCTTGGCACTTTTCTTCTCATCGGGTTGTGAAAACTCGACATGTCGCGATATCATGACACTTTTTCTCTGCGAGCTCTTTCTCTCGAACTTGTCACGAAATCGCGACACTTTTTCGTCCGTACAATCCTTTTTGCAAATTATCGCGAAATCGTGACACTTTTCTTTGTGAGATCTTTCTCTCGAACCTGTCACGAAATCGTGACACTTTTCCATCCGTACAACCTTTCTTCGCTTTGGACCACGAAAATGAAACATGTCGCAAAATTGCGACACCTTTTTCTCTCTCCTCTTTTCTTCACTTTGGATCACGAAAATGAAACATGTCGTGAAATCGTGACATCTTTTTCTCTCTCCTCTTTTCTTCGCTTTGGATCGTGAAAATGAAACATGTCACGAAATCGTGACATCTTTTTCTCTCTCCTCTTTCTCTTCCAACATGTCATGAAATCGTGACAGTTTTCCTTGCTTGCGCCTTCTCTCCGAACATGTCATGAAATCATGACAGTTTTCTTTGCTCTTTCTCTCTCTTCCAACATGTCGCGAAATCATGATAGTTTTCCTTACTTGCGCCTTCTCTTCGAACATGTCACGAAATCACGAAAGTTTTCTTTGCTCTTTCTCTCTTCCAACATGTCACGAAATCGTGACAGTTTTCCTTGCTTGCGCCTTCTCTCCGAATATGTTGTGAAATCGTGATAGTTTTCTTTGCTCTTTCTCTCTCTTCCAACATGTCACGAAATCGTGACAGTTTTTCTTTCCGACCAAACATGTTGCGATATCGTGACAGTTTTCTTACTTGTCTTTTTCTTTGATCGTTTGAATGTTGGCCTCTTCTGTCTTCTTGGAAATTCACTGTACATGCTTTGACTGACCTATGAACTCCTGTCCACTACATCAACTGATCTATTTGTCTGTGTTGACAACAATGACAATACTGTTTCTACACCTTGCTCAACATAGTAGGTAGGATTTCCTATCTAAAAATAGCCCAAAAAAGAGCTGAGAAAGAAATTATTTCTGGTAAACAAAGATCTATTTTTGGGGTACTTAGAGCAAGACAACCCCTTGAGTTAGATAATCCATGATAATAATATCTCTTAATATTAGAGGATTGGGGGATCCTCATAAAAATATAGCCCTAAAAGGCTTATTAAACTTTAGAAGCCTGATATTATCTTGATCCATGAAACCATGATAGAGGTAGAAAATACATCTATTCTTAATTCATTCCTACCAAGCTAGAAGTTTATTGGGATATAATCAAATGAAAAATTAAGGGGAATTATCTCGATATGAAAAAATTCTTGCCAATTGTTTGATAACTTCTTCATAGAAGCAAAAGTAGTATCATAATTACATTCAAAGGAGTTAGGGAAAACTATAACTAGAGTAAATATGTATGGTCCATATAGAGATAGACAGGTTTTTGGGAGGAATTGTTTGCCTGTATATTCTAAAAAGGAAAATTTAGTGGTAGGAGGGGATCTAGTAATTTTCTTGGATTGGAAAAATAGGGAATAGAAAGGAAGTAAGGACATAAAAAGATCCTTGGCTAGGAAGAAAATAAGTCTAGCAATTTCTACAAAATAAAATAGAGCATATCCATAGATTAGGAAAGATGGTATTCGTGCAAATGGTATCAACAAAGAGTACTAATTTATGGAAAAAAGGATGGTTCACAATAGAAGAGCTAATACAGGGAGGAAATGATGCACATATTTGGCATGATTACACAAAGGAACTAAAAATAGCAAATATAAGACTAAATAAATAATGGAACTTTCTAATATGGTCCAACACTATAGCAAATGGGTAGTACACAGTTGGAGAATTATATAAGGTAAGCTTTGACAACAACAATGAGGAAAATATTTGGTGGTGTAGAATATGGAAGGTAAAAGCTCCCCTAAAAACTAGAATTTTTGCTTGGTTAACTCTAGAAAAAAAAGTGCTAACATGGGATGTTCTTCAAAGGAGGTCTTATCAAGGACCAAGTCAGTGTGTCATGTGCAGAAAGAAAGAAGAAATAATGAACCATATTTTGGTTCATTTCCCTTTCACAAGAGAAGTATGGAATTCAATTCCACCTTTGACTCAAGGAAAAGTACAATGGCTTGCTAGGAATATTTTGGATAGCATGAACCAGTGGTTCAAGGAAAGAGAATTGAAGGAGTATAGATGTGTCCCTTTGATAGTCGGATGGGGCTTATGGATGGATAGAAATACCATACTATTTTAAGGTAAGGATATTCCAATTATTTAGGTACACATGTATGTTAAATCTAATTTTGAAATTCTAAAAATATCCCCAAAACTAAAACTGAGTAGGCATATAGGAACACTAATAGTGGATCCTATAAAGCCATGTACCCTCTTTTATGGATCTTACCAAGGTATCCTAGGTAGGTGTGGCGAAGTGGAGCACTTCACTTAAATAAAAATTATAAGATCACTTTCAAGGCAGGTTTAGAGGAAGGAACAAATAATATGGCAAAATGGATAGCATTGTTCCTCTTGATGAGAATAACAATGGAGCAAGAAATTATCAATTTATAGATTTATGGAGGTTAAAAATTAGTGAAAAGTTGGGTTGTAGATCATATTGAGATGAAAAACCTGCTCCTTAGTCCTTTCTATGAACAATTGAAATTATTAGAATCTTCTATTACACACATTTCATACAAGCACATCTAGAGGTAATTAAATTTAGAAGAAGACGGTCTTTCAATAGATGATTTGAACCTTCTAGTAGACACTTGGTAGAGGGAAGAAGTGGTTAGAGAACTTGGGGTTTTCTCATAGTCCTCTTATTAAGGGTCATATAAGGGATCTATTAATAGCAAAAAAAAAGGGTTTTAAAAGGGACCTGTAGACACCCAAATTAGCCAATTTTGTAACCACTTGGAGCCCTCCTAATAAACCCATAAAAACCCTCAAATCCTCATTCAAATCCCCATCAAACCGTAAAAATACCCAAATTGTTACTAGGTCCTTGCCAATTTCTCAAATTCCTTCCATATTCATCCAATTTCCTCCAAATTTTCAATTTTCTATCTAATCTACCTAATTTCCTCTAAAATTCCCCCATTCTATCTCCAATTCTTCCAATTTTTCTAAATTATTCAAATTCCTTTAAGTTCTTCTAATTCCTTTCTAATTTCCCCCTATTCTTTCTAATTTCTTCTAATTTATCCCTAAGATCTCTAATTTCTTTTTATTTCTCCTAATTTCTTAAATTCCTCCTAATTTCCTCCCTAAATATTCTAATTTCCTCCCAAGCCCTCATTTATTTTCCCAAATTATCCTCAAAATCTTATAATCCTGTTTATCCCCCAAATCCCCTAATCAAGCCCTTAACCATACCCTAATACCCCTTTAATCCTTGGCCAAATCCCAAGGATATTACATCATAAATTCAAAAATCCTAAGCAAATCCCTAGGAATCCTAATCCCTTCCCAAATCCCCACAAAAATCCCCTAGAAATTCCCCACATTCAATATGCCATGTCCTCCCCACTTTTCCCTCCATTTTGGATGAATTTTAAATTGCCCTAAAATTCCAAGTCAACCCTCTCATGATAAATTCATTAACTCCCCAATCCTCCCCACATATTTCCATGCAATTTTATTTGAATTTAAAATTCCCCACCAAAGCCCAAGTCAAAACCCATTAAATATTCATAATAAATTTTTGAGTCCTTCTCATCCTCCATTGCACTTTTTATGAATTTTAAATTTAGCCACATCACCCAATGTTCCCATGTCCCCATACCCCCTCACTTCCCCTTAGTACAATTTATGACATTTAGGTGGGTAAGGACTCACCTCACCCAAGGCCATTAAATATGGGAAGATGCACACTCCTCTATGTGGAATTCCTAGATTTTTAGTGGTTCTCTACATCCTACTTGGCTACCGTTTCACCTCCACATCATATCCACTTCACCACGCCCTCCCCTTGCCAAAAATCTATAAATACCACTCTTTTCCTTAATTTTCAAGAACATATGAGAACCCTACCAAACCTCTGTTGAATTTCACTAGCCCTTTTTGTCCTCCTTGAGTGTGTTTCAGTCTTAGTGTGATTACTACCCCTTGGGTGTACCAAAACCAACATGCCAATGGAGTTTCTTTGAAAAACCTATCAATGTTATCTTTGCAATTGTTCACAAACCATATGGTAAACCAACATCAAATATTTAGCAAAAGCTCAAGACACCTTCAAGAGGACCCACACCAAATCTTGAAGCATCGTCAGTAGCAGAAAGCCAACCTCTTCTTGCGGTTACATTGAGCCAGCTGCTCCATGTGACTACATAGATCTAGTCGCTCACTGCGATAGCACTTTCAAAGGAAAATAAATACAATCAACTAGTATAAAGGTAAGTAAGGTAAGGCAAGTCCTTTTATATTGTTTTATAATCTTTTGCATTCCTTTTATAACTTTTATCAAGGTTTTTGTAAGTTTTGTAATACCACTTTCATGAATTTGGTCCTTATCTAGAAAGGACCAATAGATTATACTAATTATTTCTTGTGGGTTTGTGTGCAGGCATTTGGAGTAGCATAAGGCCTAGGGTGGTTAAGAAAAAAGGCTCAATAAAATCCCATCCAATTATTTGAGGATGATCTAGGGAACTTTTGTAGCACCATAAGATTCATTGTGAAAAGAAAACCCTCCCCTTTGGGAGGTCTTATTGTAATCAAAAGGTTGTTTTGTAACCAAGAAAGCTTGCTTTGTAATATCAAATCTTATTTGTTCATTTCTATGGAATGGTGCATTTCCTTTATCACATCTTTGGTGATCATGGTGGGACCTTCTACCCTTAGCACATTAGGCATATTTTATTTTGCATAGGCTATAGGGGTAACAAGCTCTTGTTGTTCTTAACATAGCATGCCTTGTGTGTTTCACTTTGGGTTTTTCATTTTTATTTACCTATCTTGCTTGTCTTACTAACTCTCTATTCTCTTTCTATGTCATCAATACTCACCATCTGCAAAAAAGCATCATATCATCTAAACTAAGACTCAATATATCAACATCTATCCACCTACACTCAGATCTAGCCACTTTGGGTGGTCAATAGACTCATCATTCACTCTTGGTAGTCATTAGTCACTCTTGGTAATCAACAGACTCATCATCCACTCTTGGAAGTCATCAACCACTCTTGGTGGTCAAACATCATCTCAAAAGAACCAGTAGACTCATTTCATTTTATCAGAAATGTAGGCTCATAGGTTAGTGGCTGATATCACTTAGTTTAGCATCATCATCATTTTTCTTACTATTTTTTGCTTGCCAAATTGAAGTTTAGTTTCTTTCTAGTCTTGGCATAATTAGGATTTTCATCCCTTAGTTTAATATATTCTTTTCACTTCTTACTTGTCATAGGTTTTCATTTCCTTAGCATATTCTTTTCACTCCTTAGCTTATCATAGGTTTCATTTATTTAGTTTAGTTATCTATTCAAGTCTCTTTAGCTTAAAATATTTCCATGGTCTTAGGTAGTTTACTTTCCCCTTTTCTTCATAGTTCAAGCACTTTTCTATTCCCTAGCTTAGGTGTTTTTACTTCCTTAAGAGTAGTTGTTTTATTTTCCATAGTTTACTTGCTTTTCACCCCCTTAGAATCAATGCCTTTTATTTCCCTAGCATAGTCTTTTGCCTTTCTTAGTTTAGTTGGTTTTCATTTGCTAAGAATAGCCTCTTTTATTTTTCTTTCCATAGTTGCTTTTAATTCCTTAGCATAGTTGTGTTTTATTTCCCATAGCATAGCTTGTCATTTCATTTCATTAGTATAGTTATTTTATCATTCTTAGCATAATGGCTCATGTCTCATTAGCATAGTTTTTTTTGCTATCATAGCATAGTTGTGTTTCATCCTTTTAGCATAGGTGCTTTTATTTTCCTAGTTTAGTTGATTTTCTTTCATTAGTATAAGTTGCTTTCATTTATTAGATTAATTTACCTTTCCATTAGCATAGTTGTATTACGTTCTTAGTATAGTTTAATTTCATTGGTCTAGAATAATTGTTTTATGTTCTTAGCATAGCTTGATTTTATTGCTTTAGAATAGTCGCTTTTATGTTCTTATCATAGGTTGTTTTCATTGCTTTAGAGTAATTTATTTTCATCATTCTTAGCATAGGTGCCTTCATTTTCATATATTTGTTACCTTACATTCTCTTAGCATAGGTGCATTCTTTAGAATACTTGTATTCTTTATATTAGTTATTTTCTTTTAAGCATCTTCATTGTTACCATAGGTTAGAATTATCACCATTTCTTGTACCATTAGCATAGTTTTTTTTGCTCCTCAACATTCTATTTAGTTTAGGTTAGAATCGGTCATCCAATCCCCTATGGACATCCCTCAATCTGCTTTCCTTTGTTCTGCCTTGTAACCTACCTCTAGACCATAGTCTCAACCACCCCCTATGGTAAAAAAACTACTCCCTGTAGTCAAGTAGTCGCTAGGTGTGGTTGGATCCATGGATTAGAGTCATATTGTAGCCTTACCTCTTTATGTTCTACATTTTATCCTCAATTTAATCTTTTGTTTTCTAGTCATCTGCATTCTTTTTTCTATCCCATTCCTCCAAGATTAGGCTCATCATATTCTCCCTTATTTACAATAGTTTATCTCTTTCTTCTCTAGGATTGTTCTTTCCTTTCTAAGCATAGGTCTTCTATCTTCCATTCTAGTCTAGGTTTCCCATTTTCTTTCTTTTACTTTTAGCATAGAATCCTTCTTCTTTTCCTAGATAGTGTTTTTCACTATAATTCTTCTTTAGGTTAGTTGCACTTCATCCTTAAGATCATATTAGGAATAGTGTTTGTTTATCTTGCATTTTGTATTCTTAGGATTAGCTTTAGTTTTGCATGGTAAATAAGCATTTTTAGTACCAAATAAAAACAAAACAAAAAACAAATAAAAACACAAAAAAATCAAAACAATCACACACTTGCACATTGCATTCCACAAAATTTTATGAGGAACTCACTGGTGATGTTAGACTACATCCCAAACCATCGGTTGATCCCTTATCCACCTTAGTATAGAGCGCATAGTTTCCTATATTTCATCACCAAGAAACTGGTTACCCTTGGGACTAGCCCAAGGTAATCTAATGTTAGACACCCTTTACTCACAGGGCTTAATAATTAGTGGGTGTGCAACTATCATTTTTATCTAGGCCCAATCGAGGGTGAAGCAAAAGTCAACTGGGAAGGTAGCAAGACTTAGAGAGCACACCCTTTTTTTGGAGGATTATTTTTTCCCTTAGGATACTTGGAGCCAACCCTCCATCCTAGAAAACCTTTTTAACCATTTGTATGCCACTTCTCGTAAGAGGGGTGGATATAAAAACACCCTTATAGAGTCCACTCCATCCATCCCCTTGTAGTTCATAGGCATAAGGTACATCAAATACACCAAAATCAAAAAATAAAAGAAGAAAAAACATAAAAAAAAACCAATCCATCCCAAAACATTCCAAATCCAAACAAATCCATCCCAAAACATCTCAAAATAACATCAACCAAGCAATAGTGCATTCATAAAAACATGAAAACTATCATTTTTCATTTGATTGGTTGTTTATCTTCTTGTTTGTATAGATAGCACATTATTTTCATACAAAACCACCTAAAACATCACCCAAAACCTCCAAAACCACTCCCAAATCCATCCTTCCCTATTTTATCACATCCTTAGTAGCTTATGGTCCAAACTAGAATTCAAATACAAACTCAAGACTTCCCTCCTATGGACAATTTTGAGTTGGTCCCTAATTCTTGGTTACTCCTCCAACCCATTTGGAGGATATTCCTTTCACCCCACCTAGAACTTTTTATACCATCTACCCTCTCTTGCATCCAATTTCCATGACCTATCCTTGACCTTCACATTTTGATCTAGGCTTAAGGCCTTAGGTCACCTCCACCACTTTGAATAAACCTCCTCTTGAGAGGCTCACTTTATCCTCATCATATTGATCCACCTTATCCCTACCACCTCTTCTTCCAATACCATCTCTTCCCCCTATTCTCTTGATACCTTATTTTTTATCTCATACCATTCACATGGCCCAACACCCACAACTTTCCTACTTATTTTATCCTATTCCTCTACTTCTACCCTATTCATGTTCTTATCCCTACCAACTTAACCCTCACCATGTCATTAACCCATTCAAACCTATCTTTCCAACTCCAACTCTACCTCTAGTTGATCTAATGTAACTATTGACCTGAATCACAAAAAAATCACTCAAATTAAGTCATCAAGGAACCCTGCATCATTGCTAAAATCTTCCTCAACCTAAACTGGACCCCCCTTCATCATCTTGAACTTATAATTAACCTATGCATCTTCATACTCCACCTTGTGTTTGGGTTCCCATATCGAAACCTTTGTTAAGTACTTCTCAAAAATTATATGGCATAAATGTTATCTCCTTACCTAACCTTCACCCAGAGAAAACCAACAAGCCAAAACCTAGATGGTACAAGAAAGATCACTACTGCATCTACCATCGCCAAAAAAGTCATGACATCAAGGAGTATCGATAGTTCAAGTATCTAGTGTAATATCTACTATATCGTAGGGAATTAACTATCTCATCCATATGACCCTCTTCCAATGACTCCTTTCTTCTTCAATCTCTTCCTCTTAAATTATTTACCTCTTTCACCCATATGCATATTGCACATAACCACTAACATACTCCATATACCCAAATTATGCTCCACCACAAATCATCTCATTTCTTGAGTGGGATGGCATTACCTAATACATGTTGTTGCAACCTTGATCAATATCCAACACCCATTCTTGGAACCGACTTCTATCCAAGAATATTGCTTGAGACTATCACGAATCCTACTCTGTTGGGTCAAAATCCAGAATTTCTTTTCTTAACATAAACTCTACACACCATACCAATATTTGTACGATTTCATATGCCTATGCTACATAGATGTGGCAAATATAAGAACACTTATAATTGATTATAACATCCTGAGAACACCTACCATATGGTTGGCTTATTTGCCAACTCTAATATGCTCAACAATATACCAATGACAAAGGTTCAAAGATATTTATCCCCTCCATCCTTGGGCCATATTATATTGACCATGATTCAATACAATATTACGTCTCCTTCTTAGGTATCACTTCAATCCCCTTGCATTTATCATTGACCATCATCATCAACCCAACACTCACCAATTCCACCCCACCTACCCCTTCCTCATCACCTCTTCAACATCCTTCCTATATCATTCTCTTAAAGGTTCCAAGCAATTGTTGTACAATCATGTTTTGAGTGGCTATGTACCTATGACTAGTTTCTTTTTCTACTTTATTTTTATTTCTCTCATTCCTTCCTCTTCTTCTATTTCCCCCATTCCTCTCCTCTTCCTTTCCCTGTTATCTTTCCCTCCAACCTTCCTTATTTTGGCATTTCTCTCTTCCTCTTCAACTTACCTCTTATTTGGGGGAGTCCATATTTTTTCAAAGCTATCCTCTAGTCTGGGGGAGTCCATCCTCTGGCTCATAATCCTTACCTCTTTTACCTTGGTCTAGGGAGAGTTACAACTCCCAGTGCCTCCAATTTTGGTACATCACATAACATCCAACTTTCCCATTTTATCTCTTCATAATTCTCTATTTTCATTCAACCATTCCTCAACATCCTTTAGTGTCTTCATAACATATTATATATCACCTCTTTCCATCATCATTTTTATTTTCATCCAACCATTTTTCAACATCCTTCAACTTCATCTTCATCCAACCATTCTTCAACATCCTTTCAACTTTCTAATTTTCATCCAACAATATGCCTCATTTATTCACCATTATCTATTTTCATCCAACCATCCCATAACCTCCTTCAATATCTTCATCAGATATTTGACAATGCACGCTTCCAACATCCCATCAATTTTCCCCATATCCCTTGCTTCTCTCCATCCTTTCATCTACATTTATTCATTTCTACTATCCTATTCATAACCATTCTTTCTTGACTAGGGGGATTTGACCCTCCTTCCATCCAATTTTATGCCTACAAGAGTTAACTCCTTCCATGACAACAATATCATTCCATTATATCCATACATTGTATTTATCCACCTCATTTCATCCATTATAATATTGCATAACACTCATAGCATGCTAATATAACTGCTTTTTGGTTTTTTGCATGTGTCTCCTAATTTTGATAGGTATAATTAATCAATGGCATAAACTAGTTATACATATCGTATCCATTCTTTTATCTCATGTTTACTTTATTCTCTCTTTATCCATCATGTCATGTTCTCTAGTGTGTCATGTCATATTTCCCATTATCTTGTACATCAATTTTTTTGTTCATCACACGTTCTACTTGGTTCCATCATCCCAATATCTTAGGTTGCTTAGACATAGAGGTTGTTTATGTTATTCAACTATACTTAGTGTTCCAATCAATATTTATCGAATATCATCATACCTTAAACTAATATAGGCCTTCCTTGTCTACTTCAAGTTCTCTCTTAGACTGCACACATTTCACATATTAATCACATTTTGATTCTAGGGAAGATGAAGCCATGTGTAGCTCTAGCTATAAAGAAAATGGTTTCCCCTACTAATCCTATCATAAGCATAATCCAAGGCCATGAATCTAAAACAATACAAGTAATATGCAAAAGCGATAGCACAAAATCATTTTTATCATTCATCATGGATATTGGGGTTTTGTAGACATCTCCACCAGGGCTACAGACTCCTAGCTAGTAGTGGAGAAACATCAAAATATTATAGAACCATCTCCACCAAGGCTATAAATGCTTGATAGATAATGGAGTATGCCCTTCGCATGACAATATGTCTATCATATTATCGACCTTCTCTTGTATAGACCTTTGAGCACTTGCAAATGAGCTAGTTTCTAATGGTTTGAGCTACAATTGGTTAGTCCAACCTCGCTCAAAATAAAAAATGAACCTCACTATACACACATTGGTCCAAGAGTATCTTAAAATTTCTAGGATGATCTAAGTCTCTATGGAATATTTATTGGCTAGAAGATGATTGGTGCTACTAGGGTATTTAAGTTTCCTAAAATATTTCCATGATTTGAAAACCCTAAGGTATCTAGGGTAACATAGCATTTTAAGTTCCACATCATTTATTACACACATTGTGTCTTAATGCCTCCATTTGTGTTGTGTTTCATACATTATTCATCATCATTTATTAGGTTTACATATCACCATTCATGTCTTATATTATAATTCTCATGTCTCATGTCCTCCTTATGTGTCATCATGATCACTACTTTGTCATTGATTAATTCCACCAATTTTGATTATGAAATGCATATACACGTATCCAAAAAGATGATCAAACAAAAACATCTAAGTCTAAATCATGTAAATAAATAGACACATCATCATCCATCACTTCAACATATCAAATCTATGTCATCCAACATATCCCATCTATCCAACCACATGTCTCCATCAAGCACCATGATTTAAACATGCTAAAAACATACATAACACCATCCATACATAATATCATATCATATTACACACCCAATCATGCTCATATATCTTCCATAAATCAATAAATCCATCCCTCACATATCCATATACATACCTCATCCTCATCTCAACAAAGACCAAAACAAAAAAGGAGAAAATGATAATTTTTTAAAATTAAAAAAATGAAAATGACTACAATATGGAGGCCTCTTAGGCCTCAACCAAAATGATTACCCCTATTGTTTTTCCTTAGCTATATTACCTCTCCTAATCCAACATGTCACCTTCTCTATAAGCACTCACAATTGATCCACTTATCATCAATTCACCCTCCTACATCTACCCTCTAACCAACCAAACCATATTCACCTTTCAATAACTCAAAATTGAGCATTTGTCACCCCTATAACCAAGGTCATATTTAAGCTACCTTTTATCCTATCATATCTTCTCAAAACTCCCCAAAAATTCTACCATTGGATCAAGCTCAAAAAGAGCTTTCCAATGACTATAATTTTATCCAATTCTGACATCATTTGGTCTTACAATACTATAAAAAACTGCACTTAGGTTGCTCTAGTGACCGTCTAGGGTGGTTACCAACCGCCTTGTGTGGTTTCTAACCACCTTGGGAGGCTGCCATTTCTAACCACCCACCCTAAAACAACTCCCTATTGACAAATTTTGCTCCATTTAACCCCCATATCTCACCCTACATCCAATTCATCATATTATTCTCTATCGTGCAATGACATTTTGTTCCCCATCGACCTAGCCTCCATAAGCTCAAGTTTTGAAAGCTTTACTTACCATCATATCCCTTTTTCTAATGGGACAAAAGAAAAATCACATCAATCATCAACCAACTTGGGGTTGTTCAACGTATCACACCTTCCCCACCCATCAATAAATCATGAACCATCAATCAATCAATCAACTCAATCATAGTTTAGGTTTCATTTCATGTCCTTTACCACTTTTCTAGCATATATTTCTTGCTTTCCTAGCATAGGTTTTGTTTCATGTCATTTACCTATTTCTTAGTGTAGATTTCTTGTTTCCCTATATTATATTTTATTTTTTGCAATTTCCTGCTTTCCTAAATTAGATTTTGTTTCCTGCTTTCCTAGATTAGAGTTTGTTTCTTGCAAATTCATGCTTTCCTAGATTAGATTTCATTTTCTGTAATTTCCTACTTTCCTAGATTAGATTTTGTTTCCTATAATTTTTTCGCTTTCCTAGATTAGATTTTGTTTCCCATAATTTTCTACTTTCCTAGATTAGATTTTGTTTCCCATAATTTCCTACTTCCCTATATTAGATATCATTTTCTACAATTTTTTGCTTTCCAATATTAGATTTCATTTCATGGCATTTCTTGCTTTTGTTGTTTAGATTTCATTTCATTTTATTTACCGCTTTCCTAGATTAGATTTACTTTCATGTCTTTTACCCATTTCACTTCAAGTTTCACTCTTTGACCATTTCACCTTCCCTCTTCCATTGCCCATTCCACTTCCTTTTTTCAATCGACTCATGGTTGTCACCCATTTTTTCCACTCACTCATCGCTTGAGGGGGTAGACAAAACCTGTAAAATTTTGAAAAGCCACACCCATACATCATTCACCTCCTTTTTTCTAGGGCAACAAGCAAAATATTTTCATCCAATGGACCAGGTGTCATTTATTTTTACATCGCATTGTATTTTCACACAACACAGTACAAAAATGGGTATCTATAGACACCCAAAATTAGCCAATTTTGTAACCACCTGAACCCATCTCCCAATCAGCCCATCAAAACCCCTAAATCCCCTTTCAAATCCTCATCAATTCATCAAAATCCTCAAATTATCACCAAACCCTTGCCAATTTTCTAAATTCTTTCCAAATTCATCCTATTTCCTCCAAAATTCTAATTTCCTCTCTAATCCACCTAATTTCCCCTAAAATTCCCCTATTCTATCTCCAATTATTCTAATTTCACTAAATTCTCAAAATTCCTTTAAATTCTTTTAGTTCCTTGCTAATTTCTTTAATTTATTCTATTTTCCCTCTAATATTTCTAATTTCTTCTAATTTCCCTCCAAATATCTTTAATCCTCTTTAATTCTTTTAATTCTCCTCTAATTTCTTTTATTCCTTCTAATTTCTCCCTAAGCTCTCCAATTCCTCTTTAATTTCTTTTTATTTCTCCTAAATTCTTAAATTCCTCCTAATTTTCTCCCTAAATCTTCTAATTTCCTCCCAAAACCTCATTTATTTCCCTAAATGCTTCTAAAAATTTACATAATCTTGTTTATGCCCCAAATTCCCTAATCAAGCCCCTAACCATACCCTAATCCCCCCTTAATCCTTAGCCAAATATCAAGGAGATTGCATCATAAATTCAAAAATCCTACTTAAATTCCTAGGAATCCTTATCCCTTCCCAAATCCCCACATTCAATATGACATGTCCTCTCCACTTTTCCCTCCATTTTGAATGAATTTTAAAATGTCCCAAAATTTCCAAGTCAACCCCCTCATGATAATTTCATTAACTCCCCAATCCTCCCCACACATTTTCATGCAATTTCATTTGAAATTAAAATTCTCCAACAAATACCAAGTCAATACCCCATTAAATATTCATAATAAAGTTTTGAGTCCTCATCCTCCATTGCATTTTTTATGAATTTTTAAAGTAGCTATATCAACCAATGTTCTCATGTCCCCATACCACCTCACTTCTCCCTAGGCCAATTTATGGTATTTGGGTGGGTGAGGACTCACCTCACCCAAGGCCATTAAATATGGGAAGGTACATACTCCTCAATGTGGAATTCCTAGATTTTCTCGATTTCTCCACATCCTACTTGGCTGCCACGTCATCTCCACTTCACCACCCCATCCCCTTGCAAAAAATCTATAAAGACCCCATATTTTTCTGCATTTGCAAGAACATATGAGAACCCTACCAAAAATCTACCAAAATTTCACTAGCCCTCTTTGTCCCCCTTGAGAATATTTAATTCTAGTGTGATTACTCCCCCTTGGGTGCACCAAAACTAACATGCCAATGGATTTTCTTTGAAAAACCTATCAACATTATCTTTGTATATGTTCACAAACCAGATGATCAACCGACATAAAATATTCACTAGGAGCTCAAGACACGTTCAAGAGAGCCCACACCAAATCTTGAAACCCCATCAGTAGCAAAAAGCCAAATTCTCCTTGCGGTTACACAGAGCCAACCACTCATTGCGACTACACAAAGCCAATTGCTCCCTGCAGTTGCACTTTCAAAGGTAAACAAAGACATTCAACTGACAAAAATATAATTAAGGTAAGGCAAGTCCTTTTATGTGGTTTTATAACCTTTTGTAATTTTTTCAAGGTTTTTGTAAGTTTTGTAATAGCACTTCATGAATTTGGGCCTTACCTAGAAAAACCCAACAAATGCTACTAATAATTTATTGTGGGCTTGTGTGCAGGCATTTGGAGCAGCATAAGGCCTAGGATGGTCAAGCAACATGTCTCAAGAAAAATCTACCCAACCATTTGAGGGTGACCTAGGAAACTTTTGTAACACCTTAAGAATCATTGTGGAAAGAAAACCCTCCCCGTTGGGAGGTCTTCTTGTAATCAAAAGGTTGTTTTGTAATCAAGAAAGCTTACTTTGTAATATCAAATCTTATTTGTTAATTTCTATGGAATGGTGCATTTCCTTTGTCACAAGACCCTTGCATTTGTTTTATTCTCTTCATAATTGAAACCTTAGTACTCAATTTCTGTACTCAAGTAAGAGTCATTTGAGAACTATGATTGATCAAAAAAATCTTGCTTTCCACCTATCAGTTCTATTATTAAAATTATATTTTTGGATTGTAAGTTGACTGTAATGTATTACAACAGGGAGACCAATATTCCTATCAATTTATTTTACCAACTCCTAGATAAGATGTAACTAAAATTCTTGAGGGTACTTCATACCCATAGCATTGTAATTTTTTTCAAACTTGAAAATGAAAATTACGAAAAAATTTCTAAGGAAAAAAAGATACTTTTTTTAAAAGACGTTCTGCAATTTAAATGTTATTATTTATGCTATTTTTATTGATTTAGGTTTCATTGAATTATACTATAATAAGTGATTTGATTTTTCATGTCAATAACATAATATTACTTTTATCTCATCTTCCATACTTTTGTAAATATTATATAAGTTTTTTACTTTTGAGATCATTGATTGTGAGTTTTTATATATCAATTTGTTACCGACAAGTTTCTATTTAAACCTCACTTATATTTAGACTAAGCATATGTTTTTTTCCCTCATTTTCCAAAATATTCACATGGTTAATAGTCTCAATAAGGGCATTTCTACATGTATAATAGTTTTATCCATGTTAGACTCTTTCCTTAATGGATTTGCTCAGGTAAACCTTTTAATTTTCTCAAAATTATAAAATTTTTAATAACTTATAATATACTTGTTACATATATTCTTAAAAATGAAACAATAGAGAACATGCATAACAAAATAAATAAATAAAGATATGGTGTTGTGCCCCTATACACTAATAATATTTCATCAATAGTGAACATATCTCAAACTAATATACAAAATGATGGATGAATGAGAATATAAATACTATCCATTTTATAAATCATAGAAGTAACATTGATCAAATAGAATACACATGTTAAATATACTCTTAACAAATGAAATAATAGAGAACATGCATAGAAAAATAAATAAATAAAGATTTGGGAGGGACGTTTTTCGTAGGACTGCCCAAACTGTCGAACTCGTTTTGGCCATATCTCACTCATCCGGACTCGGATTGAGCTAAAATTTTGAGGGTAGATGCCTGAAAAACCCTAGAACGTCTCCACCAATTTTCATATCATTTGGAGCAACACAGATCCTAGCGCATCCCTATGTGTGAACGAGATATTTGGCAAGCGGCTATGCGAGGGTTTCATCTGGGTTGAGTGCAAGCAGCTCCAGAGGTTGGTTTTTAGGGCCTTCGGGCCCTAGCGGCCAATATTTTTGTGGTTTATGCTCAATATTTTAGCAAGAAATGTTGCAGGGGATCCAAGATGGGTTAGAAATTTATCTTTCAATAGATCATACTGTGAACTTGAGTGACAACGACTTCCAATTTGCTGCACAAAAGAAAAGTGAAAACCATACCTTTCCACGATGTCTAGGGCAAGGATTAAAGAGATCACGAAACAAGTTTCAAGCAGTTGATCAAAAAATGGCTCATATCTCAAGTGAATCTGGTGCTAAGGTGCACCCACAAAATAATTCTACTATGAAAACCCCTGTCAAGGGTAAGAATTTTGAAGACTCAACCCCAAAAATGAATTTTAGGGATGCCCTCCATGGTGGACAGCCTCAACCCAATGCTAATATCAATCTTAGGGCTTCCCATAAACCTCTAAGAATGCCTAAGATTGATCCCAGGAAAATGGAGTCAGGATGTCTTAAAGCAGCTGATGGAACTCCTATTGTTAAGCTTGATATGGGTAACATTCAGACTGGCATTGAAGATTTGGAAAAAAGAGGACTAATTTGTCGGTTCGTGGGTTTTCGTCCGAGTCTATCTCGCTTTCAAAGTCTGGGCTGCAAAAAGCTGGAAAACTAAAGGTGAGTTACAAATCTCTATTTATCCAAATGGTTATTTTCTTGTTTTATTTGCTAATAATGAAGATAGAGAGAAAAATTTTCAAGGGGGTCCTTGGTTTTTTGGAAGGGCAGGGCTTTTCATGAAGCCCTGGCATACTAAATTTAAAGCCGAAGAAGAGATGCCTTCTATAGCTCCCGTGTGGGTTAGACTCTTTGGCCTCCCTATTGAATTTTGGAATCCTACTATTTTTTCTTCAATTGGAAACTCTTTAGGAACTTTTATGATGACTCGCTGATTGTACTCAAAATTTTGAACATATTATTTATGCTCGGATTTGTGTTTTAATGGATTTTGACAAACCCCTACCTAAAAATATCACATTACAATTTGGGGAAGACACTTGGGAGCAAGTAGTGGACTATGAGAACATTCCTTTTCGTTGTAGAATTTGCCATGAATATGGTCATTTGGCCAGTGCTTGCCCAAATAAAATTCCTGATCAAAAGAAAGAAGATATAAACTCAGCAGGTTTCCAAATACCTAAGAAGAAGAACACTCATAAAAAACCAGTTATGAAGGATCAATCAAAGTCATCTGCTAATATGTTTGAAATCCTTTCCACAAATGATGTCCCAAGTGAGGAAGAGGAAATAATGGAAACTAAAATCTTAGAAACACAATTTAAATATGAAGGGAAGAACTCAGAGACAAACCAACAAATCAAAGGTTTTCAACAGAAAAAAGGGAGAAAATTTACACAAGAAAAACAATCTTTCAAATGTCAAAACTTCAAATAATGCAGGTCCCAATATAGACTCCGTTGAACCATCTAGTAAAATTTTGGCTGTGTACGAGCATTCTTCAAGGTTAGAAGCCATCTCAGATTCAATTGGAATAAGTCAAGAAATAGGGAAAAAAATTGAAGATGGATTCTAATCAAAAAGCAGGTCGCAAGACCAATCAATATCATATGGTAAAAGAAGGTGAAAAGCTTGTAGAGGAAGGTAAGATTAATGCCCTTCCCAACTTTTTTAGCCCTGGTATTAATGAAGATCATCACTTGGAATATTAGAGGACTCAAAGGGAGTCTTTCAAAACAAAATGAAATTAGAAGAATGATTCAGATAAATCATCCACATCTTGTTTTCCTTCAAGAAACAAAGATGTCAATGGAGGATATGGACTCAATTGCCAGAAAAATTTGGCCAGCTGGAAAAGTGGTTTCCCTCAGCTCCCAAGGGACTTCTGGTGGCATTGCTTGTCTTTGGGACCCAAAAGAGGTAGTTATTCACCATATGGTTGGCAGTTGGGGTTTGTTGGCTATAGCTATTCAAAGTAGACATTCCAACCAAATTATGCTCTGCATTACTGTTTATGCTCCGACTTCTTTGGAGGAAAAAGAAGACAGTGGAAGGATATTACTCATATTATCTCTCATTTTCCTGAAGCTTGGATCTTGATCGGAGGAGATTTCAATACCATCCTCTCTCTGGATGAGAAAAGGGGGGAAATAGAAATTTGGACAAAAGCACCGACCTCATGAGCGAATATATTGCAAACCTCCATCTTGTGGATATCCAACCAGATAATGGCCTTATGACTTGGTCTAACAGAAGGCAAGGCTTAGCTTGTATAATGGAGAGATTGGATAGGTTTTTGCTCTCTAAAAATTTCTTAATCCATGGTCACATTCCTAAAGTGAAGACTCTTAATAATGTTGGTTCGGATCATTGGCCACTCATGGTGGAAATGTGGAAAACCAATGTGAGTTTCTCTCCTTTTCATTTTCAATTAATGTGGCTTAGAGACATTTCCTTCAGACCTCATGTGCAACAATGGTGGAAGGAAGGTAAACCTAGGCATGGGACTAAGATGTTCTATTTTGCCAAAAGACTGCAATACATTAAATCCAAAATCAAGACTTGGAACTGGAAAGAGTTTGGGGATGTTCATAAAAAAAACATGAAGTTATTGCTCATCTTGAAAATTTGAATAAGAAAATCCGTTTAGATGGCCTCACAGAGAAGAGAAGTGCAGATGAAATTAAACTCACAACTCAGTTAGAGGAATGGGAAAAAAGAGAAGAAATCTTATGGAAGCAAAAATCTAGAATTCAATGGCTCAAAGAAGGAGATCGAAACACAAATTTCTTCCACAAATCTCTTCTAGCTCGAAGATCTCACAACTTTATTTCTTCCTTAAAATCAGATTCTGGAGATGTTGTTTATACTTGGGATGGCATGAACTCTATTGTTGTTGATTACTTTTCCAATATTTTTGTTGCTACTCCTCTTGACTCAACTTCACAACAAAATGTTCTTCAAGCAATCCCTTCTCTTATCACTTCTGAGGAGAACTCTATTTTGACTGCTCCCGTTACTATCAATGAGCTTCAACAAGTAGTTTTTAAAATGCAAAAAGGGAAAACCCCAGGTCCTGATGGTTTTCCCATTGAGTTCTACCAAGAGTTCTGGGATATCCTTCATGTTGATTTATTAGAGGTGGTGGAAGAAGCCAGGAAAGCCAAAGAAATTTTGAAGGTTATCAATAAAACTTATATTACTCTTGTTCCAAAAGCTCAAGAGGTTGATCATATCTCAGCTTTTAGACCTATTGCTTTATGTAATGTTCTTCTCAAAATCATTACTAAAATCATGGCAGAAAGGTTGAAGCCTCTTTTGCATAAGATTATTTCCCCAGAGCAAGGGGGTTATGTGGAAGGACGTCAAATAGTAGATGAGATAGTTCTTGCTCAGGAAGCCATCCATTCCATGGATATGCAAAAATCTCCTTCCATGTTCATTCGGTTAGACTTATCCAAAGCTTATGACAGAGTGGATTGGCACTTCCTTATCAAAGTTTTGAGGCAATTTGGTTTCTCTAAGGATTGGATGGATTGGATTATGGGATGTATCTCTTCAGTTTCCTACTTAGTTCTTATCAATGGTAGGCCTTCTCAGTCATTCCCAGCTTCCAGAGGTATTAGGCAAGGTGACCCGCTATCCCCTTATTTATTCATCATTCTTGTTGAATGCTTGGGTAGGACTATAACCAAAAAGAGGGAAAACAAAACCCTTGAGGGAGTTACCATTGCTCATGGAGCTAGACCTATCTCTCATCTTCAATTTGTGGATGACTCTACTCTTTTAGGTAAAGCTACAGTTAAGGAAGCTTCTAATATTAAGCAAATCATTAGCTGTTTTTCTAAGGCTATTGGGCAGTTGATCAATGAAGACAAATCTAAAGTTATTTTCTTTCACTGCTCTTCTAGACAGGAATCCATGGTCTTGGATAAATTAAGATATAAGAAGACCTCCCTTCCAATCACTTATTTAGGTATTCCCATAAATATTCAAAGGCCGAAAAATAAATATTGGAATTGGTTGTTGGACAAAGTCAAGAAGAAAATTGGAAAGTGGACCAACAGGTGGCTTTCTTCTGGGGTAGAATCACCTTGGTAAAATCAGTCCTTCAAGCTATTCCTATTTATGTTTCTTCCATTTTGAATATCCCAAAGGTTGTTCTTCGAGAATTGGATCAAATCAGTCATCGTTTCCTTTGGAGTGGTACTAAGGAGAAAAGAAAATGGGCCTTGGTGAAATGGGATACTTTATGTCTTCCTAAGAGTGAAGGGGGTTAGGATTCCGGTCTTCTATTAATAACAACAAAGCTTTAGCTGCTAAATTATATTGGAGGATGTTGCATAACCCCAATGCTCTTTGGGCCAATAATCTCCGTGCTAAATATGCCGAGAACAAAAGTCCCGAAGACCTTGTTCGCTATCAACTTCCTACCAAAGGTTCTCCCATTTTAGCAGTTCTTAAGACTGGTGAGGATTTGATAAAGAAAAAATTATTTTGGATCATTCATAATGGTCAACAGGAAAATTTTTGGATAGATTCTTGGGATGGTCACAAGCCTTTGATAACTCAGCTTCCCGATTGGAGGCCTTGGATGGAGGAGCTTCACCGAGCTAATTGGATAAAGGTGGCTAATTACTATCGGTACCATACCGGTAATTCAAAGGTTGGTAGATATTGGATCCCTATTGAGGACTGGCCTATTCAAATCCCATAAAGGCAAAGACAAGATATCCAAGGCATCCTTCATATGAGATCCCTCTCTTGGTCCCATGAAAAAGATTGTTTTGGATGGAACAACACTACTAAGGGTGAGTATTCAGTTGCTCAAGGTTATTTGACCTTATGCCATAATAATCCCAACCATTCTTCTGACATCTTTTCTCGATTGTGGGCTCAAAAGCTCTGGCCTAAGGTGAGGTTCTTTAATTGGCTTTTATTGCATCGTAGGGTGCTTACCGGTGAGCAACTTATGAAGCGTGGTTTTCATGGCCCTTTTAGATGTGAAATGTGTGAAGAGAATGTAGAAACTCTCAACCATATTTTTATTGAGTGTACTTTAGCCTCTGAGCTATGGAGGAGAATGGCCACTTTACTTGGCTTACAAGTGGTCCAATTTTTTTACTTTTGAACAACTTTGGAGGGATTGGCCTAATCAAGAGGGTGTTGATCATTTTATTAGGCAGTTAGTTTGGATGGGTTCTACCATTCTTCTTTGGAATATTTGGAATGAAAGGAACAACCAAATTTTTAATCAAGATAGGAAGGATATTCACTATATTTGGCAAAAGACCATAGCCAACTTAGTTGAATCAGTCCATCAACTCCTTAATCACCCCCAAAACTCCCACCAAAGATGGGATCAAGTGATGCAAAGATTGAAGATTAAATATTCTAAGGGCAACCAACTTAAAGGGAATGTGAGTATTAGTAAGATGGATAGGACAAGAAATTGGCAACCTCCTCCTAAGGATTTTGGAAAAGTCAATACTGATGGAGCCTCTAGAGGGAACCCTGGAAAAGCCAGTGTGGGAGGAATTGGTAGACTTTCATATGGCTCCCTGGTTTTTACTTTTGCTGAGAATTTGGGTATTCTTTCCAATAACCTTGCTGAGGGGTATGGTATCCTCAGAGGCCTTCAGGAGGCTACTAAGGTTGGATGGGAAAAGGTGTTAGTTGAGTCTCGACTCTCAACTTATGATTAATCTCTTGAAGACTCCTTCTAAGAATCATAAGGTGGATTGGAGAATAAAAATAATTATTGAGAAGATTCAATTAATCCAGATGGGATTTTTGAAAGTTGATTACAATCATGTGGTCAGAGATCAAAACAAGAGTGTCGATGCTTTAGCTAATTGGGCTTTGGACAAAGGTGATCTTACTTGTTATGGCCACCCTCCTAGATGGTGGGCTTCTCAAATTAGGGAAGCTCTTCTTTCTATCATTTCTTTGGATGGCTGTACCTAGTTTCTTCTTGTTTTTTTTTTTGCTTCTCTTTGGTTCATTCAGTTTTTTTTAGTTCCCTAGCTCATTCTATTCTTTATTTTGTTTCCTCTGTTGATTCTTGCCTTAATAGTCTTCTGGTCTAGATAGGTCATTGTTATGTTCAATTTTTTTTTTTTTTTTTTTTTGTTTAGTTTTTTAAGGTGGGTGGGTTCTTTTGTTTTGTTTTGTTTTTGTGTTCTTTGTGTTGTTTTTTGTTGTTCTTGTGTTTTTTTTTTTATGTTTTTTGTTATTGTTCTTGTGTTTTTTTCGTTCTTGTTCTTGGGTTTCTCTTTGTTTGTGTTAATTCGTGTTTTTATGTGTGAGTGTTTTCTATGTTTTTTGTTTTTGTTTATTGTCTGTTGTTGGTTGTTTTTTATTTTTATTTTATTTTTTTTTTTTTAGGTTTTGGTTGTGTTTATTTTTCATGTTTTTTTTGGGTTATGTCTTTGTAGTGTTCTGTTGTTTTTGTCTTGTTTGTGTTTTGTTATGTGGTTCTTGTGTTTTTCTATGTGGTTCGTGTTGTGGTTTCTTTTATCTTATTGTGCGTGTTTGGTTGTGCTTTTGTTTTTGACACACTCAAGGAGCATGTTTTTTATTTTATTTTATTATTTTTGTTGTTATTTTACTTATTTTTAAATTGGTTTTGTGTGTTTGTTTGCTCCTTGAGTATGTCAAAGGTGGTAGGCCAGGTCCGAGTCCTGGGCGTTTTTTGCGGAATGGATACCCCTGCCTCCTTGGGTCTTACCCGAAAGTGGCATCCCTTTTGGGATGTTTTCCACAAATAAAAAAATAAAAATAAATAAATAAATATATGATGTTGTGCCCTTATACATTAATAATATTTCATTAACAATGAATATATCTCGAACTAATATACAAAATTATGGATGACACTTTATACAATGTTATGAATCCTTATAACTATCAAACCAACAGACTATTGGATCATGATTTAGTACAAGGATCCCTCACGAGGTGAAAATGGACCCTTGGACCAATATAATAATACAACATAAGTATAATTTGGATAGTGGTCAAAAGGAATTATTACTCGTTTCAACATCCATTCTTAATTTTAATAAGAGCTACAAAGAGGAGATTTTGCTAAACATAAATGAAAAGAGTCTATAAGTTAATATAAAATATAACGTAAGTTATATTAATACCAATGGCCAAATTGAATGATTACATATTTAAACATCCTCGTGTAATTTAACAAGGAACACAATTAGAAGGAATTTTAATATACCCCTTACTAGAAACTCACCCACTTGAATATTATCCCATGATCTAATGAAGGTGACCTCTAGCATGGCCTTAGTGAAGATATATGTAACATTACCTATAAAATACATAGACGTTGTAATAATATGGTCCTAAGAATAAAGTTGCAGAAGTATTACATCTAAATCTCAATTTACTTCATCCATTAATACTTCATTAGGTCACAAACCCACCAAATACTACTTTAACTATCATAAAATAAAGTACAAGGACATTTTGAGGAAGACCTAACCACTCAAATACCTCCAAATACATTAAACATGTTCTCTAACAAGGATCTTAATATAATATTTTGCTTCCTTGGAAGAAAATAATATAGCAATCTCTTTCTTTCAAACCCAATAAATTAGTCTAGAGGCAATAGAAAATAAGTAATCCAAAGAGAACTTCTATTTGTCAAGATTACCAACCCAATTTACAATTGTATAGCCTTGCAAAACAATAGATCTCTTATGGTGTAATCTATGTCCAAATCAATAATATCCCAAAGGAGAAGAATAGTTGCTCTATATCTTCACCTCAAAGGAAAATGGTGCAATATATGACTTATAATGTTACATTCAAAAATACCATATAATACTTTAGATACACTAAGATTAAAGAGAGATAAATCCATATAAAAATAAAAATATAAAAAATAATCAAGTAGTCCTACATTTGTGATCTCAAATCATGCAAGATGAGCTTTTTATGATGATCAAATCATCAATATATAGAACAATGATACGTACAATCCCTCATGATGCTTAACATAACTTCATGTTCAACCTCAATATGATAAAATCTACAAATGAGAATGAAATTATTTTTTTCTCAAACCATGCATGAGGTATTTTCTTAAGCATACACAAGGACTTCTTGAGATGATAAACTAATGGTAGGGCCCATCCCACATAATTAAGGCATGCACTAAATATATATCACTTCATTAAGGTCCCCATGAATAAAGGAACTCTTGACATTCATTTTATGAACTTCCCAATATAGAAAGCATCATTAGAATATACTCCATATAAGCAACAAGAAAATATTTATATATTTATCCATATTTTTGTTAAAATACTTTAGCAATAAGGAAATCCTTATGTTTATCATTCTAAGAATAAGCATGAAAATTGAACTTGTATACCCTTTACAAATAATAATATTATTATCTTTAAGGAAACCAACTATTAAGTATGATTCTTCTTCAAAAATCAATCTCTACTCTAATGGTTATCTCCAACTCATGACATATCTTAACCTAACTAATCATGGGAAGAACTCCATAAATATCTAACATCTACCTTAGCAAGTAAATCATGAGATTATGGGCACTTTGATGATTTTAAAGTATTGTAAGAACTCTTTAGCATTCTAAAGGGTGTCATAGGACCATGTGAGCATGAGGCTAATGTACTCAAGAGGAGAAAACCCATAAATAGAAGCAACATCAAGGATTGATAAAGTATACAAATCATAAAATATAAAGAAATATCCAAAACTAAATTGGTAGGATGAGGATGATCAACATACTAAACCAATGTTTTAAAAATAAGATCAAAATTGACAACTTGAGTATCCACACAACCAAAATGTTAACCAATAGTATAAGTTTGAGGATGAGTATCAAAAAGTACCAAAGCAAATGATGAAAATTTTACAAAAGGGATAAAGATAAATCTAAAATTTTATGAGCGGACAATTAAAAATAATCTCTCTCCAAATGATCACTTCTTAGGTAGTTGAATTATAGAATTTATGTCTTTAAATCATAATTATACCTAATCAAAGTGTAGGTTTATGATTCTTATGCTAAGTTTTTTCACCCAATATGAATGTGTACCAATGTAATTGGACCAAACATCCAAAACCGTAAAAGTAAAGGTGTCCATATATCATAGGAGACCATCCTCTTATCATTACAAGTGGGTTTCCTATTGATGATATAAGCTACATAATTTACCATTTCATCCCTAACTTAAGATCCATTTGCTTAGCATACATTAGATAGTAAGCCATTTTCATGATGCTCCTATTCTTCCCTTAAACTACCAATTTTGTCAAGGATTATAATTAATTGTATTTTTTAAAATAATACCACAACAAGTGAGAAAACCCTCAAACTAATTATTAGTGTGCTCTTAATCATGATCAATCCCTAGAAACTAGATCTTCCAAATCTAGTTTTGCACTAATATCTTTAAGCCATATTTTACAAACAAATATTCTTAGGAAATGAATCTTCACTATTTTTTCACAATACATATTCTTTGCACACTCCACTATGTGGATTGATCAATGGTAGTCAATTAACATTATCAATATATCTCATGTGTTAAAACCTATAATTAGTGTGCCCCAATCATTGATGGCATAGGTCACTAGTATCATAGACCTAAGTCACCATTTCATCAAACTCATTTTGTTATAAAGAAATTGAATTCCTCACCAGGATTATATTTGATTTGTTTTATCAATAAATATTGAAACATCATACCGCCCATCATCTAGCAAAGGCTTCATTTTTTTGTTAATATGAGTGATATGATAGTCGGAGAGAAAATTGCATTAAATTACCAAAACATGAAGAGACTTTCTAAAAGTGGAAGAACCAATAGTAATATCATCATGTTAAAATATTGTAAGGTTTTTTTGAATTGGTTACATGGCATTGAAATGGGCCCTACCCATATTACATCATGACTATATAGTGGTACCCCATCTGAATTACATCATGATTATATAGTGGTACCTTGTATTACATCGTGACTATATAGAGGTATTAAAATAGCTTGGGAATTATGCATGTATTTATTAGGAAGATTTGAATCGTGGTCTCCTACTTTAAAGTTGAGGAATATAACATATTGAACTAATGCTTTTTGATATGAAATTTGTAAGGTTGAATCATCACCAATTACAAATTTCTCTCTCCTTAACACTACCAACATACATAAAATGAAGATGGAAATGCTAAGTCATATTCCTTGTAACTTCAAAATCAATAATCTAAATTTGAAATGATTGAGAATATTGATATGTCAAGTGTATGTCAAGTGTACAACCACATGTTCATTATTTGAGATATTATACTCATTTTATTGTATATTTTTAAGAAATATTTTGTTGTAACTAATATTTTTTAGCCATCATATCAAGTTATTTTATCTATTAAAATTTTTGTTAGGGCTTTGTGGACTATCTTATTATAAAATCCATAAACTAGATTATTTGAATTTTTTCTTGAAAATATTCTATCTAGTATTTTTAGGCTTACTTAATTCACTCTATGATGGCCTTAGATTAAAATTTAGATATTGCTCTTGTTGAATGAAAACTTTCTCATACTCTTAGAAATATTTAATATTGAATAGGACTCTCAAATGTCTTATCAAACAAGTCTCCTTGTATTTTTTAAATCAATAGAAGGATTTGGAGAACATTAACATCCATTTAATCCACATAAATACTATAGATGGTCCCACTTTAATGGGGAATATGAAACTTGAATTTTATGGGGTACTTATATAATTTTATTTTCAAGGTAATAAAAACAAGATAATAATAATAATATACCAATGTGTAGATCTCAAATATAGTGTAATCTATTAAATATATTTTCACTTTTGTATGAACGAGATATGAACTTTGAAATATCTCCCTCTATAATAAAACCATAAGCATGAAAAGTTTTAAACATCATTAACAATATTTCCTCTTAAATTCAAGCTTGACATTTGTCCTGATCTGAAAGGAGATTATTCCACCTAATGAGAACCATTAATTAGAGTATGAAAAATGATGGTATATGATTAATTGAAAGAAAGTGTAATCATAAAAAGCTTATATTTTTAATCATCTCATACACTACATTAGGACCTCATAGTGTCATCTTAGCCAAAATAGTCCACTTGAAAAGAGTTACCAAGTTCCAGTGCCATGTCCTAAGTTTTCTAAATTTAAAAAAAAACTCGATTTTAGAAAATTTTAATATGTGGAAATTTTTGAATTATTATTATGAGTAATAAATGATTTAATCTGATTATTATTGTAAAATTTTTTTTTGGGATGTAGTGAGTTGACTTGTTTTTTCTACAAGTGTGAACATGTACCCTTTATGAGTGAAATGAGGGAAGATATCAACATGGGGTGAAAAATATAGGAGAATAAAACAACTAGAGGGATATGCACACACCACAAATTAATATATAGGTTACATGATTTGTAAGATCATGATGCATAAATGATTGAAGGATATTAAATCGTTATTGTTTGAGTATTTGTTTATATTGCTTAAAATTTGTATACCTACTAAAGTAAGGACATATTGATGAAAAATAAACAACTATAGATGAGTTAGATAACTCAAGTTTTATTTACCCTTTCTACATTTACCTGGATGATTTTTCCTTATCAAGGTTCATTTGGGCATGAGATTATATTTAAGGTAATTTTCATCACTTTGGATCGTCTTACTAAATAAATATTAACACCAAAAAATTACATAAGGAATCATTATTTATTTTATATTGGTTCCATTTAAAAGACCATCTTATTGCTTGATTTTAACACTTCCATTAGGGTTCTCAAATGGTTTTCCTTGTGCTCTATCTTCCTTCTTAGTGGATTATGTGTTTGCAATGAAGAATATGGGTAGTTGTACAATGGTTTACTAAGTGGGTAATAGAGATATGGAGTTGAGTCCAGGAACTTCCTTGGATACCCTAAATGCAATCTTAAAGCTTGATGTTTTTCGGGCTAGGAGGTATTTTGGTTACCAGGTAAGGAGGTTTTTAAAAGCCATTTGGTCTATTTTTGAAGGGCCCATGACATAAGAAAAGAAGGAGGAGGTCTATGTTTGAAGTAAGATACAAGTATTACAAATATATATATATATATATATATATATATATATATATATATATATATATATATATATATATATATATATATATATATATATATATATATTTATTTATAGATAATGTAGTGTTATATATATATAGCCTTGCTTTTCATCTTCATACATTTGGAGGTAAAGTAATATTGTTGTAGAAAATTATGAAATGGGTACCCTTGATTTTGGTTATTTTTACTGTATGAAAACAAAAATGAAATAGGTACTCCTTGATTTTGGTTATTTCTATTGCATGGAACAAAAAATGAAATAGGTTCTTATTTTTTTGGTTACTCTACTTGCATGGGATAAAAACTAAAATGGGTGTCTCTTGTTTTTTTAATTAGTGAAAGAAGATATTTTCAAAGGGTCCCCAAACCTTTTACAAAAGGGGTATTGAAAGGATTCCCAAGCCTCTTACAACTTGATAAAGGTATTCAATGATAATCCAAAGTGAAACACACAAAGGTCTAACCCTCTATGGGAAAAGAAACCAAACACAAGAGAAACAAGATTCTAGGGAACTCGAGAGAAACATGAGATCCCAAGAGGCAGATCCCGTGGAAAGTAGGGTGATCAAAAAGAAATTTGAAAATTGGGATCAAAGGTGGGAACAAAGAGTTCCCACACAAACTAAAGCACAATTTGTTTTTCAAATAATAATAAAAAATAAATCTCCTACTTGAATAGGAATCCTACATCTAGATCATGATTCTAACACTAGGCACATAGGTTCCACCTTGATCCGATCCAACATTCAGGTCATACTCTCAGTACTAGGGATGTAGGTTCCACCATGAATCAGTTTGGCCGACCATTTTTGAATTAAAATTTGCATCAAGATAACACCTCAACCCTAAATAACTTTCCCCATATAGATCTGAGAGAGAGGGCACACTATCCTAAGACCTCCAAAAGTAATAGAGGGAGATCTCAGGATCCACACTGCCTTTGACCAACATCTCAACACTCTAGAATAAAGGTCAATGAATCCCTTTCACTATATAGCCATGTCTTGTAACCTATCTAGGATGCCATACAAAGGGTGAGAATGGTCTAAAAACCCCTTATCTCTTCTGCTGCTAGGTTCTCACATAAAAATGTTTCACTAAAGGACCCTATATTTTAGAAAAGTAGAACTAGGATCAGTGGCCCAACAAAAGGACATAATCCCTCTCACAACCAAATAGACCCTAGAAAAATAAGCCAATAGGAATAAAATTGGATTAGCATATCTAGGAACATAAATCTCAACCCCCAAAAACACAAAGCCAAAATTTCCCGAGCCTAGTTTTCTCTTCAAAAAAACTAGAAAGGACTCTACAAAACATGGCATATAAAGAATAGAAAAATAGGTTGGGCAAGAGCACTGTTGAAGGGGAAGACTCCACATAGCACCATACTGCCTACCAAGCCCAACAAACCAGCTATTACAACACAACCAACTGCTAACACACAATCTACCAAAGCAGCACAACCTACTGACCAACCTACCACCCAACATAGTAGAAAATAAAGGATCAGAGGGATCTGGGGCCACACCAATCCCTATTGACACAGACCACTAAAAACCCTCAAACCAACACCATTTCTTGAACCTGTAACCTCTTATTATCTAGCACCCTTACCTGACCAAACTCCCTATCACAAACCAACACCCTCTCTACTCCCTCTCATCTCGTCTGAGTGCCTCTTGTTTTAACTATCAAGCCTTCATGAGATTTTACTGGGTACCTTCTAGTTCTAGCTATGCTACATGTTTGCGAGGAAAACTTAAAATGAGTAACTTCTTTTTGGGTTATCCTACATATATATGAAGTTATATCCTAAATGGGCATCTCCAAATATTAGGTTACCTTACATGTATAGAATACAATTTTTCTCTAATTGAAAGTATGTTGCATGAATGAATCAATCTTAGAATTGGTACTCCTCGTTCAATATTTTACTTGTGTGAGATTCATATGTTTAATAAGTATTTGACTATAGTGTTTTATGTAATGATTTTTTTTTGATTTGGCATATTACTTGTGCAATATTCATATGCTTGATGAGTATTGTTTTGGTTTCGAAAGGCAAGATAGTTGGTTGTAGCATTTCATGTAATGGAAACTTTACTTGAGTGGAAAAATTTACACCATACTACCTCCAAGATAAGATAACCCTCTAGTATGTAAGTGTATGATAACTAAGAATCCTCCAAGAAATAATTGTAACAAGAAGATAAAAATTGTAAAGTGGCCCTAGAAGATATAATAATGTGGACTTAGCTTTTACCTAAAAAAACATGTAGCATTGTGTGATATCAAGTCTATTATTTTACATAAAGAACTCCTTGTAGTAGCCTTTGTTATTGTCTTTTGAGCACTATTCTACATTGTTAAGTACAAATAGTAGAATTATAGTAGGTTCTCCATACTAACATTTCAAGGTTTTGTAGCATGTTGTATGTGATAATGGGGTAAACCATGCTATAACTAGTTATAAAGGTTGGTGTTGATTATATATTTAATGGATTTTCTCACTTGATATTAGCTATAAGGTATGATTGTTATACCCTATTTTGTTACTTGGATACAAAAAAAACAAAAAAAAAGTTACTTGCTTCTAAATAATAGGCAGATACTTGACTACAAAATAATACAATTGTTTATTTTATGAGTGGAAAGATTGAGAATTTATCAATTCTTAAATTATAAAATAAATACTCTTTGTTCCATGCATGTAAAATTGAATTCCAGCTCCTTCGCATTCCCCCCCTGTCTGCTGCCCCCCCCTTATGCGGCTATTTCCTCTACTGGTTCCCCTGCAGCTTCCATCTCCAAGGAGTCCCCCCCGCACGTTGGATCCCCCGCCTCGAAGCGTCGCAGGCCAACCCGAAAGTGCAGGACTCCGACCCAGGGCACAGGTGGGACCCTGACTCCTGGGGGCGCCTGCAAAGACCCCTTCCCTGGAAACAGTAGGGCTACTGGCAGCGCCAAGAGGCCCAAGCAGGAAACCTCAAAGCCTATCGATGTCAGTTTCAAGGTAGATAGTAGATTGCAAAACCTGGCTCTTAGAGGCCTCCTCGATGCAGCTATCGGCTCTCTGAACACGACTGCCCAAGTAGCCTCCTTTGCTGCCACTGCCCTGGCTGAGCTCTGATGTAGGCTGGGTGACGGATTTGGTAGGGAGTAGCTTGTCTGGCGTGGGGCCCCGTCTGGTCTGGTGTGACGACTGGGCCTAGTGGTTCCTGGTATCCAGCTTCTGTGAACTGTCAGTGGCAGTTTCTCATTTTTGATGGCTACTAGCCATGGTTTTGTTGGTGACTAGCTATTTTTGTAGGGCCCGAGGCCAGGGCCCCAGGACCTGTATTGCTGCCTTGGGCGCAGCCCCATTTTTTGGTTTGCTCTTTCAGTCTTGGCTGACGCTGTAACTAAGGTTTTGGGATCCTGTTTAAAAAACCCGCTGTAAATATTTTGTTACTTACCAAAAAAAAAAAATTGAATTCTATGATAGAAAATTATGAATGAACAAGTATTGTAGTATTCATTTCTTCTAAATGATATGGATTAATGCATCAAATGCATATTGGGAGTGGATGCACTATTGACCATCTAGTTGGATATAAGAGATAAGGCATGGTATCATGACTAGTGTGCATATAATGGGATCATACACTTATGTGCATGTTAATAGGATACTATTTTCATAGAAATAAAATTAATGCAAATTGGAATACGTAAATATATATGGGTATTATAAATATACACCTATTATATTAACCAATGCAAGTTGATCACTATGATAAAAGCTATATCTAATTATGGATATATACTCATAGTTCTAGGAAATGATGCATGAACGCATGATGTATGTTTGATCATAATGAACATATTTATGTAACTAGATTAGTTCTATGTATTTGTCCCTTTGTGAAGGGTCAAAACTTCATGTGTAAGGTTGATATGGGATTGTACAAGAGCAAACCACTCTGTTGGGAAGCAAAGTTCCTTGGTGATATCTTCCCTCCATAGATCAATGGACAATATAATTTTTTTTTTTATTGAAAACTTGAAAAATTGTTAAAATTATAAAAAATAGTTGTATTGATATTGATTTATACCTAGAAATATGTTTTGATTGTACACAAAGACTGAAATTGTACTTATACGCTATAGTACTATTTTACCAATAACATTAATAGATTGAAATTCTCTTGGATTGCTCTTGATTACAAGGATTGAGTGTACTATTTGTTGTATGAATGCCAAATCAAATAAGCTTAAAAACTTATGTAAATTTTTATTTGGTCAAGCAATTAAATCATTTGAGATGTACTATTTTCATGTATTGTTATGTTCTCTCTAAATCAATAGAAGCAAATATTATATTTATATATGAACCTTACAAAATATGCATTTAATCTATATTATCTTAAATAAATCAAAACCTCTAAAGGAAACAACATATCTAATGAAATTTATCTAGGGTAGATGCTCCACCAAAACTAGAGAATATACTCTTGTTGAATTATGAAATATGGGACTATATAAATAACATATTTTATTAAACTATTATTTTCCAAAAGAATGTAAAGGGTGCAATTTGAAAATAGGATTATTTTAGCAAATGTAAACATTGAAAAATAGAATATTGTTAAAAGTTCACAAAGAACATATATTTGATAACAAAATATTTTCACTACAAATGCTTTCAGAAGTCCCTAAAGGACATAGAATTGATAACATAAATGTTTTCCCTATAAGTACTTTCAAAAGATCATAAATGATAGAGAACCAAATACTTTCACTATAAGTGGTTTTAGAAGACCATAAAGGACATAGAATTGAAATTAGAATATCTTAACTAGAACTAATTTAGAGGTCCATCAAGGACATGGAACTAAAATGAGGATACTCTTAGCTATTCATAGGCCCATAAGTGACAATAATTAAAATAAAATGAGACAACCCATGAAATGACCAAGAACATAAAAGGATTTCTTCAAAGGTAAAGAAAATGATTCATATTTTCACCATTCTAGGAAGGAATATAGAGGTGATAAACATTAAACACACCTAAGTAGTATGAATATCACCCTAATTTAGAATATATAATGAGAAAATATTATATATATAAATGTATAGGATGAAAATTAAATTAGGGTGCTCAATTCTTTAAATAGCTTGTAAAAGCATTTTTATATGTTATTTTCCATAACCTTTAATGGATGAGATGTTACATCCATCTATACAAAATTTCTACAAAATTTAAATCAACCTCTTGAGTATAGGCGTCCTTGGCTATCTAGGCTTTCTAGCATCCTCATGTGGCCCTTGAAACAAAAGGTTCATATATTCTTAAAAAGGAAGTGGGATGGTCAAATTGGTACCACATAGAAGTCATTAATTATGAATTATTTTTTTGTATATAAATTTATTTTTAGAATAAGTATATTTAGTAAAACAAATAAATTTTGTCAAACTATGGCACACTCATAATATTTTTCCAAGCCTTGCTCTTACTATAGTCACTACTATTAGTGTATAATCTCTATTTTGTGGTGGCATGCTAACATAGAACTCTCATTCACAATAAAATATTAGAACAACATAGAAAATAGTAATTAATGGCAACATAATAGATGACATAATAGTATAAATATAAATTACAAAATTACATGGATGATCACCAAATTACCTTTGAGTTAATTTGATCCTCTTGTTGAGCCTCCACCTCCTATGGACTTGCCCAACGATCTTGCTCCACATCCTCACTCTAACAATATTTGGCCACACTTTGTATATAAAACTCTCTATTACATTCTTGATCTCACACTTGTTCAAAATTCCCTCCCATAAGGGTATATACCCTATTTATAGGCTTATGGGATCTAGATATTACATGCATGGAGAATTCTAGATGGACACATATCAACATTTTCTAGAAATATCCTTTTTTTTGGTAAGTAGATATTTTATATACAAAATGGGTTTTTTAAGAGGATCCCAAAACCTTATAACATGAGAGGCCGCAACCCTTAGTAACAAAAGGAGCCCCTTGGGCTAGTACAGTAGAAACCATAGTAAACCTTACCAAAAAAAAAACATAGTAATGCCCAGGAGGGCTACATCAGAAACCTCAAACTGGAGGTAAAACATGCTGAAAAAACAACAAAAAGAAATAGATGCATCCATTCTAAAAACCTGAATATCCTCTCCCCGCTCCCCGTGCCCATCCGCCCAAGCCCGATCCTCTCTTCTTGCTTATGTGGAATCATTAGCGATATCTTGGTTGGCGACCTTCTCCACGTCCACCGGAAACAACTACCGCCACACCACGAGACATGTGGATAGTAATCCCTTATTTTCCAAGTGGTCGGCTAAACCATTGCCCTCCCTGTAGGTGTGCTTGACTTGGACCAGGTTCCTCTGGAGGAGGAGGTTCCTGGCCTCAGAAATGACATTGAAAATCTTCCATGTCGGATCTTGGGAATTCATCATGTAGTTAATGATGTTCAGTGAGTCCCCTTCAACTACCAAGGGTCGGGGATCCTCCGAAATGAGCTTGAGTCCTCTCAAGTCCTCTGGCCTCCGCAACATGATTGGTTTGAAACCCCAAGTTTTCACAGAAAGCCAGGATGAGCTGTCCATTATGGTCTCTAACTGATCCACCCATAGCGGCCGCCCCTGGGTTACCCCGAGAGGCCCCATCAAAATTTAACTTCAACCATCCTTGAGGAGGCCTGACCCACCTGACGTCCTTCCTGGATGACCGTGGATCCTCCCGCTCCTTGATCTCCCCTGATAACTTCAAGGATTTGAACAAACCCTCTTCAAACACATGCTTGGGCCATGGGTTGGGGATAAGCTTGGAGTTCTCAATGGCAAAGGTGATGGCCCTATGAGCGACTGAGGGAGGATCCTTGGGAGGATTACCGAAGACCCGACCATTGCATTCCAACCATATCTACCATAAAAAATGGTGGAAGCAAGCATTCCACAGGAAACGGAGCTTGGGATTTTTAAAAGGATTGGGCCATTGGAAGAAAGCCTCCTTAATGGTCTTGGGGGGAATCCATTGGATCTGAAAGGTAGAGAGGATGGAGCCAAGGACCAACCCAGTGAAAATGCAGTGCAGGAATAGGTGGTCAGAGGACTCACAGGCAGACTCACACAGATAGCACCTATTGGGAATAGCAAACCCCCTCTTGTGAAGATTGTCAATTGTGAGAGCTTTATTCTGAAAGGTAATCCATGAGAAGAAATTTACCTTTGGGATCAAACATTTCCTCCAGACCACGTTGCAAGGAAAGTCTGATTTCAGCCCTTTGCATTGGAATTCATAGGCATATTTGATAGAGAATCCACCATCATCGGTCCCCCTCCAAATCATTCGATCCGGACCTCTGCTGGTGGGTATGATGATGTCCTTAAGGATGGAGGATAGGAAGTCGGCCTCAGTCTCTAGCCCCTCTGCATCAATGAATTTCCACTATAGGGAGCCATTTCTCCATTCAATGAAATTGGCCACCCTCTGCCCAAAGTTGTTATCAAGAAAAGTTTTAAGGTGAACCAACCCGGTCTGCTCAGAGAGAGGGTCCTCTAGGGCCCACCTATCCTTCCAAAAATCTATGCTCCGGCCATCCCCAAGGATCCACCTGATGTCATCTTGGATCAGCTGCCTGGATTGGACAATGGCTTTCCAGAAAGCCGACCCCCTAGTGGGAATCCCATCCTCAAGAAAGGAAGTGTTAGTGAGGTATTTCCTCCTGACAATTCTAACCCATTCTATCGGTTCATCTGCCAGGATCCTCCAGGTGTGTTTGGCAATGAGCGCTAGGTTCATCTTGGCCATTCTCCTGAACCCTAATCCTCCTTGCTTCTTGCTTCTACAAACTTTGTCCCAGGCCACCAAAGGAAACCTGGACTTGTCTTCATTGCCTGACCAAAGAAAGTTTCATTGGGTCTGCTCAATCTTGTGAAGAACCGAGGCAGGCAATCTGAAAATAGACATGAAAAAGGTCAGAATCCCTTGGAGGCATGCCATAGTGAGGGTTGCCTTGGCAGCTTGGGATAAGAACTTGCCTTTCCATGATGCCAACTTTTTGTGGATTCTCTCGAGCACCATGTTCCACATCCCTTCCTTAGCACGCCCATAGAAGAGAGGGAGGCCAAGATAGGTAGTGGGGAGGGAGTCAATAGAGCACCCCAGGATCCTTGCAATCTAAACTTGATGCCTGACAGGGGTGTTGAGAAAAAATATCTTGCTTTTGATGTAGTTAACTTTTTGACCGACAACACTCTCATAGAGTCCTAGGATTCATTTGATGGATCTGGCTTGAGCTACTGATGCTATGGTGGATAGGAGCATGTCATCCACAAACTGCTGATGGGTGATCACCTCAATCCCCGAGGCAGGGAGGATGTCGGTCACCTTCTTCCATTGTTGGGCATCCTTGAGGGCTCTTCCCAAAGCTTCTATGAGGATGATGAAAAGGATGGGGGATAGAGGATCCCCTTGACGTAGACCTCTTGAGCTCTGAAAGAAATCGGCAGGAGAGCCATTGACTAGGATAGAGAACCAGGGGGAGGAAATGCAGCCCTGGATGAGGTCAACCCATAGGGGATGGAAGCCAAACTTGAGGAGGATCTCTCGAAGGAAACCTCTGTCAACCCTATCGAAGGCCTTGTTCATATCAAGCTTGAGGAAAAGGGCAGCCTTCTTGGTCATTGAGGTAGAATGCAGGGTTTCATGGATCGAGATGACCCCATCCAGGATGTTCCTCCCTTTCATCGAACTACCTTGAGACTGATCAATGATAAGGGGGAGAATGGGCTTCAGCCTGTTGGCCATAACCTTGGTCAACACTTTGTAGATGATGTTGCATAGGCTGATAGGCCTATAATCAGAGATGGATTTGCAGTCAGAGGCTTTCGGGATGAGGGCCAAGAAGGTGGAGTTGAAACTATGAGGGACAACTTTGGTTGACTGGATCTCTCTAATGGCCTCACAGACATCATTCCCCACCACATCCCATAGGGTTTGGAAAAACCTCGAAGAGAAACCATCCGGCCCAGGGGCTTTATCAGGTTGCATTGAAAATAAGGCCTCCTTAATCTCATCATGGGAGAAAGGTTCCACCAGTCTGAGGTTCACATCCTGAGGAACGATGCAAGGAATATTTGATAGGAGAGTATCCTGAGCTTGGCTGTCACCCTCCGGGGCACTTCCCAAGAGGTTCTAGAAAAAGGACACCGCTTCAGCCCTGATCTCAACTATGTCCTTGGTGGATGATCCATTGCTGCACACAATCTCCCTGATCTTGTTGGATGCCCTATGCCGCATAGTGGAGGCATGAAAGAACCTGGTGTTAGCATCACCTTCCTTGACCCATAGGTCTCTTGACTTCTACCTCCAGAAGGTTTCCTCTCTAGCCAGGATGTTATGGAACTCTGCTAGGAGGTTCCTTTCCTCCTCCCTAGTGGGGCTGCTGTGGTCCCCAACTTCGATTCTCCTTTCCATCTCCTAAAGTTTCTCAGTAATGGCCTTTTTACTGGTGAAAAGGTTGCCAAAAACCTCCTTGTTCTAGATTTTCAAGTTTTCTTTGACCATATTCAGTTTTTGAGCCAGCCGAGAAGTGGCGGATCCTCCAAAATTTTGATGCCACCATGAGGACACTTGATCTTTGAAATCCTTGTGGAGAGTCCACATGGCTTCGAAATGGAAAGGAGTTTTGAAGGAGGGAGGCCTACCAGTTTCAAGGAGGATGGGACTATGGTCTGATCCGATCCGAGGTAAGGCCAATAGGGTGGCATCACCAAATAGAGGGATAGCTTCTTGAGAGATGAGGAACCTATCCAGCTTCACCTGGATGAGCCCACTATCAATCCTCCTGTTGCTCCAAGTGAAAGAGGACCCCTTGAGCTTAACATCCATGAGCTCATTGGTATTGACAAAACCTCTGAAATCCTCCATGCTTCTACTGAAAGAGTCGTTACCTCCTTTCTTCTCAGATGGATGCAACGGGCTATTGAAGTCTCCTCCTATGATCCATGGAAAGGTGTTGAAGGTGGTCCTCATTTGAGTTATAGTTTCCCACATTTTGGCCCGCTCGATGGGGGAATTTGGAGCGTAAATGTTGGATAGGATCCAAGACTGATTGTTGGTCTTGGAGTGAAACAAAATGTTTAGGATCCTGCTCGAGGATGACAAAAGCCTTCCTTCAACCAGGGTAGGGTCCCAAAGGCACATGAGCCCACCTGACGTGCCTTGAGCTGGACTGATAAGGCACTCTCCTTTGGCCCAAATGGCCTTGGCAGACTTTCGAGAAGAGAGCTCATCGATTTTGGTTTCTTGCATAATGAAGATGGAAGGATTGATCCTTTTCCTTAGGTCAGCCACCAGCCGCTGCTTGGCTGCCCCATTGAGGCCCCTCACATTCCATGAGAGGACCTTCATTTCGAGGGTTTAGGGTTTTTCTTACCTCCCTTCACCAGCTGGAAGGGGGGTTTGGTTCCTTGCTTGTCATTCTGGTTGTCGAAATCATCAGAGAAAAGCATCAACTGGGTTCCATTTGTGATGTCCTCCATCATTTCCTTGTTTCTCTTCTCATTGTCAGAGGGTCTCCCTCTTTTCCTTTCGCTGCCATAGTCAATGGCCTGTTTCCTACTCCTGGTGTTTCTGGGGCTGATTCTCCCAGAGACGGATGGGCCTTCTTTTTTAGAGAAAGGAGAAAGGGGTACCTCACCCCTATTCGAGCGGTTTGGGGATTTCCTATTGCCCGCCAGGTACTCATCCATAAAAGAATTTGGAACAACAATTTTGGGAAGGGTCTGTACCTGGGTAACTGGATCCTCTATGCTAGGACTGGTGTGAAGCGAGGATTTTGAGAGCACCTCCTACTCCTTTTGGGCTGATGGGGAGGCTTCTCCTCACTCATGGTTTTGCTTGCCTTGATCTGGAACATCACTCTGACCTTCCTCCTGAGGTGCTTGGTGGGCGGGATTACGCATGATGTGTTTCGGGCCTAGCACCGACTCCTTGTTGAGAGGGGGAATACCCTGGTTCCTCTGCATGCCCTTGTTCGGACCTATCACCTTTTGATTCTGGGCCCTCAAGATAGGGCACTGATTCAGGAGGTGACCTTGAGTGCGATAGTGAGTACAAAATGTTGGCTTGTTTTCGTACTCGATGGGCTACCTCTTGATGATGCGTGATCCTCTATACAAGTTTATGAAAGTGGGTAACTCTATTTCTAGGTTAGCGAAGACACAAAAGCGGGCATGGACCATCCTGGATCGGACCTTGGTGGAAGAATCAATGGCAACGAGCTCACCTATGGACCGGGCTATCCCTCTGATGACATTCTCATGCCAGCATTGGAAAGGGAGGTTTGGCAACCTAACCCACAGAGGAGCTACATTTATGTTTTGGGTTTCAGGGTTGAAATCCTCTCCCCACTTCCGGAGAAAAAGGCTCCTGCACCCTAGGAACCATGGTCCCCCGACCAAGATGTTGCAGTAGTCCTCCTGAGTGTTGAGCCTGATGGCGAAAAACCCTCGAGAGAGGGCAACAATTTCCATGTTGTCACTGGTCTTCCACTTGGAAAAATCCCATTTTTGAATGGTCTCCATGTCTGGTCGCCCTCCTACGAACTTGCCAATCAGAGTGAAATGCTCAAGCTCTAGGTAGCTGTCCATTAGGTCTTCAGGGATGACCAAATATGCTCCACAAGGAAGCAGTTCCTGGGTGGGTTGCTTTGTTGGGGATCCTGGACTTAGTACCTGGGTGTAGGATCCTTTTTGGTTTAGGTTTACCCCACCTCTTGGTCCCTCCTTGTCAGGAGGGTCTTTTCGCTCCTGTCCGACCCATCCGCCTGGGCCCCTGCTGCATCGGGCCCTGCCCCGTCATCACTGCCATGGCTTGTCCCTCCTGGACCCTCGCCTGACCATCCTGCCTCCTTTCTACCGCATCCTCCCGGTCGCTCTCCATCCGCCACTCGCTCGCCTGCATTCCCGCTCTCCATCCTCCCCATCTAGAAATATCCTTTTTGACTTACACTGAATAAAAATATTCTAGATATATTTCTTGGACTTTTCATGGCATTTTTTTAATTACTTGAGATAGTCAAAATATCACATTCTTCTATATATTTTCATTTTTGAACTTTTCCTATGATATCTATAATTATATGAGATAGTTAAAGATCTCATACTCATCAAAAATTTATTTTTGGGTATTTACTATGATTACATAAGACTTTCAAAAGTACTTTTGACTATCTTGGCTTTCTAGAAATTTTATTATTTACAACATATTTCCTACTTGAAAAAGACAATTTACCATGATTATGACACTTTACTATTTACTATTGCTTTTTACTACGACCTATCGCTATCACAATATTCATTTTACACTCCTTTCATACAAACATTATATTATGATACCATTTTTTAATAGTCATTGCAACCTTCTTGGTGAAGGTACTATGTCACTAGAATCCATAGCAAGTTATCAAGTCATAATCTTCTCTAAAAAGCCATCCCACTATATATTCTATATGCTCCTTATACTACTACGTGCAAATAACATGATTTTTTTTTATGTTGATATCTCTCCCAATTCTAATTTCTACTAATTCCTTGACATAGGTTTGATCTAGTAAGGAGGATGAAGTATCTTGAGTTTCTCATGGTTCTCCCATTTTTTATAGGCCTTCCATCTAACTTCTCAAGCTTATAGGTCCCATTATCATGCATATCTACTATCTGATAGGGGATCATATAGATTGGTAGAATTTTTTTATGCTTTCTACTTTTATGTCCAGCATTATACACCATAACCAAGTCATTGATGTTCAAGGGGAACCACTTCAAGTTTTTGTCCTAATATATTTTTTTCTTACATCTTCTCTTTTACAATGTGGTCCTACATCATATGTTGCATTTTATTCAACTAGTGTAGTTGTACACCCTAATTCTTCATGAATTTTCTTTCATTCTTCTTATCCCGTATTATCATTTGTATAGTTGGAACATAGTGTATGGTGGGAAGGATAAGATCAATATCATATGTCAATCAGCATGGGGAATACCTTGTGGATGACTTGATTGTGGCCCTATAAACAATTAATGTCACATGGATTCTTTTGTCCCATGTGTTGAATTGCAAAGCTGCATCCTTTACAATGATTTGACATAGCATGTGATTAGTTGGTTCCACCAGCCCAATAGTAGTTTATGTATTGTTGAGTTCTTATGCTTGATCAAAAATTGAATCATCAAGTCTTCCACCACTTTGTTTAGGAAATGGGTAGCTTAATCAAAGATAATTTCTACTGGGTATCCAAATATACTAATAATTTATTCATAGATGAACCATGAAACTTCTTCCCTTATCTCAAAATTCATTGATTGAGCTTAAGCCCACTTATCTAGATAAACTATCATAATAATTATGTATACATCCCTTCATGCTATTATAGGAAGGGATACAACAATATAAGTTGCCCACTTCTCAAAGGGGCCAAGAGAAAATGCAAGATATAAGAGGGAGATTATTATCCTATAATTCCTAAATAACTAGCACGTATTGCATGTTTTGTAGTGTTGTCATATTCAATTACCCCTAGAATGGAAATCACTCCTTATGGGGAGCAACACAACAGGGTCATGGCCAAGAGAATGGGGTTCGACTCAATCAGGAGTCTCTAGGAGTTTTTACAAGGCCGACTCCTTGTTATGATGTGATCTTCAAGGTACACTTGGACTCAACAAAGGGAAAAGGGGTGCAAGAGATAAAACAAAGTAAATCAATAAAAGAAAAGGGCGTGATGATACACCAAGAGATGCAATAAGATCTTCCTACAAAAATAGGCCTAAATACTATGTGCCAATGATGAACACTTCCTCTCCTTGACATGATGAAGCACATATGAGATTTACCAATTGTACACAAGCATGAGAAGGCAGGTCCCATAGAAGAGCCAAACAAGTGACTAGTCCAAAAATAGATTCAAGTCTCTAATACATACATATACTTAATAAAATTCAAAGAACATGTAAAATATCACAAACAAATACATACACACAAAAATGGGTCAGTAAGAGGTCACAAATGGCTATACAAATTTTTTTATATAGGTGCCCATTATATATATATATATATATATATATATATATATATATATATATATATATATATATATATATATATATATATATATATATATATATATATATATATATATATATATATATATATATATATGCAAATAAGATTTTACAAATATTGTGCCAAAAGTGGGGGTTCAATATTACCCACAAGCCACTCAAGAGTTGATTATTTTTACAAAATGAAATGAAGGAAAAGCCTACAAAAAAATACAATTGTAAACTTGTCGATCCTTTCTACAGTCTAAAATATCATTATTTATAGATTACAATAGGGAAAATTTCCCTCCAAAATTTTTAGGATGACTTGTGTCTACTTTTTCCTAGGGATTTTGAATGTTGAATGAGGTTTCCTTTGGACATTTTTTTTGTCAGTCAACAACTTCCATGGTTGCAGGTCCTCATTTCTTTGTCTTAAATAGATCACCTACCTTTACTTCAATTGTAGAGCCAAAGTGTTCCTAGTAGATACCCCATATTTTATTAATAATGGTGCATTATCCTTCTTTATTTATATATTCTAGAAATCCATTTTATCACCTAACTCCCCCTTGGTACTAATGCACTTACTTTCCTCCATATTTGTTTACCTTTTTAGGACTTTTTGCGACATCAAGAGTTTTATCTACACCATTGGGAATTTTACTTCTTCCCTTTCTTTAAGACTCTTATAAATTTTGATAAGTTAATCCATTGTGTTTCTTTGTGGGACTTTTCTTTTTTGTCCAGTCTTATTAAGACTCTTGATAGTTTCTCTTCCATGTCTTCAAGATTTTCCCTTCAATTTGCCTTAAAATTTTCTCTCTTTCTCATATCAATCTCTACTTTATGGCCAAAGGTCCTTTTCCTAGGATGTCTTCATGTGTGCCAACTTGCTAGTGCTTGAATTAATTCTTTGGTAGACATAGCGAGGCTTTCACATTTTATGGTCTTTTTATGAATGAGGGAAATTATATATCCTTCAACATATTTTGACATATAATTATAATAAGGATTCATCTCCTTACCCTAGCTGCTAGCTCCCTTCACTTTATATTCCACAATTGAGGGTATCCTTAGATGTCTGGAGGAGAGATAACACATGTTGTGCCAGAGGTCACTTACCCAAACAAACACAAATGATGTCGAGTACTTCTAACTTCACCATAGATGATTCTAGGGTTGATCCTCCTCTTATGGTAAAGCATTTTTGGTTACCATTTAAAAGGCTTATCATCCTTTATCATGAGTGAGGTCTGGCTCAGATATCATTGAAAAGGCTTCAAGTTGTTCACTATGGGCCATCCCCTTATTAGGGACATGTGATCAACTTGCCCATATAGTGTGAGGATTTTCACATCTATCCTTACCCTTTATATATATCTAGTTGGTGAAATCTAGAATGGAATCATTTTAGGCTAGGATGGATTATGACCCCTTGATCTCATAATTTTTGGGGGGACGCAATCTAATTGTATTAAATAGTGATTTATTACTATTGTTTTAGTGGCTCTAAAGAGACATTTTGTTTGTAGAAGGAGATGAACTCAAAATATAAGAGGCTTTTATCCATTGGGTGTAGAGTTGCTAAAATGTAGCTTTCTAAAAGGTATTGGTCCCCATTTATAACTCCCTTTCTAGGGTTGGGGTATTATTTCTATCTGTTTCACCTCGTTTCTATCAGTACTTTCTCTTGTATTTCTTGTCCTTTCATTGGGATAAGCTCTTATGTTTTATGCTCAATATGACATGGTGAAATATTTGGCTTATCTTCGTCTTATGTGCAATTATGTTTTGTTGATGCAAGCCTTTCACCTAACTTTTTTTTATCAATTTTAAATTTGGCGCTAATTCTAAGAATGGTCCCATGGATGGTCTTTTGTGGCTATTATATTTTGAAAAGGTATCCTATAAAATAAAAGAAAAAAACAAAGCAAAAATATATTAACTTAAAAAAATTATTATTATTATTATTATTTATTTTTTACATATATACATGATCCAAGAATTAGGCATCACTTCAAACTATTGCCATCCCATGCCTATTTCCCCATATACATTTGGGGGTTAGGATCCCAAATTTTTGTTACCCCTTGTCTCATCAAATATTATAGACTATTTGACCATAATTCCTCCTCCATTTCATAATAATTTGACCATTCCTCTTTGGTTGCCAAAACTTGATCATTGCTCCATTCTGATGATGGCAATGACTCTATATGATGAAGGTGCAATGGTTCACTTGAAACTTTTATTCTAGTTCTATATATTTTTCTTAATACCATCAAAGACCAATATAGATATATGTACCATTCTAGTTTTGTAGTGAAATATTTATATAGGTAGATGTTGAAAGGAGGAAGATCAAATATTGACACATATTGCATAATTATTTGGTCTGGATGAGCACATGGAAAAAGGGGAAGTTTTTTTGCAACCCCTAGTATTTTAACTAGGCTATTTTCCAACTGCATAACTCTTTTATTTGTTGAATGGTATCTCAATCCTAATGCATCCACTATTTATTTTGGCATAATAGATGTGTTGGCCCTGGAGTCTATAATACAAATATGGATTAGTTTGTCTTAGTAGGAAAGGATCAAATAGAATAGGGGGGCTTCAATGTGTTAGGTTTAGGCGATAAGATTTGTAGTATAGTCACAATTTGTGGCTATCTCCTTCCCTTTTCTTCTTCTTCTAGAGCCTTTTGCAAATGCTTCATTTGCCATGGAATGGCTAACATTTCCCAAATTGAGATTGATATAGAGTATTTTTTAAGTGATCCACTATATTACAAGATCCCAAAGATACCACCATATTAGGAATAAAACATGGTCTCTCTTATATTGATTGAATATCCTTGGTTGGTTCTGGTGGCATTGAATATCGCCTTGGGTTTATTAGGGTGTTTTGCTTGGTGAATGTTGAATCTTTTGGTAGTGTAGCTACTAATGGTTGTGATTCATCTATGGCTACTCTTATCTGGATGCCTAAGGACTTTAGACCACTTGGTTGTGGGATGGCATGAGGCATAGGTGTCCTTGATTGTTGAGGTGTTATGACCAAAGGCTACTATTTTGATTGAGTTAACATGTGTTGACTATTAGGGATTAGTGAATTGCTTAGCTCCCTTTCCTTTATTACCAAATTTTTAGACCTTGTAAAATAATTTGATTAGACCTAAGGTTTTTTAGTCGTTATATTACCAATATGGTTTGATATTCAAATGAATTTCTCCTTCATCTCATGCTGCTAAGATTTGGTCTTGAGAAACACAAATAAGTTTTGTGGTAGAAGATAGAAATATTGCTCTAGAATCTAACTTTAAACTTTTGAATATGAATCGGATGACATCACTTCATGTGCTGAAGTATCCCAAAGTTATGATGCTTATCCTCTATTGACTTAATTGAGGGAGATATTGGGATATGGTTAGTACCATGTGATAGGATCCTCTATACAATTATTTTGTATAGGGGCTAATTTCCTAGCATGACTAGGAACTTTTATTTGTAGAGGAGTCACCACCAAAAATATTTTTTGATGATGGGATTGGGATTAACCATTCTCTTAATTATTTTGTAATTAGGGCTTGGAATATCTAGTGGATGGGTTTCTATAACCCTAGTTTCCGTGTGAAAATGAAGGTCTATATTTATTTTGATAAGGATATCTTGGAGCACTTCACTCTCTTATCATAGCTAACATTTTTTTAGCTATAAATGTAAGTATTTTATGGGATGAATTATTTTTTGGATCCCTAGGGATTGATGGGGTTGTATTCTATAAAGATACAACAATTGAAGCTAAATGGGAGGATGAATGAGAGGTCATCGATTGAGCAATTAGAGCTAGAGATTATACATTAGGGTATAGAAGCATAGGAAGTCTAGAGTCAATCTTCCAATCTAAATCAAATCATGTTCCACTTGAATAGCCAATTCATATGCTTTCAATAAGCAGTTTCCCCCTTTTGACTTAATCATCATTAAAATATTAGAATACAAAGCTTTCAAATAGTGTATAAGTTCCATACCTTTTGAGGGATGCATTTCCTTAGGTATTCTATGCCAATATTTGTGAAATATGAGGTTGAAGTCTTCTATACCTATCCTTACCCTTTGAAGATATCTAGTTGTTGAAACATGACATGGAATCATTTTAGGCTGGGATGGATTGTGATCCCCCAGTATTCTCTTTATTTTTTTGGGGTGCAATCTAACTATATTGTAGGATTTATCACCACATGTAGTACTCTATACAATCTTTAAAGTATTGGCTAGTTATAGCCTGCATATAAAAATTATTCTTGTTGTAATATTCCTAGAGACCTATCCTCCATACACATCATCATGACACTCTATAATCAACTAGTTTCCTTGCTCTATTCCAACTACTCATTGATACTTCTCATCTAGGCCTACTCGATACAAAACTCCCTACACTATTGAATATGGTCAACTTGCCTAAGAAATATTCCTCATCATTCTTAGTGTTGCATCATTTATAATCCTAACTTTGGTTAAGTATCACCAGATATATGCATATTCCTCTAAATTATCTTCTAATGGTAGCCATATTATACCAAGAAGCTCACCATATTCACATTCAAATCCAACTTCCTTATATGCTCTCAAAAGAGTATCCACATTGATATGCTTCTTACCTGGTTAGTCAACAATATCAAAATTAAATTATTATAAAGAGAGAATCTGTATAGCTATCCTTTCTAACAGATTAGACTTATTGACAATATACTTTAGGGAAGCAAGTTCTGTAACAATAATGAATGTCTTCCCTATAAGATAGTTCTTAAACTCCTTGAGAGCAAATATGATGTCTAGCGCTTCCTTCACTATAAATGTATAATTTAACTCTACAATGCTAATTTGCCTACTTCAAAAGTAGATAGGATGATCATACCCATTATCATCCTACTCACTCAATGTGCTTATGAGCACTATGTCATATATATTTTTGTAGAAAATAAATTACTTACTCCAATATGCTTTCTTCAATTTGGTAGTAGTGACCAAGGCCTTCTCTAGTTCCTCAAATGCAACCTTAGCTTCTTTCCTTGGTTCATAAGAAATGTTAGCTTTTGAGAATGTATATTAAAGGAAATGCAACCACAATATTTGAAATATGTAAGCTGTGATAACTATATGATAATGACACTATAATGTGTAAGAAAATAATGAGATAAACTTCTACAATAACTTAGTAATATGCCATTAATGAAAGCTCACAAAATTAGTATATTGCAATATAATGGAGAACTTGAACACTCCAAAAAATTTAATGAAGAACTACATTGTACCTACTCACTACTAACTATATTAACATTGTATCTCTCACTCACTCTATTCTCACCTCTCACTCTATACTCTCTTTAAAGGCCTATATATAGGAAGATATATACCTTGGCATTTACTCTACCTATGACTCATGTACATGTGGACTACATGCACATTATAACACTTGTGTATTTATTACTTGCATGAAGTAACTACTCAAACTTTACTTTAAAGTAAACTCCTACTCTAGTTATGTAATTGTTGGGCATTGAATTGCACCAAGTTTTCACTTGATACTATGGCTATCTATCTTCCTATTTTCTGTCTAGGCTTGCACCCGATAGCTGTAGCTCAACACTCAACATTGGATGGACCAAAATAGAGTTTTTGATCCAACCTCCAGAGTAGGTTGGTTCCTTATCAACTTAAATAGGGGTTGACACAATTATGCTCACTTAGGGTTTGAAGGTTAGGGTAATAAAAGGCTAGGGTTAGAGAAATGTGAACAATAGTGGATAGATAGGTTAACAACATTGCATTACCATAAAAAGCTCCAAAAAACTAACCCAAAGATACATAACTCAGATCAACATTATCACAAATTGAATGACTCTTCATTCATTAAAGCACAATAGAGAAATATTGCAGACAGAGATTTCAATATCTAGACAATGATAATCCAAATAAAAGAATTCACCAATATCTAGATTCTACAAAAATACACTTCCTAACAATAAATATCAAACTCAGAAGTAAATTTCAATTACTTCAACAACTAGTAATCCATTCATTTGGCACAAACTAACCACTTAAGTATTCACATAAATACAACTAAAGAATTTGAACCTCTGATATCAAGCATGAAGATACAAACTTTGAGGTGAAGATCAATGTAATGCTCCTTCCATTAGCTCTTGGGAATATTTATAGTAGCATAGGCAAACACACTAGAGCCGACCCTTAAAAATGAGGGTTCAGACCTCTATTTATAGTTTTGCAAAAATTTAAAATTACAAAGAACATTACATTGATTTAATTTTGATAGTGCAACAGAGATTTCTTGCTGGCATTCGCTTACTGGCACACCTTCTGGGAAATCCACTGCAAGTGGACCGCCATGGCAGCTCGGGACCTCTACAACTTGTTGTTCACTTAGTGTAACTTGGAGTTTAGGTCATTGGAGATCAAGCATCATCATTGAATCTTATTGGAATACATCTACCATCGTCGATCTATAACCACTTTTGGTTTTTTCTCCTTGAAAACTCTCGACGCTTCAGATTCCCCCCTAATTGACTACTACAATTTTGGTGAAGAAATGCTTTTAAGTACTTCAGATTCTTGAACACAATCTTCACCATTGATCTCCCCTATCGTATGGCTATGATTCATTCTTGATATAAGCTTATTATAATGGCAGGGAGAACACAACACCATTCCACTCTAAAAATGTTGGTGACATCATCATCCTATCTTAGCAACTATGGAAACACCAACCCGACTCTCAAATGATCTGAAAACTAAGCAAACTCAAATCTGCTCCTTGTTCTTCAGATTCCTTCATAATCCACAAGGTGCCTTCTAATCCGCACAAAAATATTGATGACATCACTCCTTATTTGTGACTTTTATGGATCTGATTCTGGAATGAGCAAGTGCATTAGCATATGATCATCAATCCGGACCCGTCATAGCGTAGTGTGACCTTTTCTCCATTTCACACTATCCTCAGAATAAAACCTTCCACTTTGTCATCGTTCCAGAAAGGAGAAGTCAAAAACATCCTTAGTCATGAATCCGCATCCGCCTTGGCCATAGCATTTCACTTTGTAACTATTATGGGTGCAAATACTCTATGGGTTTTCTGGAATCGGGCCTTCTAAAACTTAGCCTCTCATGAAGTTGCCAATCTACACTTTTTTATCACTGATGTCATCTCTTCTCAAAAATTTTGTAGATTAAATATGCATCGCTAGCTCAGAGCCGAAAACAAAAGAAGACTCCCGAAATCGGGCATTCCAACACTTAGCCATTTTGCAAATATGTCAATCCACACTTTTTAATCACTGACATCATCTCTTCTCAAAACTTTTGCAGATTAGAGATGCATTGCGAGTCCGGAGCCAAAAACAAGTCTCCTAGAATCACTTCAAGCATGAAAAATTACTAAGTGTCGGGCGGGCTCATACCTTCTATTGCGGATCCACTCCAAAGTATACTGCAAGGTGTGTGGAATGAAGACTTTATCCCTTAGGAAAAATTTTGCAAAATTTTTACTAAGTATGTGGCCATTTTGGGCCTACATTCTGGCACCTCCCAGGTGGATTTGCTCGCAAAGCCAATTGAACTCAGAGTCTTATCCATTGGGCCTTAGGAGTCAAATATACTTATCTTCAAAAAATATACTTTATAGAATAACTTCCATATAAACACTACTCTCTGAAAGTTTCATCAATCTGCTGAGAGAGTAGAGGTTCATATCGAAGTGATGCCAAAAATATACAGAACTCATCCGCTCATACAGAGACTGCATCTAAAATACAAATCTTGCCACTGTCTTCAACAACTAGACACAGCTCTACTCCTTTTATAAGGCCTTATTTCAAAAATACCTTCACATATAGTCCACTGCTCTTCTACCTCTGTAGGCTTCATGCTCTTATTGCTTACTTCTGACAATTGTCAGAGTCAAAACAAAACAAATACAAAACTTATGCATATGTACAAAACAAAAATGAACTAAGTGTGAGCCCCTCCTGGGCTTGTAACTGATCTATCCAGTTCTTCTTCTTCATGGGCCTCTTCCTCGACCTCCTCATCTTGCTCTTCTTCATCTTCTTCTTCTTCTAGAATAGGTGTTTTTAGAATTTTTCCTCCAGAAGTATCACCAAACAATTGGATCATTAATTCCAAATATTGTAGAGCCTGTTTCCAATATGCTTCAAAGGGATTTGATGTTTCTTTGAGCTGCTTATAAAAATATTGTAGCTCACCAATGTCTTCATAGTTAGTAGCATCCCCTCTATTTACCAGATCTTCCATGAGATCTTTCAACCGAGTAAAATCAAAAATCATTTGGACAACTTGTTCTTGGGGTAGTGGCTCTTCTAGAGAATCTATCCTGGATTCATCCTGCAAATTCTCATTGATGCTTTTCTGGATTTCTTCCACGGATAACAAGTTATGGTCCTCCATCCATAGGCCTTTAAATCCAACTTGAATCATTTCCTTATTCAATTCAACAACATCCTTAATCATACCCTCAATCCTATCGAACAACAACCAGGCTCTTTGAAGTGCCCTGTGCTTTTTAACCACTATCCTGGCAGAAACTTCTGGAAAAATTCCATTCTTTATTAGGTATAGGTTTAGTAGAATCACTGAGTCTTCTACCAACCAACCTGTACATTTTTTCTATCGGAATCACCATAGGCTGCAACTCTCTAGTGATCTGATCTAGCTCCTTCTGAATATTGGAGAGTAGACGACTGGCATCATTAAGATAATCAATAATAAGTTGAAGCCCTAAAAATTTCTCCTGGACCTCAGAAAGCAACTCTTTTCTAATCCTTTTCAAATCATTCTTAGAAAAGCCTAAAGATTTAGCTTTCTCTATCTGAAGTTGATTCTTTAAATTCTAAATTTCTTTCGCCTGATCTTCATTCAACTTCTTTTGCTCTTCTAATTGGTCCTTTAGTTTACTGGCCTCTTGAAATTTCTCCTGCCAAGCCTTAGAATATTTTATCAGAGCCTTTTCTATTTATTTTTTATCATTGAGACTCTTCTTAAGCTTTTCAACCTTTTTCTCCAACTTGTCCACCTTCTCTCTGACTAAATCATTCTTCACATAGAAGGTATCCAAGTGAGCTTTGGCTATGATCAACTCATCTTCCTCAGGGAGCTTGTCAATATCTTCTGTGACCTCTTCCACTCGATAATCTTGGATTGTCATCTCAGTCTCAGGTTTGTTTACCAGTGGAGTCATAGATCTTGATATTCTCTATCTGGAAATAGGATCAACATACACACTTCTTCTCTTGACCGCCATCCTGTTGGAAGGCCTAGCAAGCCTTTCTGCCCAATAATAATTTATACTCTGAGTGGTTGCCTGCTCCTTTGGTATAGTAATAGGTCTTGAAAGACCAACAACTAGGGGAGATGATGACACTAGGAATGAAAGGGTGGACTGAACTGTTGTTGATGGGGGTGAAGATATAGTTACAACAACCTCTATGACAACAGTTGACTCTGTAACTACTATTGTTGTTGTTACTGGTAGACTCATAGAAATTGATGCAAGACTAACAATTGGATGGGTGGATATACTTGGAACATAGTGTCCCATTTATGGTGGTGATGAAAAATATGGAAGTGAAATGGTGGTAGATGAGGGAGTAGGAACCTCAGATGCTGGATATGGGATTTGAGGTGGATGTGAGGAAACAAGAGTAACTTGTACCTTGATGGCTACTGATGACTCATGTGGTGGACTGTGAGAGGGAGGAGGTACACTTGTCATGTATTCTTGTTTAGAAATGGAGGGAGATTTCTTTGGGGAATCAGGAGGATGAAGAGGAGAAGAGGTATTAGAAGCCATACCTTCACCTACTGATGTAGGGTGTTCTTGTTCTATCTCCATATCTTTTTGTTGCTCCTGATCAATCAATTTTCCCACAACAAAATCAACTACTTCTTTAGCAATCTCCTCCATATCCAATTTTTGTTTCTTTGAAATCTCTTTTTCCTCTCTTTTTGGAACCCTCTTAGTCCTTATATGAACCAATTGAAAAGTAATCATCTTATTCTTAGAATCCTCCTCCAACTCATCTTCTTGCACTACTCCAAAAAGTAATGTTTGCTCAAAAATAGGTCGCAATTCAATAGATGTTGCAGGGGTAAAAGAAAGGGGTTTGTACTTAAATATTTCATCCTTTTCTTTCCAGTTGATATCTATGTCTAGAGGCCATGCTCCCAAAGCTAAGAGTTTAGGCCTAGATGTTGTTTCAATAACTAGAGTGCTGACAACATTTTCCTTAGAATATTGCATCTTGCTCATCAACTTAGCTCCCTTAGGAAATGTTTCCACCTGCTCAGTAGTAGGATGAAAGGTATTTAGTACTTCAGCCATTGTCAAGGGAGTTCCTAGTTCTTCTAGATGAGCCTCATGATATGTAGGTGGAGGGAGGGATTTAGAACCAGATTGAGGTTTTTCAACCATTAATACTATGTTCTTGACATCCTTTTGTTTCCAAGTTCCAATGTTTTTATTGTATCTTCTTGAAAATTCCTTATCAATTTTCATTCCAAATTTAGACTTGGGATTTCCAATTTCAATCCTCATTCTCTACCAATACATTATTTTGGCTACATTCCATGGTCCCTTTTCCTCCTCTTCTTCTTCTGCAATCTCATCTTCAGGCGGAGGATCCTTTTTCTTTGTAGACTTAGCCTCAGATGGAGGATCTTTTTTCTTTGCTGACTCAACTTCAATATTTTCAATTGTAGCCTCTGTAATCTGATGACTTGGCTTATTGTCATGATCAAAATCAACAATTTATTCATAAAAATCCAACCATGGGGGTAACTGACCCATATTTGAGACATTCCACTCTAAAAGAGCAATCTCATCATTATTCCTGCCTTTTTCAAAATGAGCCCTAGGCCTCTTTTCAAAATTATAGGCCTTATCCGCATTTAGGGTTTTATTTCTGGTAGTAAAAATACCATCAAGGTCATAGCTCCATCTTTGGGGAATATAAAATAGACCTAACCTATCAAGGTATTGGTTGATTTGTTGGCTCTACCCCTTTTTAGTAATGGTAATGTCATCCAAAGTACGGTGGGTGAGTAGAGACTTCCTCTTCCTCCTAGAACCATAGTTCGCATCGATGTATTCTACCTACCTCAAATATTCTAAGGTAAAAAATCCTCTCTGTGATGAAATGGGGCAGGAGGAAGGGTTTACCCATGAAACCATACAACCTGATCACAGTGCCCTCAGTCAAAAAATACCAGTCTCCTTCTTCAACACTCTTTGTTCTCAGAATCTACTTAGTTAAAGGTGGCAACCTAGGGCACTTACCATACATTATTTTTAAAGCAGGTCCCAAAAATTCCAAATTGAATCTATAATAGGACTCACTGCTCCTCAAATGGCTTGTCCAATAATAAACCGACAAGGGTTCTCCATCATTGGTTTTATCCCTAACCGAAATCCATGGCATTCTATATTTGGTGGTGGCATAGAACATCCACACTAAACTTGAGCAATGCCTAAAACTAGGAGCATCGACGCCCCTTTTCATGCTTACTAGCTGTTCATGTATTCTCTATGCAAGAAAAGTTGGCCAGTCAAAATAAATCACTCTAGTCCCTTTCTTTCCCGCATCCTTCTCATACATTCTCTCATTAGAAATACAGTATGCTATGGTAATTTTCCAACCATGCACCATTCTATCAGAATCTAAACCCTCCATGCAAGCCAAAATAGCAAATAGCTTAGGATTTGTAAACTCATCAATATGAATAGGGACTTCAGGCATTTCATCTTCATTTCTTATTCTTCTAAAATTAAAATGCAGCCATAGCTCTATAGCCCTTTTCTTTACTTCTGAAGCTACCATTGCATCATAAGCCCTAGCTAATTCTGCTATGTCAAATGGTATGGGTTTTGAGGGTGGCCCTACTCCATTGGCAAACAATTCATGGCAAAATTCTTTTGTAATTGTGAATAGGGGAGAGCCCTCGAAGGTTTTAACTATTCTATTTTTAGAATCATAGAATTGAATCATAGCAGAGACTAATTTGGGGTAATGATGTATAGAATCATAGATATAGGTGAACAAGAAGGATTTTATAGCTATAGTACCTTGTCATTGCATTGGATTTTCTTTGAAATATGGGAATTCAAAACTTGTCCTTAGGTGGGTCCTCGACACTCTCGTCATCACTATATCTGCGACTCGTCTGGTCTGACATACATGAGCCTGTAACCTTGCTCCCGTATTTGGTACCTCAGTGAGTGATTTTTTAGGGGCCATTTTGATAGTAGCAAGACTTCGTTCTCCCTGTAGTTTGTGGTAAGTTCTTCAGAAATTCACTCTACCCTTTACCACTCTGGGGATGCAAATCGATGCCAAATGAGCATCGTGTATGTTTTTCGTCACTTTTTATTCTTCTGGAATGTGTGTATCTTCCACCATTAATGTGACTACTATGCAACCTTACCATTGGCACACTTTCCAACTTTTAATCATTCCCTTCGGTGGCTCAATGGTGGCACTCTATCTTTTCATTGGTCAAAATTTCAAATTGCGTTGCCACCTCACTGCACCCCTTCGGCTACTCTCGGGTTATGGCACAAGTTCGTTAGCATTGATTGTGGGATCATGCTCTGGTCTCCATGTGTCGTGGTCAGAATTATTGCTTGGTTCCACTTCATCTTTGAAACTGGTGGCTTAAGAAGCTTTTGGGTCCATGGACACTTAGTACCTTTTAGGCACGTGATTTTCGTCCTGATTTCGATCCAACAACATTGACTTCAAAAGGTTCTCGGATTGAGAACGCCCTTCACTTTCTTTTGACCAATGACTCACCATTCTAGAAGAATCTTAGAGGATTTACAATGTGGATTTGAGAGTGCTCGTCATTCCAAAGAGGTTCTCATAGTGCGAAATGAAACCATGTTGTGCACTTAGTTCATTTTTGTTAACTTTTTTCCTTTTTTTTTTTCTTTTCAAGATTTTTTCAAGAGAACTGATTACAAAGTGTAGAAAGAAATTAAAGAATTTAAAGTGTAGAAAGGAGGAAAATAATTATACAATGTATATACATATGTTACAACAAAATCACTCCTTACACATAGTAGAGCTTGAGATGAAAACCATTCACCGAAATTGGTTGTATGTTTCCCTCTGGGTCTTCCAGATGAAATACATTGGATTCTTTGGCTTCCATGATTTTGAAAGGACCATCCCAAAAAGAATTAAACTTTTCATGCTTGCCTGGATTTGCTCTATCAACATTCCACCTGAGAACCGAGTCTCCAACTTGGAATTTCTTGAATCTGGCCTTCTTATCAAACCATGCTTTAATATCTGATGAATGATTTTGAAAAATATTATATGCCTGAGCTCTACTCTCTTCTAATTTCAGCAAATGTGTCAATCTAGTTTTCACAGGATCTTCTTCTGACTCTTCTTCTGAATTGACAAGCTTAAGTGCTGGGATCTCCAAATGGATTGGTAACACTACCTCCTTGCCATACACTAGTGCATAAGGGGAAGTATTGATGGAATTTTTAATAGTAATCATGTCTGCCCATAGAGCTTGGTCCAATAATAGGTGCCAACTTCTTTTATTACCTTCTAGTGATTTCCTCAAAATCCTTAATAGGTTTTTGTTGGTAGATTCTGCAAGTCCATTACCCTATGGATAATAATTGGAAGTATTTTTAAGAGTAATGCCATACTTACTAGAAAAATCAATATACTTGGCTCCTATGAAATTTGGGCCATTGTCACTCACCAAAGCTTCTGGGACTCCAAACCTTGAAATCAAAATTTTCCATAAAATTGATCACAACATCTTGATCTGACTTCTTGGTAGGAATAGCTTCTACCCATCTGGTAAGATAATATATGGTAGTTAAGATAAAATTATGCTCTATAGAGGAATTGGGGTTGATAACCCCTATGAAATCTAGCCCCCATTGTTGAAAAGGCTCTTCCACTTGAATGGGCTTGAGAGGGGATGAAGCATTCCTTGTCCTTCCCATATATCTCTGACATTTGTCACAAGCTTGGGTGACTTTAAAAGCATAATGAATACAGTGGGCCAATAATAGCCTGCTCTTATGATTTTTAAAGCTATAACCTTTCCTGAACTATGCCCACCAACTGATCCTCCATGGAATTCCTCCATGACCCTTTTTTGTTGGTCATATTTTAAGCATTTTAGAAGAATTCCATCCAAGTTTCTTTTGTATAAGCCCTCTGGTAGTAATACATATTTCAGGGCATGAAGCTTGTATCTTCTCCTTTGGGAAGCACTTAGATTAAGGGGGCATACTCCACTCTGGAAGTACCTAACCATCTAGTCAATCCAATCAGAGTCTTCAACTTGTATTATTTCAACCTGATCTTCACCTTCTGCTGCCTGGCAAGCTGTTACTTCTGTTAATGTTGCAACTTTTGTTAACCCTTGGCACAAAGCCCTACCTCTTACTAGCTTGGTGGGGTGTATTTCTACATCATATTCTTAGATTTTGGTAATCCAACCAGCTCTTTTGTCTCCTAAATCACCTTGTAGGATAAAACTTCTTACATCTGGATGAACCACATATACCAGGGTCTTGCTCTGTACCAAATACTGCTTGAACTTCTTTAGTGACTTCATCACAGCAAATACTTACCTTTCAATAAAATTGTATTTGACTTGATAATCATGGAGTGTCTGGCTCCAAAAGAACACAAGATGTTCCTCCCCTTGATCATCCTTCTGAGTGAGCACTGAGGCATAACTTTCTTCAGCTCCATATGCATATAGAATAAAATTTTTGCTGAAATATGGGTTTATCAGTATTGGGGTTGTTGCAATGGATTGCTTAATGATCTCAAAATCTTATTTTTTGACTTCAGTCCACTTGAATTTGGTATTTTTCTTAAGTAACTCAGATATAGGCCTTACTTTTTGTGCAAAATCAGAAATGAATTTCTTGACGAAATTGATTTGGCCTAGGAAAGACTGTAATGTCTTCTTATTTGTAGGCAAAGGAAGAGTGAGAATTGATGTGATTCTATCTGGATCTATGGCCATGCCTTCTTTTGAGACCACATGACCTAGTAGCTTTCCTTCATGGACTGCAAAGAATGACTTCTTAGGATTGAGTGAAATACCAAATTCTTTGCATTTTTGAAAAACTTGCTCCAAGTGTGACAGATGATATTTTTTATCATGGGAGAACACAATCATGTCATCCAGATAAATCAGAATAGCCTTGTTGATCAGTGCTCCAAAGGCATAGTCCATAGCTCTCTGAAATGTGGCTCCTGCATTGGACAACCCAAAAGGTATTCTTTGGTAGGCAAATGTACCCCATTTTGTGGTGAATGTTGTTTTATACTGATCTTCATCTTTCACCCAAATTTGGTTATATCCAGAGTAACCATCCAATAATGAGAATATTTCTACTCTTGCCACTACCTGCAAGATCTAATCAATTTGAGGGAGAGGGTAGTGATCTTTGAGGGATGCTTGGTTCAGATTTCTAAAGTCCACACATAAGCGTATATCCCCATTCTTTTTCCTCACGGGTACCAAATTGGCTACCCAAGTAGAATGTTTTATTGGGTATATGATCTTAGCCTTTAATAACTTTAAGATCTCCTCTCTCATAATGGCTTCGATCCTTGGATTGACTGGCCTCTACTTCTGCCTAAATGGTTTTGCATCAGGCTCTAGCTCAATAGTGTGTTGGATAACCTTTTTATCATACACCTTGAGATCTTCATATGACCAAGCCACAATGTCTTGGTATCTTAAGCATAGAGCTTTGATATCTTCTACTTCCTTAGGTGAACATCGGATTCTGACATTGAGCTTTTTCTCTTTGCCAAATTCAACTTCTTTATAAATTTTTTTGTTGATCTTCATGGCTTTGGTCTTCTTTCTATCCTCATTATCAAACAGACTCTCAAGGGTGACCAAACCTCTTGGGATATGATTTTTCCTTAGTTGGATAATGTCCTACTAGTTAATTTCATCTAAATTCTCCTCTTGGATAGTAGAAAGACATGCTTATCTCACCATAAAATCAACTATTTGTTCATCACTTTCAAAAACTTGCCAAAAAATTTGCTTATCTGGTACTGCAGGTCTGAAAATCATTTTAATTCCCTTGGCCTTCTTGATTCCAAAGTCTATAGAAGGGTTGAAGTTAGCTCCCTTTTTGCTAATGAATCAGCCAGAGTATTCTTTTCTCTGGGAACAAAATTTAAATTCAGGGCATCAAAAGATTCCATTAAATCCCATACCCTATTTCTGTAAGCTTTTAAGTAATGGTGCTTACTACTGCACCTATTTCTTACTTGATGGACTATTAGCTCAGAATCACCATATATATTCAAAATCTTAATGCCCATGCTTTCTGCTTGTATCAATCCTAGACATAGGGCCTCATATTCTATTATGTTGTTAGTACATGACCATGTCAGTCTGTAAGCAAAAAAATTGTACCTTCTAACTGGGATTATAGGACCACACCAACTCCTACACCATTTTGGTATTTAGCACCATCAAATTGCATGATCCAAGTTTCTTTCTCTCTCAAATACTGGTTGGATATAGCCAAGATTTTCTTCTATGATTCTATTGAGATGTTGTATGTTCCCATAACAGTTTCGAACTGACTGTAGTCTTCTCTGAAAGGCAATTCATCCTCTATGTCCAACTCTTCAATGTTTTCCACCAGCTCAAATTCTTCCAAGGGATTAAGATTACACATATCTTCTTCAATATTTTCAATGTGATAAGCTACTAGTTTTTTAGGTGTTATCCTTATCCTTTTTCCTTTGAAAGGAATCACCATGCTAGAATAATCCATATACATACATCCACCTAGATTTGTAGTAAAATATCTTGAAAGACATAATCCAAAATAGGGTTCTAAGTCGACCACGACTATTTCTTGCACTATTGTCACCTCAGGGGCTCTGTGCAACCTCATCAATACATATTTAATGACCCCTACTATCTTGACAGGTGTTCCATCTAGTTGTAATACTCCAGGACAAGATTGGGTATACTCCATACCCATCTCCTCACAGACTAATTTAGGCATAACTATAGTTGATGCTCTTGAGTCAATCATACAATTTTAGACTACCCAACCCTCCATTATTAGGGATATATAGAAATGGGGAGGTTTATTATTTAAAATAGTAGGTGTCATTTCTTTCTTTTTTGATGGCATACTAAGGATTTTTGTGGCCAATCTATTATGAGGATTTTTGTTGAGAGAAGCCTTAAGCAAGTCAATATGACCAGGGATGAACATAGTGTCATACAGGCTAGCTTTTGATGGGATCCTTTTCATTTCTTCAACAATGTTGTATTCAGACTTAGTCAAGGAGAGTCTTTCCAGCCCTCTTTCTTGCTCATCGTATCTTCTTTTATATTTTTGGGTGGCCTCTAATATTTGTATTTTTGTAATAGAGGGGAACCTAAGTCTTTCTTGATCTTCATCCTTGGACCTCATTCGGTCTCCTTCTATTTCCTTTTCCTGTCTCTTAGGGAGGCTTTCTGTCTTCTATTTTCCCTTAGCTTGAGGAATAGGGAAGGTGTTACTGCTCTGAGGGAGGGGATCAACTTTATTCTGAGAAGGGACTTGGAATTGTCCCATTTTTTGAGGGTCTACTTGTAAGGCTTTCTTCCTAGACCTTGTCATAACCACAATTGGGCTCTCCTCAGCTGATTCTTTCCCAACCATGATTTGATCAGGGTGCCATAACATATTGACTCTCCCATTTTGATTTATTTTAGCTTGATCCATAGCTTTTTGCACATGGTGTTGGTACATCACACAAGACTATGAGTCGTGGGGATCATTGCATACTAAACACCAAACATTCACAAGAGTAGTATCTAAAGAACATTATGGCTCCTCATATACTGCACTCACTCTGACCCCAGTACTATTACTCGGACAATGTCTCTGATATTTGTTTACATATGGGAATATCCTCTGTTGTGACCTTTCTTGGTCTCTATTTTCCATTGAATTCATTCTATTACTCAGATTTTTTAGAGTATTTTGGATATCCAGGATAGCAGAAAACTCCTGAGATGGTTGAGAAGGAAGGGGAGGAAAAGGAGCTATAGAGGTCATAGGCTTTGGTTGCGGGATTGCATTCATTTGTGGAGATGGGGATGATAAAGACAGAGGGTCTATGTAAGAGGGGTTTGTGGATTGTACTTGGCTACTAGTGGTTTCTGAGTTGTAAGGCAACACAATTTTGGGGGGAAGTCTTCCGACATTGATTAGGATATTTTCAGCATGAACTACTACATTATAAATTTGGGGGAAGGTTTCCACTCCTGATTGCTATGTCTGTAGACCCAACTCTGATCCAAGAGCTCGGATATAATACATATAATACAGAAATGTAGTTGGTATGGCAGTAGGGGGAATTCTTTTCCATGTTCTACTAAATCTCAAATTAAAATCTGAGATAGTTTCTTGCTGATTTTTCTACATGGATGTAAACTGATTAAGTAGAGAAAAAGGATCAACAGATTCATTAAATTCCTCTATGAATGGCTCGACTAATGCTTGCCATGAAGTGATAGAATTATCTTCCAGAGTTCTAAACCAATGCAATATCTTTCCTCTAAAGGATAGGGCTAGAATTCTTACAATAATATTTTATTCCTTTATGTTGTGGATTGCTGCCAGATTCAAGATATCCTGACAGTGTTCATAAGCTATTTTCCCAGTTCCATCATAAGTGGGGATAGCCTTAGATATAGCCTAGGGGATGACATCCATTTGGGCTAATCTAAGGGGACCTGTTGTGTTCCAGCTAGGGTACTTCTGTAATGGCTTATTAGGAGCCATATTTTGTGCCATATTTTCAACTGTAGGTCTTATTGGGGGTACTATTGGATTCTCTTCCAGAAGCTCTTCTTCTATGATGAAATATTGATCCAAAATTCTGGTAACCGTAGCCCCTCTGTAAGGTAACTCACAGTAAAATAAGGAGTTAGGGTTATTCCTTTTGAAAGACCTAGTATACATGAAAGGACACTGGTCTATAGGGATAATTCTTTTTCTAAGTCTAATGACCAGGAAGTTTCCAGGTGAACTTGCTCTTCTCCGCTTATAAGGTCAAGACAATTCACCAAATATTGATTCCTTTGGGTCGAGATAATAATAACTCATTTAATGGGTTTCATGTTCCTTGTGAACTGGTCCCACCGAGCGTGCCAAAAATTGTTGGGCACTGAATTGCACCAAGTTTTCACTTGATACTACGACTTTCTATCTTCCTATTTTATGTCCAAGCTTGCACCCGATAGCTGCAACTCAACACTCAACATTGGATGGACCAAAATAGAGTTTTCGATCCAACCTCCAGAGTAGGTTGGTTCCTTGTCAACTTAAATAGGGTTTGACACAATTATGCTCACTTAGGGTTTGAAGATTAGGGTAAGAAAATGCTAGGGTTAGAGAAATGTGAACAATAGTGGACGAATAGGTTAACAACATTGCATTACCATAAAAATCTCTAAAAAACTAACCCAAAGATACATAACTCAGATCAACATTATCACAAATTGAATGACTCTTCATTCATTAAAGCACATCAGAGAAATATTGTAGATAGATATTTCAATATCTAGACAATGATAATCCAAATAACATAATTCACCAATATCTAGATTCTATAGAAATACACTTCCTAACAATAAAGATCAAACTCAAAAGTAGATTTCAATTACTTCAACAGCTAGTAATCCATTCATTTGGTACAAACTAGCCACTCAAGTATTCATAGAAATATAGCTAAAGAATTTGAACCTCTGATATCAAGCATGAAGATACAAACTTTGAGGTGAAGATCAATGTAATGCTCCTTCTATTAGCTCTTGGGAATATTTATAGTAGCATAGACAAACACACTAGAGCCGACCCTTAAAAATGAGGGTTCAACCTCTATTTATAGTTTTGCAAAAATTTAAAATTACAAAGAACATTACATTGATTTAATTTTGACAATGCAGTAGATAGTTCTTGATGGCATTCGCTTATTGGTACACCTTCTAAGAAATCCACTACAAGTGGATCGCCATGGCAGCTCGGGACCTCTACAACTTTTTTGCTTAGCATAACTTAGACTTTAGGTCATTGGAGATCAAGCATCATTGTTGAATCTTCTTGGAAGCCATCTACCACTGTCGATCTATAACCACTTCTGGTTCTATCTCCTTGAAAACCCTCGATGCTTCAGATTCCCCCCTAACTAACTATCGTAATTTTGGTGAAGAAACACTTTTAAGTACTTCAGATTCTAGAACACAATCTTCACCGTTGATCTCCTCTATCGTATGGCTATGATTCATTCTTGATATAAGATTATTATAATGGTAGAGAGAACACAACACCATTCCTCTTTAAAAATATTGGTGATGTCATCATCCTATCTCAACAACTGTGGAAACGCCAACCCTTCTCTCAAATGATTTGAAAACTAAGCAAACTCGAATCCGCTCTTTGTTCTTCAGATTCCTTCATAATCTACAAGGTGCCTTCTAATCCACACAAAAATATTGATGACATCACTCCTTTGTGAATTTTGTGGATCTTATTCTAGAATGAGTAAGTGCATTAGCATATGATTGTCAATCCAGACCCATCATAGTGCAGCGTGACCTTTTCTCCATTCTATACTATCCTCAGAATAAAACCTTGCACTTTGTCATCGTTCTAGAAAGAAGAAGTCAAAAACATCCTTATTCATGAATCCACATCCGTCTTGGCCATAGCATTTCGCTTTGTAACCATTTCAAGCACAAAAACTCTATGGGTTTTTTGGAATCGGGCCTTCTAAAACTTGGCCACTCATGAAGTTGCCAATCCATACTTTTTTATCGCTAACATCATCTCTTCTAAAAAAATTTACGGATTAAAGATGTGTCGCCAGCTCGAAGCTGGAAAGAAAAGAAGACTCCCAAAATTGAGCATTCCAACACTTAGCCATTTTGCAAATATGTCAATCCGCACTTTTTAATCGTTGACGTCATCTCTTCTCAAAACTTTTGCAGATTAGAGATGCATTGCCAGTCCAGAGCCAGAAAAAAGTCTCCCAGAATCGCTTCAGACATGAAAAATTACTAAGTGTCAGGTGGGCTCATACCTTCTATTGCAGATCCGCTCCAAGGTATACTGCAAGGTGTGCGAAATGAAGACTTTATCCCTTAGGTAAAATTTTGCAAAGTGTTTACTATGTATGTGGCCATTTTGGGCCTACAATACCCAAGGTGGTACATTAACATGCACAAATTAATTTAGTATACTCAAACAAGAAATATCCTTCTTGAGGAATTTTATTAATGGTATTACAATACTTGATAAACTATAATCCAACATGGCCCAAGAATGATTGTAACTTACCAATTTTGCTAAAAAATAGTAGCAACTTAATCTTGACAACATTTGCAAGATCAATTGTAATCTATTGTTGAGAGATCACATCCTCCAAAAAGACATCTTTAGTGCATCTAAATATACATTTTTTATGATTAAGTGAGTCCTTGAACTCATCCATCTACTAATATATCTTCTTAAGATAAGCTAGATGATATACCCTCTAAAAATATATAAATCATCTAAAAAAACTTTGATAAACTTTATAATGTAAGGTTCAAATACCTTACTCATCAACCATTGGAAATTTATAGGTGCACTATGCAACATCACTCGATAGGCATAGGTTCTTCATAGAGTGGTGAATTTTTCCTTCAAATGGTATTTTTTATAATGTGAACCTGATTGTCATCATTATATCTGTTTCTAAAGCTATAACACTCTTGTCCTGCAACTTCATCCAAGATCTAATCTAAGAAGGGGAGAAGATAATGGTCTTTATTTATAGTCTTATTCAACTTCCAATAATCAATATAAACCCTTAGTTTCTAATTCTTCTTCCTTACAATGATAATTAAAGATAGACTCTCTAAATTTTCTATCATAAAAATAAATCTTACATCCAACAACTTGTCTATCTCTTTCTTGATAGAATTATCAAACTTTGGGTTCATACGGTATGGAATTTGCTTCGTAGGTTTAGCATCATTGATAACTATATTTAATTCCTCACAAAATATACTTGTCATAACACATTTTATGATCAAAAGAGAAAAAATGAATATACCTACAAAATATCCACAAGTAATTATCTTTTTCATGCTATTCTATTGCATCCCTAAAGTATAGCTTTTATAGTTGATTATTCTCATCTTCCTTAGAAAACTGATGTGGTTGATCTACTGGAGCATCAATAAGGATGTCAACCATTGATATATTCACCTCTCTTTCTTCTTCATATTTAGTATCCACCTTGTTCATACTAGCATAACTTGAGGTTGTCCACTCACTTTCTTCCTCTATTGTTATTATCCTCAATGTATGAGGTTGAGGTATCACATTTATCTTCACTCACATGGGATCTTGACTAATTATCATGTACCCTTCACACTTGTAATTATGATAATGGAATTTTCCAAACCATGGTCTTCCTAACAACATTGGATATGCTACTAAACCATCTTTTATAGCTTAAAAATCTACCATAGAAGTGACTCCCATGACTAAAACTATCATATCAAATACTACTACTAGATTTGTTTTTCCTTTATTTATGTATCTCAACTTTAAGTTATATTAACAATCTATCTCTATTCGTAGTATCTTTAAAATATATTCTATAGTTATATTAACAATGGATCAAATAACTTATTATGACATTAAAAATAAAAATACTTTACCCAATACTTCAACTAGTGAAGCATATTGGTCAACATCTGTGTTGAACACAATGAATTTGACCTTTCTCCTTCATTCATAATTAATTTTACCACATGTTTTTCTTTGATTTTTTGATGATAATACCAATACCTACCCATATGTGATGTTGGTAGTTTGCTTTGAAAAATCATCCATGATTGAGTATGGTTCCTGGCCTATGGAGATTGGAAAATCTTGAACTCCAATTTTTTTTCTCCTCTTGTTGGAATATTATTTCTTCTTCCCAGAGTTCTTTCCTTCATTGGGATTCATATCACAAGTTAGCTTCATTATCATAACATCACCTTTTTCTTCGTTATCTTGAACAAGATAAAAAATTTTAGTTGGAGCTTTGTTCTTCTTAGTACTCTTTGTTCCTAAATTAGATGTCTTATTGGATAAATTTGTCTTGTAATACCATTTCTCTTTGCACTCATGGAATACTACCTTAGATAAATTATTCCTAACACTTATATCTCTATATTAGGCCCATTGATCTTCTATGTCCTTTCCTTACAATAAATTGATTACAAGTTGTCCCATAATTTGAATTAGATCTTCTACTTTAGTTGTACAAGTAGAAGATGATGGATTTACTACTACTCCTAGTACTAATGGTTGTGGAACCTCCCTAGAAGTTGCTAGAGCAATTTGTGCTCATGGAACTAGCTCTTCCTCTAGAATCTCCTCTTATTGCTTTGTAACCTTATATGTATTGCATAGTGGCAGGTTGCTCATACTTGACCCTTGACCTAATTGTTTTCTTTAGACCTATAATAAATACTTATATAGCATGTTATTCAAACCTTCCATGAGGCAATTATTCTCCTTTCATAATTAGACCTCCACTTTCCTCTAAAGGTCATACATGCATACATATTAGTCATAGACTTTCTTTTTGAGTCCTTGAATGAGTTTTATTACCTTAATCATCAAGTTGGAATACTTTTTATAGGGGATGTACACCTCGATCATATCTTCACTAATCTTCTCCCATAAATTTTTGATCTAATTCTCTTGCATCTTGTATCATATAGAAATATTAAAAGAAAATTTTACCATTACTCCCTCCATGTTAAGCCATTATGAATGCATGCTCTCTTGTATTCTTGAATTATCTTGAAATCTTGAGAAGTTTGTTCTAAAAAGACAAAAAAAAATCATCTTTACTATAACCTTGGAATCCCAAGTACAATTATTCTTAGTGAAAGAGCTAAGGGCACATGAAATGGAAGCTAAATTTTCTTGTAGAGTACTGTGAATATCAAATTTATTAGATTTTACCTACAAGTTCCTTAATCTTATGCCTCTAGTATAGACACATAAATAAGAAGAATACAAACCAGGTGATTTACTATGATTAGCTAATCACAAACCATCCATAAGATCACCAAAACATATATTTTTTGACCATACTTCATTAGGCAGGTACACTTATGAGTACAAAAAACAAGTTCTATAAGAAAAAAATTAACTAGTGGTAACATTTAGGAATGATCCTTGTAAATTTACTTTACCACATAGTATATTCTAAGGTTACCATAGTAAAAATAAATTACCAAGCAACACCATCATTAAAAATGAATTATCTTAGCAATAAAACCAAAAATATTAAACTATGGTATGCTCACAATATTTTCTTGGTTTATCCTCTTACTATGCCCATTATGATTGATGCACAATGTCCATTTGGTGGTGGTATGCTAGCATAGAACTCTAATTTTACAATAAGACATTAGAACAACATGAAAAATAGTAATTAATAACATCACAATAGATGAAATAATAAAAATAGAAGTAAGTTTATTACAAATACAAATTATAAAATTACATGGATGCTCACCAAAGTTCTTGGTGAGCAAACATGATTCTTCTATTGAGCCTCCAGCTCCTATGGACTTGCCCAATGACCATGATCCATACCCTTACTTTAAAAATCTTGGCCACACTTTGGATAAAGAGACACTCCTCTCTAGCTAGATTGGTTTGCTAGCTCTTACTCACATGCTAGACTATTTATTGCTTCCTTGAGCTCATACTTGCTCAACTTGCCCTCCCATAAGGATATCTCTCTTATTTATAGGCTTATGGGAGCTAGATATTACATGCATGGATATTCTAGTCAAATACATGGAAATATTTTCTAAAATCTTCTTTTTAACTTCTTCTATAATTTCAAGATATTCTAGATATCTTTCTTGGACTTTTCCTAGAAAATTTTTAATTTTATAAGATAGTCAAAATATCACATGCTTCTAAAGATTTTTCTTTTTAGACTTTTCCTATGATATTTATAATTATATGAGATAGTCAAAGATCACATGCTTCTAGAGAATTTCTATTTGGACTTTTCCTATAATTATATAAGACTTCCAAAAGTATTTTTGACTATCTTGGATTTTTAGAGATTTTATTATTTACAACATATCTCCTACTTGACAAAGACAATTTACCATGACAATGACACTTTCACTTTTAATATTAATAATTACTCTTTATTGTTACTTTTTACCATGACCTATCCCTATCACAATATTTTTTTTGTACTCCTTTCATACAAACATTCTATTATAATACCATTATTAAATGGTCACTTGATGGGGGTCTACAAATCGCTCACAACAAATTCTCAATTCTCATTCATTACACTTGGAAAAATTTACAATAATGGCGTAGCCAAATAAACTCCTTTATCCCGAAAGATAGTTTATTTTTTTTTTTCTATTACAGCATCTTCCGCCCAGGAAGAAAAATAGCCTAAACAGGTCCAGAATGGCCCTCTTGCCTTCACGTCTGCAACTATGTCTCAGCAGTTTTTCGACCATTGTGCATGCCTTCGCTTCCCCTTTTAAAATCTCTGGCATGACTCTTCATTTCATTTCCCATGCCTCTTCGTTGTCTTGGCTTTCAAAATGTCTTTTTTTCGACTCTTGATCTTCGTCTGCTTTCACTGCACCTTGGTGCCACGTGCTGTTCAATGTTGCCACTGTAGATGTTGTCCACCTGTCAACCAATGATGACGTTCGGTATACCACCGCTCGGTAATTTCCTCTGTAATGGCTCCTGTAACCGCCTGCCCTTTCTTTTCTTTTGTTTGGTCGCAAAAATGCGACATGTCACGATATCGTGACACTTTTGGCTTCTCTGCCTTCCTACCCTCTTCGAGTCACGAAAATGCGACATGTCGCGATATCGCGACACTTTTGGCTTCTCTGCCTTCCTGCCCTCTTCGAGTCATGAAAATGCGACATGTCACGATATCGTGACACTTTTGGCTTCTCTGCCTTCCTGCCCTCTTCGAGTCACGAAAATGCGACATGTCGCGATATCGCGACACTTTTGGCTTCTCTGCCTTCTTGCCCTCTTCGAGTCGCGAAAATGCGACATGTCGCGATATCGCGACACTTTTGCTTCTCCGCCTTCCTGCCTTTCGAGTCGCAAAAATGTGACATGTCGCGATATCGCGACACTTTTCTTTGCTCTGCCTTCCTGCCTTTCTTGAGTCGCGAAAATGCGACATGTCGCGATATCGCGACACTTTTCTCTCTTGCGCCTCCTCTCGTCCTTTGGTCGCAAAAATGCGACATGTCACGATATCGCGACACTTTTTCTCCCTTGCGCCTTCTCTCGTCCTTGGGTCGCGAAAATGCGACATGTCGCGATATCGCGACACTTTTTCTCCTTTGCGCCTTCTCTCGTCCTTTGGTCATGAAAATGCGACATGTCGCGATATCGCGACACTTTTTCCCTTTGCGCTTTCTCTCTCCTTTCGGTCGCGAAAATGCGACATGTCGCGATATCGCGACATCTTTCCTTTTCGGCTCTTCTTTCTCCTTTTTGGTCACGAAATCATGACATGTCGCGATATCACGACATCTTTCCTTTCTGCCTCCTCCTCGCCTCTCGGGTCGTGAAATTGCGACATGTCGCGATATCGCGATAGTTTCCTTCCTTGCTTTCTTTCTCTTTCGGTCACGATTTCGTGACATGTCATGAAATCATGACATTTTCTTCTCCATGCCTTTCTGTCTTCTTTCGGTCGTGATTTCGTGACATGTCACGAAATCATGACATTTTTGCTCCATGCCTTCTCTCTCCTTCTTGAGTCACGAAAATGTGACATGTCACGATATCGCGACACTTTTCTCTGTCGCGATATCGCGACATCAAGGCAAACACTTAGAAATTTTTTTTTCGATGCAAGATTGCTCTGCTACCACCGGATGCTCCTGCATCAGACACCCGGGGTGGATTGAGAAGTGTCCTTTACTTCTGTACTATTGGAGGAAGACCCAGGTGGTCGACCTCTATTTTTGACAACCAAGTTGCATCTTCGATAGGTCTGCCCTTCCACTTGACCAGATATTCAGAATACTGCCTGTTCCTGGTACTTCTGCCTGCTCGAGTGTCTAGTATTTCCTCGATCTCGTCTGCTGGAGTAGATGTTGGAATACTCCATAATTTTGTACTTGGTGTCTCGCTACTGCCTCCTTCATGATATTCTACCAAATCTGCAATGTTAAAAATAGGTGATATGTTAAGGCCACTTGGCAATTCCACTTCATACGCATTGCCTGAATCCCATTTTCCTATAATTCGGCATGGTCCAAACTTCTTCATCTTCAGCTTGTTATAGGTTTTAGCAAGAAATCTCTCTTTTCTCAAATGGACCATGACTTCATCTCCCACTATGAATTCCTTGAACCGTCGCTTCTGGTCTGCCCTTGTCTTATATTGGTTATTCATGTTAGTAATGTGCTTCTTCACTTCTTCATGCACACTCTTCAGATGCTCTGCAAAGTCCTCAGCCTCGACACTACACTTTTCCCCTGTATCCATCTTCCTCAACTCAGAAGCACTCCTTGGACTGCTCCCATATACTATCTGGAATGGAGATTTGTTAGTACTCCTATTGATAGAATTGTTGTATGCAAATTCTGCCTATGGCAAAACCAAATCCCATCCCGTGGGCTTATCTCCTATCAAGCATCTCAATAGATTTCCTAGACTTCTATTCACCACCTCCGTTTGGCCATCAGTCTGTGGGTGGTATGCAGAACTGAATTTCAAATCTATCTTCAATTTCTTCCACAAGGTCCTCCAGAAATGCCCAACAAACTTGGTATCTCTGTCAAAAATGATACTCTTTGGTAGACCATGAAGTCGTACCACCTCTTTGAAAAATAAACCTGCAACGTGAACTGCGTCACTAGTTTTCTGGCAGGGGATAAAATGTGCCATCTTTGAAAACTTGTCAACCACCATGAATATGGAATCATTTCCCCACTGCGTCCTTGGTAGACCAAGAATGAAATCCATACTGATGTCCTCCCATGGTCTCTCTGGTACAGGTAATGGCTGATATAATCTAGTGTTCTGGCTCACACCTTTCGCCATCTGGCATACTCTACAGCTTTGCACAAACCTCTTCACATCTTGCTGCAGTTGCGGCCAATAGTAGTTCTCACTAACCAGGGCAATGGTCTTATCCCGACCAAAATGTCCAGCCAACCCTCCACTGTGTTTCTCCTTGACTAGATTTTCCCTCATTGAACTCCTTGGAATGCATAATTGACTTCCTCTAAACAACATTCCATCTTGGATCAGAAAATCCAACCACTTGGTCCTGTCCAAAGTGACAGGTGCCAAGCAAGCCTTCCAGGCTTCTGCAAAATCAGGATCTTCAGGGTACAAACCCTTCAGTTCATCAAATCCTACCACTTCCACCTTCATTTCTGTCAACAAACACTACCTTCTACTTAAGGCATCTGCAACTCTGTTTGACCTTCCGCTCCTGTGCTTCAACACAAAGGTATAACTCTGTAGAAACTCAACCCATTTTAGGTGCCTCTGATTTAGCTTCCCTTGGCTATTAATATACTGTAAGGCCTGATGATCAGTATATAGAACAAACTCTTTTGGCAACAAGTAATGTCGCCACTTCTTTAGAGCCTGAACTATAGCATAAAACTCTTGATCATAAACTGAATACTTCTTCCTAGCATCATTGAGTTTCTCACTAAAGTAAGCAACAGGTTTACCTTCTTGACTCAAAACAACTCCTATGGCACTACCACTAGCATCACAATCTACCTGAAATACCTTATTAAAATCTGGAAGTGCCAAAATAGGTTGCTCTGTAACCTTCTTCTTCATCATATCAAAGCTCTTATCTGCTCCTAAGGTCCACTTAAATTCTTTCTTATCCCCTCTCATTGTTTCTGTAAGGGGTGCACAAATACTGCTGAAATTCCTAATGAATTTCTTGTAAAAACTTGCTAGACCATGAAATGATCTTACCTCAGTCGTGCTTCTCGGAGTAGGCCATTCAATGATAGCTCTCACTTTTTCTGGGTCCATTTTTAGACCTTCGACTGAGATGACAAATCCCAGGTACACTAACTCCTTCTTCACGAAATTACACTTCTTCAGATTAATTAACAACTGCTCCTCCCGCAGCTTCTCAAAAACCCTTCTGACCTGCATCAGATGCTCTTCCAGGGTTCTGCTAAATATTAAAATATCATCCAAATAGACAATGATGAATTTGCCTAAAAATTCTTTCAATACCTCATTCATCAACCGCATGAATGTGCTTGGTGCATTGGTTAGCCCAAATGGCATGACCAACCATTCATACAAACCTTCTCTGGTCTTGAAGGTTGTCTTCCATTCATCTCCTTCTCTGACACGAATCTGATGATAACCACTCTTCAGATCAATCTTTGTGAAGTACTTGGCTCCACTCAAATAGTCCATAATGTCATCCATCCTTGGCAATGGAAATCTATACTTTATGGTGATCTTGTTAATGGCTCGAGAGTCTGTACACATTCTCCACTCTCCATATTTCTTTGGTGCTAGTACTGCAGGTACTGCACATGGACTCAAGCTCTCCCGAATCAGTCCCTTCTCCAACAACTCTTGGACTTGCCTGTTCAGCTCTTCAGTTTCTGTAGGAGTCATTCTATGTGCTGCCTTATTGGGTAAACTAGATCCTGGTACCAAATCTATATGGTGACTGATCTTCCTCACTGGTGGTAAACCCTCAGGCACATTATCAGATACAATGTCTAGAAATTCTTCTAACAGTCCTAAGACTTCTACAGGGGTATCCTTGCATTCTTCCTTCCTAACTCTAGGAATTAATGCATAGCACATATGCTCATGCTTTAAACTATCCAAAAATCTTCCCCCTTCAACTAAATAGATTCTAGCGCTGCTACATACCTTTTCGCCCGCCTCCTTCAAGGGCTTCAGCTTATGGCGCACTCCATTCTTCGTCACTGAGTAAGTGTTGGCGTGACCATCATGCACTGCACACCGATCAAACTGCCATGGCCTTCCCAACAACAAATGGCAAGCATCCATAGGTAGGATGTCACACAGGACCTCATCACAGTACTTCCCAATATTAAATTTCATCGAGCATTGCTCACTGACCAAAGCCCTATGGTCCTTCTATAACCACGCAATCCGATATGGATGCGGGTGTCCCCTTCTCTTTAACTGTAACTTGGTAACCATTTCTTCTGAGACCAAGTTATCAGTACTACCATTATCTATAATAATGTTACAGACCTTACCCGAACTTCTGCACCTTGTGCAAAATAGGCTCCTTCTCTAGTCTAATCCTTTCTCCTCATTCAACAGGGTCCTCCTTGTAACCATAACTTCTCCTCCCTCTGCCTCCTCAGAATGTTCTGATTCAACACCTTCATCGGCTACAATAGCTCTGGCAGGACCCTCAGGTCTCTTATTCATCCTTTCTCGATGTTGTGGACACTCGTATGCTCGATGTCCTTCTTCGCCACAGTGGAAACAGGTTCCACGAAATCCTCCCCTTCCAAATCCACGTCCAGATCTACCTCTCCCCCTTGGGTAACCATTGTTCTGATTACGGGGTTGGTAGGTGTTCCCCTCTTCCTGATCCTGGGTATTACTGGTTTCACCAGCCTTCTTCTGATCCTTATATTTTTCTCCACTGGTCCTTCCACCAGTTCTTCCCCCATGACCTCTTCCTCTTTGCTTACCCTCAAACCGTCTGTTCAGCTTCTCTTCGACTTTGAGGGCAAACTGGTAAGCATCCTCAATGGTGCTCATCCTAACCAGACTCAACTCTTCTTGAATACTGGTTCTCAACCCATTGATGTAACGGGCCACCTTCTCCCTGTTAGCCTCTGAATGGCCAGTTCTGATTGAGATCTGGTAGAACTCCTCTGTATATTCTTTGACAGATTTGTTTGACTGTCTCAAACTCTGCATTTTTCTCAACAGGTCCAATTCGTAATCTACAGGAATAAACTGTCTCTTCAACTTCTCTACCATTCGATCCCATCTGGTTATCTTTTCCCTTCCTCCTCTATTTCTTTCTAGCTGCACTTCTTTCCACCATATGCAAGCATGGCCTTTCAACTTTGTTTTTGCAAACTTGATCCGATCTGGATCTACAACCTCCTCATACTCAAAATATTCCTCCATATCATTGATCCAATCAATCAACTCCTCTGGATTGAGATTCCCAGAATACGTGGAGACATCAAACTTTGTCTTCTTCCCGATCCGAGATATGGCCTTAATTAATCTGGCTTCTACAGGATCCGTTGCTTCTTCTTCAACCGATGGATCATCAACCTCCCAAGCTTCATCTTCACTATGGTCTTCTCTCCTTGGTTCAACCCCTCTTCGCAACTCCTCTTGCAGGGCTTGCACTTGCCTCTGCAAAGCTCTAAAATCTTCTTCAGGTACCACATTTCTTCCACCACCATGGTTTCTTCATGGAGGCATTCTTCCTCACTCTCTTCTCACAATCCTTCCATAGATCCTGGTGCAAACTGCCTCACTTTCGACGATCTGCTCACACACTCAGGAACTCCCGCTCTGATACCACTTGATGGGGAGCCACAAATCGCTCACACCAAATTCTCAATTCTCATTCATTACACTTGGAAAAATTTACAATAATGGCAGCAGTCTGCCAAATAAACTCCTTTATCCCGAAAGATAGTTTATTTTCTTTTTCTATTACAGCATCTTCCACCCAGGAAGAAAAATAGCCTAAACTGGTCCAGAATGGCCCTCTTGCCTTCACGTCTGCAACTATGTCTCAGCAGTTTTCCGACCATTGTGCATGCCTTCGCTTCCCCTTTTAAAATCTCTGGCATGACTCTCCATTTCATTTCCCGTGCCTCTTCGTTGTCTTGGCTTTCGAAACATCTTTCTTTTCGACTCTTGATCTTCGTCTGCTTTCATTGCACCTTGGTGCCACGTGCTGTTCAATGCTGCCACTGTAGACTCTGTCCACCTGTCAACCAATGATGACGTTCGGTATACCACCGCTCGGTAATTTCCTCTGTAATGGCTCCTGTAATCGCCTGCCCTTTCTTTTCTTTTGTTTGGTCATGAAAATGCGACATGTCACGATATCGCGACACTTTTGGCTTCTTTGCCTTCCTCCCTCTTTGAGTCATGAAAATGCGACATGTCGCGATATGTGACACTTTGGCTTCTCCTTCCTCCCTCTTTGAGTCATGAAATGCGACATGTCGCGATATCGTGACACTTTTGCTTCTCTACCTTCCTACCCTCTTTGAGTCATGAAAATGCGACATGTCACGATATCGCGACACTTTTGGCTTCTCTACCTTCCTGCCCTCTTTGAGTCACGAAAATGCGACATGTCACGATATCGCGACACTTTCTTCTCTCTCCCTTTAGGTCATGAAAATGTGACATGTCACGATATCGTGACACTTTTCTTTCTCCTTCTCTCTTTGAGTCATGAAAATGCGACATGTCGCGATATCGTGACACTTTTCTCTCTTGCGCCTTCTCTCGTCCTTTGGTCACGAAAATGCGACATGTCACGATATCGTGACACTTTTTCTCCCTTGCGCCTTCTCTCGTCCTTTGGTCACGAAAATGCGACATGTCACGATATCGCGACACTTTTTCTCCTTTGCGCCTTCTCTCGTCCTTTGGTCATGAAAATGCGACATGTCACGATATCGCGACACTTTTTCTCCTTTGCCTTTCTCTCGTCCTTTGGTCTCGAAAATGCGACATGTCACGATATCGCGACATCTTTCCTTTCGCCTTCTTTCTCCTTTTTGGTCATGAAATCGTGACATGTCGCGATATCGCGACATCTTTCCTTTCTGCCTCCTCTCGCTTCTTGGGTCATGAAATCGTGACATGTCGCGATATCGTGACAGTTTCCTTCCTTGCTTTCTTTTCTCCTTTGGTCATGATTTCGTGACATGTCATGAAATCATGACATTTTCTCCTCGCCTTTCCTGTCTTCTTTCGGTCACGATTTCGTGACATGTCACGAAATCATGACATTTTTGCTCCATGCCTTCTCTCTCCTTCTTGAGTCACGAAAACGTGACATGTCACGATATCGTGACACTTTTCTCTATCGCGATATCGCGACATCAAGGCAAACACTTAGAAATTTTTTTGTCGATGCAAGATTGCTCTGCTGCCACCGGATGCTCCTGCATCAGACACCCGGGGTGGATTGAGAAGTGTCCTTTACTTCTGTACTGTTGGAGGAAGACCCAGGCGGTCGACCTCTATTTTTGACAACCAAGTTGCATCTTCGATAGGTCTGCCCTTCCACTTGACCAGATATTCAGAATACTGCCTGTTCCTGGTACTTCTGCCTGCTCGAGTGTCTAGTATTTCCTCGATCTCGTCTGCTGCTAGAGTAGATGTTGGAATACTCCACAATTCTGTACTTGGTGTCTCGCTACTGCCTCCTTCATGATATTCTACCAAATCTGCAATGTTAAAAATAGGTGATATGTTAAGGCCACTTGGCAATTCCACTTCATACGCATTGCTTGAATCCCATTTTCCTATAATTCGGCATGGTCCAAACTTCTTCATCTTGAGCTTGTTATAGGTTTTAGCAAGAAATCTCTCTTTTCTCAAATGGACCATGACTTCATCTCCCACTACGAATTCCTTGAACCGTCACTTCTGGTCTGCCCTTGTCTTATATTGGTTATTCATGTTAGTAATGTGCTTCTTCACTTCTTCATGCACACTCTTCAGATGCTCTGCAAAGTCCTCAGCCTCGGCACTACACTTTTCCCCTGTATCCATCTTCCTCAACTCAGAAGCATTCCTTGGACTGCTCCCATATACTATCTGGAATGGAGATTTGTTAGTACTCCTATTGACAGAATTGTTGTATGCAAATTCTGCCTATGGCAAAACCAAATCCCATCCCGTGGGCTTATCTCCTATCAAGCATCTCAATAGATTTCCCAGACTTCTATTCACCACCTCCGTTTGGCCATCAGTCTGTGGGTGGTATGCAGAACTGAATTTCAAATCTGTCTTCAATTTCTTCCACAAGGTCCTCCAAAAATGCCCAACAAACTTGGTATCTCTGTCAAAAATGATACTCTTTGGTAGACCATGAAGTCGTACCACCTCTTTGAAAAATAAACCTGCAACGTGAACTGCGTCACTAGTTTTCTGGCAGGGGATAAAATGTGCCATCTTTGAAAACCTGTCAACCACCACGAATATGGAATCATTTCCCCGCTGCGTCCTTGGTAGACCAAGAACGAAATCCATACTGACGTCCTCCCATGGTCTCTCTGGTACAGGTAATGGCTGATATAATCCAGTGTTCTGGCTCACACCTTTCGCCATCTGGCATACTCTACAACTTTGCACAAACCTCTTCACATCTTGCTGTAGTTGCGGCCAATAGTAGTTCTCACTAACCAGGGCAATGGTCTTATCCCGACCAAAATGTCCAGCCAACCCTCCACTTGTGTTTCTCCTTGACTAGATTTTCCCTCATTGAACTCCTTGGAATGCATAATTGACTTCCTCTAAACAACATTCCATCTTGGATCAGAAAATCCAACCACTTGGTCCTGTCCAAAGTGACAGGTGCCAAGCAAGCCTTCCAGGCTTCTGCAAAATCAGGATCTTCAGGGTACAAACCCTTCAGTTCATCAAATCCTACCACTTCCACCTTCATTTTTGTCAACAAACACTGCCTTCTACTTAAGGCATCTGCAACTCTGTTTGACCTTCCGCTCCTGTGCTTCAACACAAAGGTATAACTCTGTAGAAACTCAACCCACTTTAGGTGCCTCTGATTTAGCTTCCCTTGGCTATTAATATAATTGTAAGGCCTGATGATCAGTATATAGAACAAACTCTTTTGGCAACAAGTAATGTCGCCACTTCTTTAGAGCCTGAACTATAGCATAAAACTCTTGATCATAAACTGAATACTTCTTCCTAGCATCATTGAGTTTCTCACTAAAGTAAGCAACAGGTTTACCTTCTTGACTCAAAACAGCTCCTATGGCACTACCACTAGCATCACAATCTACCTGAAATACCTTATTAAAATCTGGAAGTGCCAAAATAGGTTGCTCTATAACCTTCTTCTTCATCATATCAAAGCTCTTATCTGCTCCTAAGGTCCACTTGAATTCTTTCTTATCCCCTCTCATTGTTTTTGTAAGGGGTGCACAAATACTGCTGAAATTCCTAATGAATTTCCTGTAAAAACTTGCTAGACCATGAAATGATCTTACCTCAGTCGTGCTTCTCGGAGTAGGCCATTCAATGATAGCTCTCACTTTTTTTGGGTCCATTTTTAGACCTTCGGTTGAGATGACAAATCCCAGGTACACTAACTCCTTCTTCACAAAATTACACTTCTTCAGATTTATTAACAACTGCTCCTCCCACAACTTCTCAAAAACCCTTCTGACATGCATCAGATGCTCTTCCAGGGTTCTGCTAAATATTAAAATATCATCCAAATAGACAATGATGAATTTGCCTAAAAATTCTTTCAATACCTCATTCATCAACCGCATGAATGTGCTTGGTGCATTGGTTAGCCCAAATGGCATGACCAACCATTCATACAAACCTTCTCTGGTCTTGAAGGTTGTCTTCCATTCATCTCCTTCTCTGACACGAATCTGATGATAACCACTCTTCAGATCAATCTTTGTGAAGTACTTGGCTCCACTCAAACAGTCCATAATGTCATCCATCCTTGGCAATGGAAATCTGTACTTTATGGTGATCTTGTTAATGGCTCGAGAGTCTGTACACATTCTCCACTCTCCATATTTCTTTGGTGCTAGTACTGCAGGTACTGCACATGGACTCAAGCTCTCCCGAATCAGTCCCTTCTCCAACAACTCTTGGACTTGCCTGTTCAGCTCTTCGATTTTTGTAGGAGTCATTCTATGTGCTTGCCTTATTGGGTAAACTAGATCCTGGTACCAAATCTATATGGTGGCTGATCTTCCTCACTGGTGGTAAACCCTCGGGCACATTATCAGATACAATGTCTGGAAATTCTTCTAACGAGTCCTAAGACTTCTACAAGGGTATCCTTGCATTCTTCCTTCCTAACTCTAGGAATTAATGCATAGCACATATGCTCATGCTTTAAACTATCCAAAAATCTTCCCCCTTCAACTAAACAGATTCTAGCGCTGCTACATACCTTTTCGCCCGCCTCCTTCAAGGGCTTCAGCTTATGGCGCACTCCATTCTTCGTCACTGAGTAAGTGTTGGCGCGACCATCATGCACTGCACATCGATCAAACTGCCATGGCCTTCCCAACAACAAATGGCAAGCATCCATAGGCAGGATGTCACACAGGACCTCATCACAGTACTTCCCAATATTAAATTTCATCGAGCATTGCTCACTGACCAAAGCCCTATGGTCCTTCTGTAACCACGCAATCCGATATGGATGCGGGTGTCCCCTCCTCTTTAACTGTAACTTAGTAACCATTTCTTCTGAGACCAAGTTATCAGTACTACCATTATCTATAATGATGTTACAGACCTTACCCGAACTTCTGCACCTTGTGCGAAATAGGCTCCTTCTCTGGTCTGATCCTTTCTCCTCATTCAACAGGGTCCTCCTTGTGACCATAACTTCTCCTCCCTCTGCCTCCTCAGAATGTTCTGATTCAGCACCTTCATCGGCTACAGCAGCTCTAGCAGGACCCTCAGGTCTCTTATTCGTCCTTTCTCGGTGTTGTGGACACTCGTATGCTCGATGTCCTTCTTTGCCACAGTGGAAACAGGTTCCACGAAATCCTCCCCTTCCAAATCCACGTCCAGATCTACCTCTCCCCCTTGGGTAACCATTGTTCTGATTACGGGGTTGGTAGGTGTTCCCCTCTTCCTGATCCTGGGTATTACTGGTTTCACCAGCCTTCTTCTGATCCTTATATTTTTCTCCATTGGTCCTTCCACCAGTTCTTCCACCACGACCTCTTCCTCTTTGCTTACCCTCAAACCGTCTGTTCAGCTTCTCTTCGACTTTGAGGGCAAACTGGTAAGCATCCTCAATGGTGCTCATCCTAACCAGACTCAACTCTTCTTGAATACTTGGTTCTCAACCCATTGATGTAACGGGCCACCTTCTCCCTGTTAGCCTCTGAATGGCCAGTTCTGATTGAGATCTGGTAGAACTCCTCTGTATATTCTTTGATAGATTTGTTTGACTGTCTCAAACTCTGCATTTTTCTCAACAGGTCCAATTCGTAATCTACAGGAATAAACTGTCTCTTCAACTTCTCTACCATTCGATCCCATCTGGTTATCTTTTCCTTTCCTCCTCTATTTCTTTCTAGTTGCACTTCTTTCCACCATATGCAAGCATGGCCTTTCAACTTTGTTTTTGCAAACTTGATCCGATCTGGATCTACAACCTCCTCATACTCAAAATATTCCTCCATATCATTGATCCAATCAATCAACTCCTCTGGATTGAGACTCCCAGAATACGTGGAGACATCAAACTTTGTCTTCTTCCCGATCCGAGATATGGCCTTAATTAATCTGGCTTCTGTAGGATCCATTGCTTCTTCTTCAACCGATGGATCATCAACCTCCCAAGCTTCATCTTCACTATGGTCCTCTCTCCTTGGTTCAACCCCTCTTCGCAACTCCTCTTGCAGGGCTTGCACTTGCCTCTGCAAAGCTCTAAAATCTTCTTCAGGTACCACATTTCTTCCACCACCATGGTTTCTTCGTGGAGGCATTCTTCCTCACTCTCTTCTCACAACCCTTCCACAGATCCTGGTGCAAACTGCCTCACTTTCGATGATCTGCTCACACACTCAGGAACTCCCGCTCTGATACCACTTGATGGGGATCTACAAATCGCTCACACCAAATTCTTAATTCTCATTCATTACACTTGGAAAAATTTACAATAATGGCAGCAGTCTGCCAAATAAACTCCTTTATCTCAAAAGATAGTTTATTTTTTTTTTTCTATTACAACATCTTCCACCCAGGAAGAAAAATAGCCTAAATAGGTCCAGAATGGCCCTCTTGCCTTCACGTCTGCAACTATGTCTCAGCAGTTTTCCGACCATTGTGCATGCCTTCGCTTCCCCTTTTAAAATCTCTGGCATGACTCTCCATTTCATTTCCCGTGCCTCTTCGTTGTCTTGGCTTTCGAAACGTCTTTCTTTCCGACTCTTGATCTTCGTCTGCTTTCACTGCACCTTGGTGCCACGTGCTGTTCAATGCTGCCACTGTAGACTCTGTCCACCTGTCAACCAATGATGACGTTCGGTATACCACCACTCGGTAATTTCCTCTGTAATGGCCCCTGTAACCACCTGCCCTTTCTTTTCTTTTGTTTGGTCACGAAAATGTGACATGTCACGATATCACGACACTTTTGCTTCTCAGCCTTCCTACCCTCTTTGAGTCATGAAAATGCGACATGTCACGATATCGCGACACTTTTGGCTTCTCTGCCTTCTTGCCCTCTTCGAGTCACGAAAATGCGACATGTCACGATATCGCGACACTTTTGGCTTCTCTACCTTCCTGCCCTCTTTGAGTCGCGAAAATGCGACATGTCGCGATATCGCGACACTTTTGGCTTCTCTACCTTCCTGCCCTCTTCGAGTCACAAAAATTGATAAACTTCCTCCTTTCTCGAGTCGCGAAAATGCGACATGTCGCGATATCGCGACACTTTTCTCTCTTGCGCCTTCTCTCGTCTTTGGGTCGCAAAAATGCGACATGTCGCGATATCGCGACACTTTTTCTCCCTTGCGCCTTCTCTCGTCCTTGGGTCACGAAAATGCGACATGTCGCGATATCGCGACACTTTTTCTCCTTTGCGCCTTCTCTCGTCCTTTGGTCACGAAAATGCGACATGTCACGATATCGCGACACTTTTTCTCCTTTGCGCTTTCTCTCGTCCTTTGGTCGCGATAATGCGACATGTCACGATATCGCGACATCTTTCCTTTCCGGCTCTTCTTTCTCCTTTTCGGTCATGAAATCGCGACATGTCACGATATCGCGACATCTTTCCTTTCTGCCTCCTCCTCGCCTCTTGGGTCACGAAATCGTGACATGTCGCGATATCGCGACAGTTTCCTTCCTTGCTTTCTTTCTGCTCCTTCGATCGCGATTTCGCGACATGTCACGAAATCGCGACATTTTTGCTCCGTGCCTTTCCTGTCTTCTTTCGGTCGTGATTTCGTGACATGTCATGAAATCATGACATTTTTGCTCCACGCCTTCTCTCTCCTTCTTGAGTCACGAAAACGCGACATGTCACGATATCGCGACACTTTTCTCTGTCGCGATATCGCGACATCAAGGCAAACACTTAGAATTTTTTTTGTCGATGTAAGATTGCTCTGCTGCCACCGGATGCTCCTACATCATCACTACAACCTTCTTGGTGAAGTTGTTATGCTACAAGCATCCCGAACAAGCTATCAAGTTATAATATTCTCTATCAATCCATCTCACTATATAATATACATGCTCCTTATCCTACTACATAAATAACATAAAATATTTTTTTGTCAACAATATATACCCATTATACTTTATTCCAAAACTATAAAGATATTCAAGAGAGATTATTATGTTCAAAACCCTATCTTGAGGTTGGTAATTATTGACCTAGTATATTTCCTTCTCATGCCTTCTATAGGGCTATGTACTCAAACATGTTATTACATTCCAAGGTTTAGAATGGGTTAGGATCTTTATTTACATATCTCATAGGTACGCAGGTGTCATCATCCAAATACTCAATCTTCTACCTGAATGTGAAACTCAAGAATGCATGCTCCAATGGTCATATTGTGATGATAAAAATTACATAAGGAATATTACCCCTTTTCTAGGTATATACAAGAATTTGTGATATATTATCTTATCACTCCATGTTAATTGAAATTATATTATTAGTCTAGAGAGTAGTTTATTAGATTAGAGAGTGTGTTAAATATTTCTCTAATGTATGTGTCAAAGTGTGAGGAGTGTCCATGTGTTTATGTAATAAAGTATGTAAGGTGTAAGTTTGAGTTGTGAGAGTGCAAAGTGTTAAGTAGACACTTTGCACTCTAGAGAATTAATAATTATATTGTCTTTTATTTTTAGACTTTTCCTATGATATTTATAATTATATGAGATAGTCAAAGATCATATGCTTCTAGAGAATTTCTATTTGAACTTTTCCTATAATTATATAAGACTTCCAAAAGTATTTTTGACTATCTTGGATTTTTAGAGATTTTATTATTTACATCATATCTCCTACTTGACAAAGACAATTTACCATGACAATGACACTTTCACTTTTAATATTAATAATTACTCTTTATTGTTACTTTTTACCATGACCTATCCCTATCACAATATTTTTTGTACTCCTTTCATACAAACATTCTATTATAATACCATTATTAAATGGTCACTACAACCTTCTTGGTGAAGTTGTTATGCTACAAGCATCCCGAACAAGCTATCAAGTTATAATATTCTCTATCAAGCCATCCCACTATATAATATACATGCTCCTTATCCTACTACATAAATAACATAAAATATTTTTTTGTCAACAATATATACCCATTATACTTTATTCCACAACTATAAATATATTCAAGAGAGATTATTATTATATTGCTCCAAATTTTTTACACCCTTACCTTCAGGCTATAGGATCCGTGCCCGGAAGGGGGATGTGACAAGGATGGCGCGGTACCTCGGACTGATAGGCCTTGCGAAGGTCCCGCATCTCGGGGGAGGTGTATTATGGTGATTTTTCGACGGATGGTGGGTTCACCAAGAAACGTTTGAATGACAGTTTCCACGCCTAGGTTGGGAATGTGTTTGATGTGTTCAATTTTAGCTTTAATCATCCAAGTCCTAGGTTTGGCCAAAATGCATCTAAGCTATTCTATATGAAATGCAGATTTAAATGAAGACATAAATAGATTTGGACATAAAAATAGAAAGAACAAGATGGATTAAAGACCCACACCTAATCCGGATGTCTGATGAAGGTTCTGATTTTTGAAGTAGTCAGGATCATCTGGAATTCAACAGGATCATCTCCTATCTAACAAGATCATTTGAGATCTGACGAATTCGTCAGAGACCTGCAAACAGAAAAACAGATGCAAAATACAGAGAATGCAACTATGATAACAGAGGGTAATGATGTAAAATGGCAGTAAGAACATTAAAATGATAATATCAAACTAAGACACGAATGCATTATAACAATCTAATGACAATTTATGCTTTTATTATGCATTAAAGCTACATGGGTGAACTCCAAGATGCAGAATAATAAAGAATAACCATAGAATTAACTAAATGCAAAATAATACAACAAAAAAAGGATGAAGAAATGCAAACTCTGGGCATTGATTGCCCCCAATGTGGACTACAGTCGAAATCACCTCATATTGGTATGAAATTGTCTCTAATTGGACAGGATCGTCCACGACGAACTGAGCTTGCTCCGGCTGAAAAACAATGAAGTTCCTGCAAACAAACTTGAAAAAATGCGAATGCAAACAGTGTTTTAAGATGGTCTAGTACGTGTAGAATTCAAGTTACAGGGAATTTCAGCCAAGGGGATGCTAAGGGGAGGGCCTAGGATTAAATAGGCTTAGGATAGAGGTTGGGAGGTTGGAGATCATCCCAATTTGGGATATATCCAACAGGGGAGGTCTCTAACGACGCAGACACGCTTCTGCCCAGATTAGAGATGCCATTGAAACATAAGCTAATTATGAAAAATCAGTTTTGGGATGAAATTGTTTGGATGTTCTTCTCCAGATGAATTCGTTCGATCTAAGGTGATATCGTCTGATCGACGACGATATCGTCAAATGGTCACAACAAATCCTAAAAATGGCACAAAAAATGGGGAAATTTGTTTACCAGGCGGTTAACGGGTGATTCAAGGGTTAAAATTTGAATTTGAATATTTACTAGAGTAATTGTAATTATTAAGGTTTTACTGCGCCAATTTTAGGGTGCTACATTTTGCCCCCTCTTTATCGAATTTTTCGAAGAAAATGCGTTAAAGATGAGTTCTTCTCGATCTACGAGAAAGAAAAAATTATTCCCATTTTTAGGAGCCGATTCTAGGTCGAATCGTACGATAGCTTACTATGGTGCCCCCTCCGTGTTTTTACCCAAATCAAACGTTTGAGGTAAAAACGTGGAAAAGCAAAATTTTAAAATGTTTTTAATTGTGTTTTGAATAAAATTAAGAAAAATAGGGTAAAACCCTATTTCATTGTTACTGTTCATTTTTCTGGTTTTTAGAGCTCTGCAAGCAAAATGGTCGAGACAGCGCACAGATCGATAGAGGTCCGGCGCGGGCTACGGGTAAGAGTCTAAACTTAGTTTAGAATGCTTTAAGTTGAATTTACATGCTTTTTAGGTGAATTTTGAGCAATTTTTGAGCATCGCGGCTATTTTTGGGCCATCGACGTCGTCGAGACGAAATCGTCCCGATCTCGACGAAATCATCTCAAGTTCGCCGATTTCGTCTAAGTGCGAAATCGACGAAAGAGGGACGATTTCATCAAATTAGGGACGATTTCGGATTGCGAAATCGGAGATGATTTTGCTCAAATTTGGGACGATATAGTCCAATAGTGGACGATATCATCATTTATATAAAATTGAACTAATTTTACTTGCATTATTAATTACTGAGTTTTTATTAATGATTTTTATTGTGTTGTTTTTATGTTGCAGAGAGGATTACTGAAGAGCAGAGAATGGAAATACGACGGGTTGAGGGATGACTTGGTCGCCCTGTCTCTGGCAGAGCGAGATCAGCTGGCACAGGTCGGTTTACAGCATGTGGTAGAGATGCCACAAGTTTCAACAAACATGGGGCTATTGACAGCCCTAGCAGAGAGGTGGTATCTAGGTTCTTCCTGTTTTCGATTATCAACAAGGGAGATGACTCCCACACTAGAGGATGTACGAAGTATTTTGAGGATCCCCATACAAGGACAGTTGATCACTCATATGACCAACCAGGGCCACACTATGATGTGGCTATGTGGCGATCTGAGCTTCGCCCTAGAGAAGGGCAGAGTGAACATCGAATCGCTATGCCAAATGCCTAGGGCATCGAGACTCACACGGGTTTTGTCTGGGGTGGTAGGTGGACTTTTGTTGTGCCACTAGAGCGGATGTAGGGTACCATGGGTACTGGAAGATGTGGTCTGTGACATGAGAGACCATGGCTACAGGTTTGCTTGGGGTAGCTTTGTTCTATGCTAATTGTACAGGATCCTACATGGGGTCGTGTACAAGGGTGGCCGATGTCTGGTTATGACATCACTTCTATAGGTTTGGTGTTGGGAGCACATTGCAATGCGGATGTCGGTAGGGATTCCTTTGATAGGGGTTGACGGGGAGAGGCCTTGAGCTTTCTACTAGTGGCTTCGAAGAGGGTCACAGCGGCGGATAGATCTACCGATGTCTCGGAGACTACTTGATGACCTTGTCTCCGACCAGATCACCTGGAGGCCTTGGAGAGATCATCCAGGGTGGGTCAAGGATAGACAGGAGCTGGCTTATGTTAGGTGTGTCTTTTTGCTGAGGATGGAGAGGGGAGAGGTGGAGCTCCACTGCTACGACCAAGTTTTATGATAGTTCGGTCTACAGCAGGGGATCCCATCTCTCAGGGATTACGAGTTTTCTCGGACTATCTGGGATAACACTACAATTAGTGAGGCTTCGAATATGCAGCGATTTTGGAGTCAGGACGCAGATGATGCCCCCATTCAGCTAGTGGATGGGGATGACACTGGGGTAGCTGACGACTACGATGCCTGGTACATAGGCATCCGCCCTCCTCGGATGATGAGGGCTTAGGGTCCGATTCATGCAGTTGTGCGTTGGATAGGGAGGCAACACCAGGAGACCATTGAGGTGGCCCAGGGTCATGACGGGAGAGAGTAGAGGAGACCATAAGCATAGCAAAGGTTGCGACAGTGGGAGACGAGGGAGGAGAGACCCCCTTATCCATAGAGAGAGAGGCCACCATCGCCTAATAAGGGTAAGGGTGTTGACACTAGGGAGAGCAATGAGACAGTGACTCTTTGAGCAAAGACATTCTATCTCTAGGCACAGGTGCAGACATTGCAGGATGAGGCTGCACGCCACCGAGCTGAGGTGACACAGCTCAGAGATGAGATTGCACACCTCAGAGCACGGGGTGGAGGAGCGAGCACTCAGGAGCTAGCACGATCGATTGCTCAGACTGTGTTCTACTAGGGTATCTACTTCCAGATGGTGCCAGAGGGTCAGAGGGTACAGCTACCAGCCGACATTGCTGACCCGATCAGGATTGGGTCGTCGAGGACTTCATCTCGATCGACGACTAGGACTCGTAGTACCACACATACTACGATGGGGCCACCTCATCCAACTCAAGGCGGGGGAGGAGATGAGGCTGAGAGCTCGAGGGGTTCTCGAGGCTAGGCTACTATAGATTGCACTGCACATATTGATATATAGTATTTATTATTTTTGATAAAGGATTGAGTATGCCGAGGTACAGATTGTGGCATACCTATTTGGTTTTGATATGATGTATATATATTTGTGATATATAGAGATGAGATATTTTTGATCATATGACTTGTCTTATGTATTTTTATGATGTTTTTAATGTTTTGATTAATTTATTTGATGATTCATGTAATTACGTCATTGGAAATATTATGGTTGAAATGTTATGCTTGAAAAATTTAAATGAAATAATCTGATAGAACAAATTGGTTGTTTGTGATGTGATGATTTGATAAAAAAATAAAAGGAACTTTTAACAATAATTTCAAAGGACATTGTCGCTATTATAGACCATTTCATGGAGTCGTCGCTCACTCGGTCGTCAAGCTAATCCCGGTATAGAAATATTGTTAGAAAGTAAAAGAGTGCTTAAGAGACTGTCTTAAGACTTTGGTGCAATGGTGCAAATGATGATGATGATGGTTTGTTTTCAGAGTTTCATAAAAATAGTATGCATGAAATAATGTTAAAATGATTTTTTCTAGGCATAAATTCCTAAGTGTGATAAATTTTTTGGATAATTCCCTAGGAATTATACCACCATTGCAAAATTGAAGGTTGACATAATGACATGAAATAGTGATAATGTGCATGCTTTTTGTCAAAAAACATAATTGTATAATAGAATGATTTAAGTCATATGGTTTTCATGATTTTTAAATAAATGGAGAATAAAAATTGGTACAATGGTTTGCGCTAGGCATAGAATATGTAGGTATAGACTTATACCATCATCGCGAAATCCAAAAAAAAAAATATAGTTTTATTGCATGGTTGATTTTTAATAAATAGAAAATATGAAGAGGAAGACTTGCGCTAGGCATAAAATTCCAATTTTGGTTTTAGAACTATACCATCGTCACAAAAGTC